>CM043019.1:17834413-18274031 GCA_023690525.1 Holotrichia oblita | reverse complement strand
ACGCGATGATAAACGAGCTCGTGCATCTTTTCTCTTTCAATCCGAGTCTACGGTAATTCGGAACCGTATAGTCTATAATTATAATTCCGCAATTACAACAAAAACTAAATCTTTCTTTACGTGAATGCATATATACAGGTCGATGTTTTAAATTTCGCTTCGAATATCTGTTTTCCTGTCTTTA
Organism: Holotrichia oblita; assembly: GCA_023690525.1. Lineage (NCBI taxonomy): Eukaryota > Metazoa > Arthropoda > Insecta > Coleoptera > Scarabaeidae > Holotrichia > Holotrichia oblita. The sequence continues at coordinate 18,273,847 of CM043019.1, read as the reverse complement.
TAATGAAGACGTTTATTCTAGACGATGCCTTCGATATATAAACGAAAAAGGCAATGTGTGAGGTCTTCGACCACCGAACGCCGAAATAGGCAAGTACCCGATGCACTGCATTACACGGGATAATGGCCGGACAATAGGTCCTCAGGATGTTCCTCGTGCACAATGATACCGCGGACCTACTACTATACACCCATCTATCATATGAATTATTGCGTTAAAGGCGTGAAGTCCAACGCGGCGATTAAGCACTAACGCAAGGATTCATTCGGGACTGCGACCGGAATAAAATTAAATGCGGTTATTGGTTGGTCAGCGTGGATGAGAGAATATCGGTGCGAAAAGCCGACAACGAATACATGAAAATAAAAAAAAAGGAATAAGATTGGACGAATATTTCTTGAGCACGAATTCTGTGGTTTTTATACATACATATGGAGCGTTTTTATATTCGCGGAATAGGGGATAAGGGGTGGAAATAAAAAAAACCAAATTATATTTTTTTTCCAATATATTCACCTGCAAGACGGATACATTTTTCACATCTTTCAATTAATTTATTTATACCCTCATAAACAAATTATTTCTCTTTATCTGCAAAAATACGCCGAAACTGCCTCCTTGACTTCATCATCGGCAGTAAATTTTTTACAGCTCTTTTTCATTTTCGGAAACAGGTAATAATCACTCAGGGCCAGGTCTGGGCTGTAGGGCGGGTGATTCACGATTTCGAACCCGCTTATGCAGTGCAGCTAACGCAACGCGGCTCTTGTGGACGGGCGCGTTGTCTTGCAAAGCAGCACACCTTTCCTCAATTTTCCCCGTCTTTTCTCTTTAATGGCTTCTTTTAGTCGCTCCTAATATTGAAGCGTAATATTCTCCAGTTATAGAAACACCTTTATCTTTATAATCAATCAACAATATTCTTTCCGAGTCCCAAAAATACTGTTGCCCAGAGTTTCCCAGCTGTTTTGACCGACACTTTAAATTTCTTGGGAGGTGCCGTGCCCTTTTTATGCCACTGCATGGATCATGTTTGGACTCAGGTTCATAATGATGAACCCAAGTTTTCGTCTCCAGTAACATTCCAACTCAATACACCATCCTTGTCTTCATTACAGAGGTCAAAATGCACGGGAACACTCTATGCGCTGTTGTTTTTGCGGCGGCGTGAGCATTCTCGGCACCCATCTTGCGTTGACCTTAGACATGTCGAGATGATCGTGTAGGATTTTAAAAATTGTTGTATCGGATACTCCAACCATTTCTGCGAGTTGATTCTTCTTTAGTCGAGTATCTTCGAGTACAATTTTTCAACTTTTTGGATAAGTGCTGGCGTGGTCACCTCAATGCTCCTGCCCGGCCTCGGGTCGTGTTCAAGGGATTCCCTTCCTTGTTTAAATAAACTATGCCACTTGTACATCATGGTTTTTCCTGGACAAGAGTCACCGTAAACCAATGACATCTCATTCATTATGGTCGCGACTGATTTTCCTTGCCTGGTAAGGAACTTTATGACGGCACGATATTCGATTGTTTCTATATTTCACTTTTCACTCATGATTATGTTACTGGCCAGTTTGGAAGTGAGTTAATACAAGGAACAAAGCTGTCAGTCATATTATAATTTGAAGCAGTACAGTGGTGATGCCGAAACACATATATATTGTGTTTCGGCCTGTTATGACCATCTTCATGTACAAAATTTATTAATAATTTATCACGAATTATTGCCAAATAGTAAGAAACTACAGACCCTTCTTATTTGGCTACAGCAAATTAGTTTAATCTCTTATGAGAAATCAAACACAATCTAACTTAGACTATGTTTTGATTTGGCTTAACCTGGTTTTGAATTGATTTGACACATGGATTTTATAAGATTATAAACGGATTATGCGCTAGAGAAAATTGAAATAAAAATATCTATAGACAGATAATTGAACAAATTATGTCAAATGGTAGTACCTAGGAGTAGTTTTTCCTTAAATTCTCCAAATTTATCTTTAATCCATTGATTAGCTTTAATCTCTTTCTTTTAAGTTATAAGGTTATGAAGTCGATGGAAATAGCATTATTTTGCCTTGGGATAGACAGCCAAAATCAAATGATGATTTAAAAAATCTCCATTTAATATTCTAAGCTTTCGGTAATTAGTTTTTATCTTCTTCAGAGAAAAATTGTGGAGATGACGATGCTAATAACCTAAAAATCTCTGTTTTTATGTCAGATATGGGGCAGTTTAATCCGATTAAATTAGATCATCGATCATCAATCGATTTTTAGAATAAATACAATCGTGTAATAAAACATTTCCGTTTTTAAATTTTCAAATATTTTATAATGTGTTTTTGGTCGTGTAAACTACATGTTTAAATCTAGTGTTAGCATCGTCATCTCCACAATTTTTCTCTGATTACCGAAAAGCTTACAATATTAAATGGATGGATGGATAATTGATTTTTTAAATCATCGTTTGATTTTGGCTGCCTATCCCAATATTTTCCTTGACATTAACGTCGTACAGTCAGTACTTCCGACTTTAGTTTGACGTCAAGACTAAATAAAACTAGTTTAGATCAGTGGAAAACTAAAATCAGCCTCAAAATCATGATTCAAAACTATTAAAAAAAGTATGTGCTAAAAATTGTTTGAATCACATCAAAAGCCTTGAATTCTAAATTTGGATGAAAACAAAAAAAAATATAGTACATGGTATGGGGTGGGATAGGAGGTTGCAGATGATTCCAACAAACTTCAATTGATAACTTTTTCTTTACGTTAGCTTTTGATTATTTTAGAGTAGATTTTTTATTAGGTTTAAAAAATAGACAGTTTTGGAAATTTATGCCTTAAGTATTTAAAACAGTTGGCTTCTTTCTCTAGTGCTTTCACAAACTGTCTAATCAATCCTAGTTTAATGTGTAGAGAGGGTAGAATCACCAAATTAGAATCCAAGCCATTCCACATTTGGAAATTTTCTGAACTACTTGGTTATCTCACAGACACAAAAAAGAACAACAATATTTGGTAAATCCTTCTCACAGTCCAAGTAATAAGGAAATAATCTTAAGGTCACCACAGATTTGCCAAAGATGATTTGAATGCTGAATGAGATTTAATATATGTACATAGTTGACATGCTGTCACACATTTCTTTTGTGAACTGGTAATTTCGATTTACCATTATAAAGTACAACGGCTTTAGAGACTTGTCTTAACAAGTCAAAAGCTCAAAGACGTTTCTTCAATGCAGAGATTCTTGTAGTGGAATGTAAAAGGCTTCATTCTTTTAATCAAGTTCCCAAAATTTGTGATTCTCCTTTAGTTAAACCTAAATCCCATATCAAGTCATTGAGATCTGTCCAAATAATGAGATGCTATTCGTTAGAAGGAGCATATTTTCTGGAAAATGCTACATTCAAAACATCGTTTAAATTTACTTCGTTTGTCGAATTTGCAAAAGAATTAGAATGCATTGGAGTTGGAAGCCCACAATCAGTTCTTCTCAACAGTTTGCTTATAGATGGAGGCGTCTGTATGCGTGACTTCGTTAATGTAGTTCATGACATGATTTCCGCAAAATGTCCGAATGTTGATCGGAAGTGTATGATGTGAAAGCATCATGTTTGATCTGTGCTCGGTTTGAAAAATGATGCAGACTTTTTAACGACCTCCTACGACCCAGAAACAAAGCAACAATCGATGGAATGGAGACACTCTGGTTCTCTAAGGCTTAAGAAGTTTCATGTTCAAAAATTTACTGGAAAAATTCTTACTTCAGTTTTTGGGGATTGGAGTAATCATGATTGATTTTCTGGATAAGGATGGAACAATAATTGAGAATTAATATTGGACGTGTTTTGTTTTTGCAGGACAATGCCAACAACGATCTTATTACACAAAAGTTGGCTCATTTTTGGACCTTAAGAAGAAAGACCTAATGTTGGGTAGTACAATGTCAATTCAGTCTTTATTTGTATATATTTTTTAGTAGCGTTTTAGCATGTAAACGAGACCGCAAAAATTACACAAACACCATTACAAATATGTTGTAAAAAAAAAAAAATGGTTTTTTTCAATTAGTTTTTCTTTTCTCAAACTTATCAATACAAAAATGCATTTGCATAGCAAAGTAGTCATTAACTGCGTAATTTTACAAACTGGTAATTATGGAGGTGTACTGGCTACTAAAACTTGTTTATTGCTAGTGAGAAATAACATATACTTAACACTTTGAAATATTTTTGTTGATTTAAACGATCATTGCTAAACCATCAATTTTAACCTACTTAATTAATTATCGCCTAAACATATACATACATTTCCAAGAGAAATACAAAAACCTTACAGAAAAATCCAAAAATCGACATTCTGCTAATAATTATTGTGTTAGTTCTGTATGGTTCTCCAAGGCATAATTTTTTGGGATTACTATGGAGTAATCATGATTGGTTTTTTAGATAAGTGTACCCAATTAAGAGGAGACTATGTTGAATAATAAAATATTTTGACGTCCAAATTTTGTTAGCTTCTATAGTAGGTTAACAATTTTTCAATACTGTATATATATACAGTGTGTCAATAAAGTAAGAAATATCTCTAGCAAAAACGCTTTATTTTTGAAGGCGCATTTTCTTAGATTAAATTGAAGTATACAGGGTTATCAAAAAGGAAGATATGACGTTATCATGTTTTTTTTTAATGGAATACCCTGTATATTTTTAAGAAAATCAAAAGAGTTTTTCATGAAGCGTTGCGTTCTTTTACCTCATTAATAGTTTGAATTCTATTTACATAAACTTTGCTTTTTAGGTAACCCCACAGGAAGAAATCTAGTGGTGGTAAGTCAGGGGAACGAGTTGAACACTCAACAACCCCACGTCTGCCAATCCATCGGTTATTAAAAATCAAATTTAGGTAGTCACGCACAGGTCGAGAATATTGAGGAGGTGCCCCATCTTGTTGGAACCAGATTTCATTACTAGGACTGTCAGGGGTATTTTGAAGAAGCTCTAACTGTAAAAAAATCCAAATAGATATCCCCATTTAAATTTCCATCGAAAAAGAAAAGTCCTAAATTCCTATGTTTTAGTATTCCAGCCCAGAGGTTCACCTTCAGAGGGTGTTGACTTCGAGCTTCCTGTATCCAGTGAGGATTATGTTCTGCCCAGTATCTACAATTTTGTCGGTTAACTGTTCCGTTTAACGAAAAAGTTGCCTCATCTGAAAATAAAATGTTTCTAGCAAACATTTCATCACGTTCACAAAATATTTGCAAGTTTTCTGAAAACTCCAAACGGCGATCAAAATCGTCTTCCGACAAGATGCACTTTAAAGTTTAAGTTTAAAGCTGCTTGACGAGTAGCACAATTCGGATTATCTTGCACTGTCAAAGAACATTTACCTTACTTTCATCATCCACTTTTGGTCGCCCAGTTTTAGGTAGATCCCTAACATTTCCATACTCCTCATACTTTAGAGGTATTTTACTTACAGTTGAGCAAGTTATTGGTTGCCGATTAGGATGCGCTGCATTAAATAGTTCGCAAACTTCCACTGTACTCCTTCTTCGGTCACCATAACCAATCAAAGAATCTCAATCCGTTTCTCTCACTTAGACCCATTGTTATCAAAAGAAATGGTAATTATAAAACAAGGAAGGCCAAACAAACTAAGGGTGGTTAGTCACTGTCTAATTAGATAAGACGTCACCTTTCATTCTGACAATTCAGCCATGACAACGTTCAAAGATTAAAATTACCAAAAATTATCATGTAGTTCCACCAAAAGTGTTTTTTCAATTTCTATAAGTAAATATTAAAGATATCCCCAACAACTCATATATCGTTAAAATCTTCATGAGAAGCTCTTTTGATTTTCTTTTTTGATAATCTTGTATACTTCAATTTAATCTAAGAAAATGCGCCTTCAAAAATAAAAAAAATACGAGTCCGAGCGTTTTTGCAAGAGATATGTTTTAAAGCTGATATTTAGGGTGTTCCTTACTTTATTGACACACTATACCGGGTGTTCCACAAAAATTTCCAAAGGCCGTAATGTCTTTATTTATCATCTGATTTTAATGATCTATATATGAAACTGTAGAGTTTTGTAAATACTACAAACAGCAATGCAAATTATCTGTTTGTCAGATATAATTCGCGAGAAACGTAATTCAACTTTTTTTTTCAAACTGCATTATATATATTTTTTTTATTTTTATAAAAGAACATTTTCTAACGATTCGAAATAATGTCATAAAAACATACACTTAAATAAGGAATAATGCAAGAAAAAGACATGTTTTTGCAAATTTTTATATGGCAAAACCAACAGTAGGTCATGAATTGGAGTACGCAATTAAACACAGCGTCTTTTTTAATCAACTACTGTCACTGTCAGTCTGAGTGATCAACGCATTGTCAAAAAGACCGTTCATTATAATAAACAAGTTTGTATAAGTTTAATTTCGATTTATTTTAATATTAATAGAAAATATGAATTTTGAATATTTAACGGATATGCTTGAAGTTAATTTTGAATGTGGGGAAAAGACCATGTGACGCTATTAGAATTTATCAGGAACGTTTCCTTGATAGGGAATCACCACATCACAAGAAATTTTCACGACTGGAAGCCAATTTGAGGATGTACGGATCTTTTAAAAAGCCAAAAAGAAGTAGGTACGAACTACAGATGAAAATTTAGATTTAAACGTTTTATTGATGCTTGCGGAAAATCCTAAGACGTCCGTTAGAGTGATTGCTAACAACATTGGATCTTCCAGTACAACAGTACATTCTATTTTGAAAAAACATAAATTAAAAAACCGTACAAACCTCAACTGATCCATCATTTGCTGGAAAACGATTATCCACGAAGAATGCAATTTTGTAATTTTTATTTAAATAAATTACGAGAAGATCCACTATTTTATTCTAAAATTCTCTGGTCGGATGAGTGTACCTTCACTAATAATGCCATATTTAATAGAAACAATCATAGGTATTGGAGCAATGACAATCCTAGACTTCTTATTGAAAATAATATCCAGAGAATGTTCTCTTTAAATATTTGGTGTGGAATTTTAGATTCTAGATTAATTGGACCATATTTTATTGATGGTAACCTAAATCAAGAAAGATATCATACATTACTCGAAGAAATAGTGGACAATCTAGAAGAATTCCCATTTCTCAATACGCACAAATTTACTTCCAACAAGATGGACCTGCTCCACATAATGCTCTAATAAATACACAATTTCTAAATAGACAGTTTGATCGAAGATGGATAGGCACTTACGGACCAATTAGATGGCCCGCCCGATCACCAGATTTTTCTCCTTTAGACTTCTTTGTATGGAATGAAATAAGAGAAATTGTTTGTGTAACACAACCCGAAAACGTAGATGACTTCCGAAATAGAATAGTTAATGCGTTTCGACAAATACTGCCAAACAACATATTAAATGCAGCTGTTTCTGTAGGAAGGAGGTGCAGATTATGCATTGGTCAAAATGGTGCCCAATTCGAGCAGTATTTATAGGATAGTCATTGTTTAGTTGCGCACTCCAATTCATGACCTACTGTTAATTTTGCCATATAAAAATTTGCAAAAACTTGTCTTTTTCTTGCATTATTTCTTATTTAAGTGTATGTTTTCATGACATTATTCGAATCGTTAGAAAATGTTCTTTTATAAAAATCAAAAAAATATATATAGCGCAATTTGAAAAAAAAAGTTGAATTACATTTCTCGCGAATTATATCTGACAAACAGATAATTTGCATTGCTGTTTGTAGTCTTTACGAAACCCTACAGTTTCATATATAGATCATTAAAATCAGATGATAAATAAAGACATTACAGCCTTCCAGAAATTTTTGTGGAACACCCGGTATATACAAACTGTACAAACACTATATAACACGTTGTAATGAGTTAACAAATTAAATTTACCTTAATTATATACTAGGTAGTAATAAACAAAAATATTAAATAGTGGCTGCACCAGTTGATTATCTCTAACTGTTCACCAGCCGTATTTATTAACAGGAAGAAATTTTCTTGTATCTCGATTAATATAAAACGGATAAAATAAAAGTTCTAGTGTACCTACAACAAATTAAAATTATGAGAAAAGGATACGTAATATAATTATGAAGTTGTTATTACTTGAAATTTACATAAGTAGCTAACGTGGTCTAGTATTAGTCACAACTGCAAACTCTAGACCAGCTACTTGTAAAACAGCTCGTTACAACGTTGCCAATACTATATACTCCTATTTTATAATACCAGACTGTTTGTAACGTGAAATAAGACCAAATTAATTATATGGTTTCTTATGTTAATCAACCGGAAAGAAAATTTATCGATTTTATACATACAGTGTCGTTCAAAAGATATTGAATATATAATTTAGAAATATTCTTGAAAGAAACCATATTAGAGATACATATCTAGAATGATCTTCTTCGACTGTATGTGTATACACAAGAAAATCCGCAAAATATAAATTTTATAGACTCATATTTTGTATCAAATTAAAACTAATGATAAGCTCGTTTAAATTTAATCGACTGCGTATGAATGGATGTATATAACGTGTTTAACCACCATAATTCTTGTCGTTATTAAAGGAATACAGTTAGATACCTACTACTGGATATTAATATCAATGTAGTATATAAGTAAATAAATATATTTTTAAAATAAACTTAATTATATTAAATACACACTTTAATAGGTTATAATTTGAGGTATTATCTATATCTAATTGAAATTTATTAAATTTAATGATTTGTTTAACACTAATTAGGTATCACAACGTTTGTTCCGCTAGTTCCAACTTGAACACCAAAGCTTTAAGAAGGCTTAAGAAGTTGTTTTAAATTTACAACACTGGTTAAGATAATTAAGATTAAACCTGGGCGACAGACGAGAAGTCCCAGCAGCACCATTTCTAACTCTTTTGGCGCCCTATGCAAAGTAAAATCTTTTAATATCATTTTTTTTCCTCCACCCTCTCCCCAGCTGATTTTGCCGCTCCGTGCAAGTGCAGGTTCTGTCCCCGCACGGAAGTATCAGTATAAATTCTAAACCTTCCTTTTGCTCTAACTATTGCGCCAGGCTTAGATTTGATTTTATATTTAGAATGTCATTTTGATACGCTCGACTTCTGGTGGTGGCTGACCAGGAAGCTGCCACTCGGAAGCTGAATCTCGGGTCTGTGGTAGTTCGTAGTAGACCTTGTCATCGGTAGTTAGCAGATTGTCCAATAAAGCATTCTAAAATCGACTGAGCATCATCTAATTTGGGGACCCCATGGATAATTTGTTGTAGACATCCTTTTGATTTGCCGAGTTCAGCAGGAAGTAGAGCCTGTGATCTTTTAGGTTTCTTCACCAGATAGCCGGTGATGGCTTTTCATCATAGGTCTCCCTTTGCGCTAAGGCTGGTAAATTTTATCACTGGATGATGGTAGTTCTTCTAATCACAGGGTTCTTTTCGGTCTGGGTAAATTCGGAGATCTGCAACAGGACGACCAAATCGCGGCCGGGATCTACTGTGTCATCGTTAAGATTCTCCTTACAGCCACACGAGATCCAGCTCCCCCAAGTGCTGGATAAGTGGGTTCTCCGACCGAGATGCCCTCTGAAGTGTTCCCCTGGCCAGCGCCATCGCGTACTCGCTCAGAGGCGGAATGTTCAGATCCCTGTGGATCTGAGCGTTGCTCACGAACCAAGGCGCTGCGACGATGATTCGCAGCGCCCGGTTCTGTAGAATGTTGAGGCGCTTTACTTGCGATTTACTGGCGCTGGACCAGGTTAGGGCACCATAAGTAAGAATTGGTGGGAGAAACACCACATAGATCATGAGCTTGATCTTTAAACTCAAAGAGCTCTTCCAACACGAGAGAGGAGCCAGAGCCTCGCGTGTACGAAGAAACTTGGAGGCAATCGTGGAAAAGTGGTGTTGAAACGTCAGTCTTGTATCTAAAGTTAACCCCAAGTATTGCACACGCGTTTGCCAAGGCAGCACTTGACCCCCAATCGTGATGTTAGCGGGTGGACGATTACGTTTCAAGGAGAACCTTATCGGCATTGATGACAAGCCGCCACTTCGTCGCCCAATCGCAGATCTCGTCGACCGATCTCTGAAGACGGCGACACACCAAGGCATCATTAGGAGATGATGTGTAAACTGCACTGTCATCTGCATAGATTGCAAGATGAGTCGAAAGTGACGTTGGTATGTCGCTCGTAGATAATAGAAATAACTCTGGACTCAGAAGGGAACCCTGCGGTACTCGGATGGTACGTCGCTCATTCTAATGGCAAAGGTCCTGTCGGAAAGATAGGAGCCGATTAGAGCAATCATGTTTGTGTTGATTCCAAAACTGCCCATCTTAAAAAGCAGGCCGTCATGCCACACCGAATCAAACGCATGGGCGAAATCCAAAAGAACAGCGCCCGTCGAGTGCCTCAGCTCCAGCGCATTCCGAATCTCCTCCGTAAGTCGGAGGAGCTGAAAATCGGTCGACAAGCCCTCTCGAAATCCGAACTGTTCGTCGGGTAACAAGTTACAAGTTACCCTCGGTGATAATATCTCGAAGTCTCGCATTCAGGATCTGCACCAGGATGTCGATGGCATTAGATGGCAGCTTTTTCAGTGTTAGTGTTGGCTATCCCATCATCTCCAGGAGCTTTGCCACTCCTGCGACGCGCTATCGTACCCAAGACCTCATCCCTGCCAACTTCAGGAAGCGGAGTGATGGCTTTTAACAATGTCGGATTAATTGGATGTGGAGGTCGTGCCTCTTTCGTTTGCGTGGCGGTTTCTCTACTACCTTATTTGAGATAATGATACCATTTGAAGATGGTGTGACGATGTGGGCATTCATTGTCATTTGGACCACCTAGTGGTTTTAGGTGGTTTTCCTGACGTGCCAGATCACCAGATTTAACCTCTATTGGTGTTAAATAAAGTTCGACCAAAATTGCAAACGAAATTTAGAAGAAATTGTATCCTTTAGAGCTGTGGCTTTTTATAGACAAAAGTGGCACAGCTTACAAAAGGTTGGCCACCACTGCTTTAGAGGTAAGAAACTGTTGGCGGTGAAATACCTATATACTAATGTACCTCAGGACAAACAACTCAGGAACTTTCATGTTCTGAACTATTATTTATTGATTGCTTCTTCATTTTTTGGACATTCTATTGCATTCTCTGATTCTTTCTGACTATTAATTATTGTTGTGTTTCAACTTTTTTTGGAGCATCCGTTAATATTCTACACCTTAAATGTAATGGCAGTTTCTGCCATTACATTTAGAAATTTTCACAATCATCACTGTTTTACCGATATTATGTCTTGCTTATTTGCACTTCTAAGTAGATATATGCTCTTTATTATGTACCAAGCAATACAAACGTCTTCTTCATGGTACATTCTAACAAAAAAGTATTTATCCAGTATGAATACTTACTTCTTGCTTTCTGGAGGAGTTGGATCCTGACAGGCCTCCACCGTTGGTGAGAACGGAGCGTATTCTGGAGGACTTTCAGCCACGCTATTATTAAGAGACAAGAAGGCTGAAAGGTATTTCATCCAGCTTTGGGGAAAAGTGAGGACTTGAGAAATACAATTTGTGGGTTCGTATTCTAAATCACATTCGAGAAGATCACGGGCAAACAATTAGTAAGATTTAGGACCACATCCTTTAGCAAACAGTCTGATGTTATGATGATGATATGTTAAATAAAATACTTATTGAAAACATTAAAATATTTGCAATAACCTTTGAAGTTATATCTATGTTATAGCTTAGTAAATATAATATACTTATGTAAAGTGGAACTCACTTTAAAACGATGTAAAATAAATAAAAATAAACTTGTCTTATGCGACAGCAATCATCGCGAAATGTTACTCATTGTAGAAGTGTAAAAAATTGTTCGCGCGTCTCAATGCTGCTACCGCGTCTCACTTGCGAAAGAAATATTTATATTTAATGAGCAGTTGTAAATGCGACCGGCAGACTACATAATATAGATAAGTATGTTCTGCTAATTAGAAATATTAAGCCGTGTGAGGTGTGAATAATGAGCAAGTAACAGTTTATTTAATTTGCTGAAATATATGTTTACGGTTTAATTGTTTCGTGAGATACATTGTTGGCAATTTGCTATTATTTATTACTAATGTTGTTATTTTAAAAAAAAAGGGCAGGGTAAATATTGGTTGTAGTTCTTCCACTGTAGTGTGGACGCATATGTACTAATTACTAAAACAAAGTACTAGTGTTAATTTGCTTTTTCACTGTACACAAAGATAGATACGAGTATGTAGTTAGTTGTTGAACAGGTGTTCGTATATTATTTAGGGGATATATTCATACATATGTAGACCCACACACCATATTCTTGAAGAGAGAGAGGGGTATAATTGCTTTTGGGTGCATGTACGCAATATTATTTTAATATTAGAGTCTTTTATTATGGAGTGAAGGTAGTAGACAAATACAATAACCTTTTAATGTTGTTTAAATTATCCACCAAATTACGTGCACTTAATATACAAGGTGTCCAGTTTGTATAAAAAAATAATAATTTGTATTTGACGATCCAAAAATCAACACAGGTTAGAGACTCTATAATGCAATATGCTTCGATAATTCCTTTTTCTTTGGACGTTTGACAAATCGAAGATAACTTTTAGTCTTGCCAAATGAATCCAAAAGCACAGTTGAAATGAAAACTTTTCTAGGAAACCATGTTCTAATGGATATAAAACGTTTGCTGAGCTATACAAACTACTGGAGCTCATGTCCCAGATGATAAGACCAGTGGATAGATAGTCAGTGGTAAATGCTCTCTACATACATACATATATGCAGTTTGCCTGCCTGTTAAGACGCAAAAGTTGTTGTCACCATATTACGAACTTTGTTAATGAACAATTTTTCAACTTTTCTTTGTCTCTGCAGAGAATTTGGTACAAATTTTCGTTTAAAACACCATACAGTTTAATTATCCGCGATGCATCTTCCAATCATCTAAATTTTTATCTGTGTTTCGTTTCCTTTTTATTCCATTTGGAAAGTAAAAAACAGTAATTTTTTAAAATGCATAATGTTACAGTAGATACAATAAAATGCCGATTACCTGAGTCTCTTTTATTGGAGATCCTGAATATCCGAGTTGGCTTAAAAAATAATCTATCAAGGCATCCAGTTTTTATTTCAGTAAAATCGACAATTTGCAATATTTTTAATCCTAAATGCCTTGATAGCAACTTTAGATATCAAAAAAAATTATGAAGAAAATGTCGAAATGCGAAATAGATCCCCAAATGTCTGAATGTTGACCAAAAGAATGCAAGGGTGAAAGCATCACGTTCGATCTGTGCTCGATTTGAAAATGATATTACTATGGATGAAATTTGGCTCCTCCAAGGCCTAAGAAGCTTCGTGTTCAAAATTCTGCTTGAAAAGTTCTTGCTTCAGCTTTTTTCTGGAATTGCTATGGAGTAATTATGATTAATTTAGTGGATAAGGGTTGGACAGTAACTGGAAATGATGATTCGACGTTACTGACCACTCTACGAGAAAAAATTATGGAGAGAAAACGCGGATAGTTGTCTATAGATGTTACTCGTAAATTTTCTTCCAACGAAGGGGTAATAGAAACTGTGAAGACCTTCTTTGCAGAGAGCAAGATATAATTTCTTTTTGACAGGTCTAGAGTCGTTGCAGATAAGTTGTAATAAATAAATCCAATTAAGGAGAGAGTATGTTGAATAATAAAATGTTTCGACTTATGTATGTTTCACCTACTACTCCAGTAGAAAATTTACGATTATTTAAATGTTTTTTTTTAATCGCTGGATGACGGGAAATTAACTTTGGCCTGGGTCCCCAGTCACATGGATGTGAGTGGAAATGAGGCGGCAGATGAGCTAGCCTTCACCATCACCAAATCACACATTAAAATGTCCATCTACGAATCGACACAAAATAGGTCCAAGGAATGGTGGAAAAGATCACCAGCAGAAAGACAGGTAAAGGAGTTCCTAAGAAAACAGAGGCTTGAGTTTACTGAAGACTTACTGAGTAAAGACAGGAAGACTGTCAGAGTGATAGTAAGTCTGTTAACCGGTCATTGCAGATTGAATAGGTTTAAAATCGGTCTGGCAGATGATGCTCTCTGCAGAGGAAGAAGAAACCCCAGTTTGTTTTTTGTGCCACTGCGATGGCCTAGCGAGGACAAGGTTTGTAGCAATGGACGTGGATAATACCACAGCTAACGGCTGCATAAAAGATCCGCTCTAAAAACTGATAGGCCTAATTAAGAAGGTAAAATTAGAGAGCGTCATCTAGGATAAAAGCGGATCACAATAGACCTGCAAAGGTCGTGGTGAATCAGGTTCGCATGGCCACCCCATTCCTTATCTAATCTAATTTAAAATACCTGGTCAAATTGGTCCAGAAACTTCAGAGATAATCAGAACATGAACAGTAACATATCATAATGTCAAAACATATTTGCTTTAAATCTGAAGATATTTATAAGAAACACATATGAGTCCACCATTATATCATTCAGATTTACGAAAATCATGTACATACACACTTTTGCAGTCGACGTAATATATTTGGGTGCTTTTTGCCACAAAACATTAATTTATTCATGTAATTTAATGCTAGTACAAAAATAAACAAGAAATACCGATAGAAATGTAACAAATTTCTAAAAATAGCATTAAATTTTCATGTTACCATCTTCTTCACTCATGTTATGATCGGATTCCTCTTCAGTTTCTTCAGTTGCTGAACCACGTTGATCAATAATCTTATAGAACTCTAATTGAGGATCTTGTCTCCAATCATCCCCATAGTGCTTTTTCAACAAAGAATGTATGCTGGATTTGACTCCTTTGAAAATTTCTTCTTTTTTCAGAATGTCTTGGCTTACACACAGATCGGATCGATAATGTACTTCACCTCTTATTCTTATTATAGAAGATTGAGTTTTTGAGAAAATCAATCTTTTCGATGGATTAAATTTGAAGTGCCATTGTCCAGGAACTTTGGTAAACTTCTTAGTTTTTGCTTTCCAATCGAATATTATTATCACACTGATTTTCCTTATCTCCTTTTCGATGAGGTCAAAAATTCTATCAGGTGGATCCACAATTGGAAAGACAAATTCGACGGTTGTTATATGGACAGAAGCTACCAAAGCGAGCCAGTACCCGATCATGGACATCACAACAGAATTCTTGTTTTGTGACGGTTGTGGAGGATCCGTCTGCGAAGAGGCGAACTGTATCTATAGTTTCCGGAAAGCTCATATTTCAAAATTATCTGGTGTTCCGCAAGGTACCATATTTGGACCTTTACTTCTTTAACTGGTAGAAAATGTTGTTCAGAATTAATACTTAAATTAGTTTTCCATGTAAAAATATTTATTTAATTTTTAGAATAAGTCATTGCATCTTAAAATTAAATTGATTCCAAAATAATCGCTCAGCTAATGTAATTTCTCGGATATTCATCTTCAATATGACCTGAAATAATGTGGACAATCTTTTACTACATACAATATATAATATAATATAATATACAATATAGTAATATCGGTATATACCTAAGAGGTATACGTATAAAGTTGTTGGTCACTCAATTAGATAAGGAACGCTCAATATTTGGTTCCGTCGGCTCCTTTGACCGCCGCGGCTCTCCAATTAGTATGAACCGTCGCTCGAGGCGAAGGCGGCCTCTTTGATGTCGAAAAAATACCTGTTATCGTCCATAGAATGTGGTCGCACCTTCCACTATAACACTATAAACCGGTACCGTCTAAGAGTGTGTGGCAAATTAGAATGTGATTAACATCACTAAAAGTTCGTCCTTCATTAATATCGGATACGTTAAAGTTGCGCGCAGTCTAGAAGACCTCCGTCCATTTCTTCGGTGTATAGTACGTTTCGAATTATAAGAATTTAAAATACTCCAGGAATTTCCACCGTAATTAACTTAATAAAATCATATTTTAAGCTTATTAATAAAATTGAATTGAATTTAATTTCTTTTCTTTTAGGGTAATATTTGATATAAATATTTAAAGCGGATTTCCGTATAATTCTTAAGGACCTGTACATAATACATCGTGAACTCTCTTCTCTTTCACATCCATTCATCCTTCTCTCGCATCGAATTTTTCAATTCGTTTCCTCGCGTTACGTTTCTTCTCCTTCTTTGACGTCCGAACTGCTTGTAGTACTTCCACAACATAATACTTACAGGACGGAGATCGTGTTCTCGTCGGATTCCATTTAATCACATTCCCCGTGAATGATACATGTTTTAACAGATACAGAAATGTGTTAAAAACACCAGCCTCATCTCCTGCATTTACCGCTCGATCGTTTCAGAACTTCCAGCCGCCGTCGTAGGTTTTCTTCGTCTGACATGTATGCAGATATAGCGGCGATGGCGAGAGATCGAAGTATGCTGTATTTAAGTGATTTTGACGTGTAGTTGACGCGTTCGAGGTGGAATTTCGACCGTGGAGGTAGCCGCTGCAGATAATTGGCGGTGATGTGGAAATTCTTGGCGAATTTTATCTGCGCTGTTGTTAAGACTGGTGTTAAATATCTCGAATATTTCTGAGCTGGTTGTAAATTAAGGTAAAAGCGCTTTTTAAAGGAAGATTGGGTTCATTTCTTGTTATAAAATGAGGTATGTTTATAGAATGGATTTTGTGTAGAGTACACATCAAAGAAGTTATAATAGAAACATATTACGCATCCTTATAGGTCTTCTTACAGGGCTTTATAACCCTGGGGAACATACTAGTAGGCTTTGGTCAAAAATTCGCTTACAATGGTAGCTTTGTGAGATGGTGCATTATCGTGGTGTAACATCCAAGATATGTTTCTCCACAAATCCGGCCTCTTTTGACGAATACTCGCAAACGCTTCATAAAACCAAAGTAGTATTCCTTATTCATTGTTTGACCTTGCGGAAGGCATTCAAAGTGCACCACGCCACGATAATCAAAGAAAATTGTGAGCATGACCTTTATTTTTGATCGACTTTTTCTTGGTGTCTTCGGTTTCGGCTCATTTTTGTAGCGCTATCCGGATGATTGTTGACTTGTGTGCATGTCGTACTCGTAGATCCATGTCTCATCACCAGTTATGATGCGTTGTATGAATCTAGAATTACTGGCGACTCGAAAAAGCATGTCCTCGGCAACCAATTTTCGATGTTGCATTCGATGCACTTTTGGAACAAGCCTTGCTGATCTCCAAAATATCGACCAAAATCGTTCGAACTGATTCGTGTGAAATGTTCAGCTCTTGTACTAGCTCTCTCAAGCTATAATGACGATTTTCAAGCACCAATTCCTTAAGTTTAGCGATGTTTGCCTCAATCACAGTCGTTCTTGGAGCGCTCGTGCGAGGCAAATCATCAACGTCTTGACCACCACTTTTGAATGCTTTGCATCATTCATACTCTTGTTTGTCCGATAGAACTGAGTCGCCGTAAGTTTCACCCAACGCTTTCAACGATTCCGCGCACGAAATTCTGCTGGAAACACAAAATTGAATGCGAACTCATTGCTCAACAAGATTATTCATTATAACAACCGTATAACGCACTTGAGTTGAACCAACACAATCAGCAGCTGTACACAAACTAATTATAGACATAACCTCAAACTTTATTATATCTTACAGTTTGACAATAAGCTTACGCGGGAATTTGAAATGAGAAATTCCAGGTGGACATTTGACAGAATATATGACATGGATAGGTTTGAAACAAAATACCGACTGCAGGTTCACCTAATACCTAACTGCACCGCTATTACCGAAATTCGAGCCAATTATCTGTCAAAGACGTCATAGCCGAAGAAGAAATACTTTCTTTGGAACCATCATAGTTATTGCAGTTTATTAAAGTTTTTAGACTAAATGGTGAACTGTGAGAACGGGCAAACCCCAGCTCATGCAAGGATCGCAGTGAAATCTAACCCTCAATTAAACCTAAATCTATAATTGTATCAGGAAACCTTTGCATATAAAAAAATTGACTCTTGTTATATTCAATAGGTATAGAATTTCCTGTGTCTGGGGTCTACTTTTTGTGCCTATATATCTTTAAGTGATTGGGGGTAACTGGTGGACCAGGGTGTTTTAAGGAAGGTGGTCTTACCGTCTATACCGTATGTATTTAGAAAATTATTCTATTATAACGAAAAATTGAAGAATGACAATAGTTTTACTGGATGTCTCATAGGTTGAAATCGGAAAGAAACGGAGCACGTAGGTTGAAGAAGATCCATTTGTCGGCAAGGACAACCTTTTTTCTAGCAACTGTTAAAA
Organism: Holotrichia oblita; assembly: GCA_023690525.1. Taxonomy (NCBI): domain Eukaryota; kingdom Metazoa; phylum Arthropoda; class Insecta; order Coleoptera; family Scarabaeidae; genus Holotrichia; species Holotrichia oblita. Next base: position 18,255,444 of record CM043019.1, on the reverse strand, counting down.
TTTCAGACGTCTACTGTCAATAGTTGTTGTTTAAGAGTGTATTTTGTGTAGCAAGCAAATTGCTAAAATCGAATTTCGCTCACACCGGAGCAAAAACGAAATCGAGTGATCGGAGGACTGTTTGACCAGAATTCAACGCTAAACTATTGTTAATTATTTCTGCTCAATTTCTTATATTTTATTGACGCAAAGATTAGCAAGTTTTGAGCAATTGTTTTAAATTATTCATTGACATAACTTTAAAATTTTGGATAAAATATTATATCTACTCATATTTTCAACCTTTCCTCATCAATGTGAAAATGGTCAGTGCTTCTGCGACAAAGTTTGAGACGGTTAAGGATTATGCAACTTTTAATAACATGAACATATTCAGAAACTGACACCACAATATTGACAATTCATTTGACAACACATTCTCATGGTCATAACATCATACGGTACTTCAAAGAGAAATCTATTAACCCAGTTATGATTTTGAATACCCCTATTCTTCATCAGAATATCCCTCCAAATATTAATCTTATATTCAATGTTTTTAGACTACGCCGTAGGAGCTGGAATTTACGGAAAGAAGCCTTGCGAGGCTCTTTCATTGAGCTTCAGCAAGGACTCGATTTTGCAGGCTGAGGTTGCAGCGATTCATTACTGTGTCAGAGATGTAGATAGATGGATCGAACCAGGTAGAAGTGTCACTATTTACTCTGCAAGCAGCACTTAAACCGTACAAGCTCTAAATGAGGTGGGCATCCAAAGGAAACTAACTTTTTGCCTGGGTTCGCAGCCACACGGACGTGAAGGGAAACGAGGCGGCAGATGAGCTGGCCAGATGAGGTTTGTCAAGGCCTTTCATAAGAGCGGGCCCTTTCTTCGGCATTGCCAAATCACAAATTAAAAAGTCCATCTACGAATGGATATAAGTCCAAGGAATGGTGGAAAAGATCACCAGAACAAAGACAGGCAAAGGAGTTCCTAAGGAAACACAGGCCTGAGTTTACTGAAGATCTGCTGAGTAAAGACAGGAAGACTATTAAAGTGATAGTAGGTGTGATGACCGGTCACTGCAGACTGAATAGGCATATGTTTAACATCGGCCTGGGAGATGATGCTCTCTGCAGATTCTGTCAAGAGGAAGAAGAAACCCCAGCTCATGTTTTGTGCTACTGCAATGGCCTTGCGAGGACAAGGTTTCTAGAAATGGGCGTAGATAACCCCACAGCTAACGGCTACATAAAAGGCGAAACTATATAGAGAGCGTTCTCTAATGTAATACATACTTCCTGCAATACATTAGCAGATTTTAAGTCTCATTTCTTACATCTCCTTCGGTTAGACTCACATCAGTTTAAGGTTAAAAGTAATGTTTGTGTGTGTAAATATAATCAGTATAAAGAAGTTTCTAGCATCTGGCATCATGGCATCGTATGCCAACAGATACAGACATAACACAAAAGAAATTCTGTTAATCCAATTGCGATACTTGCCAAAAGAAATGGAGCCATTCATTTATGTTTCGATGCAAGTCACTTAATAAGTTTACAAAGAAGCAATGTGAGGCTCCTGAAAGCACAGAATCGGTTCTAAGCAAACACCATTAATAAAATAATATTACAAAACTGGAATGCAAGCTTCATTTTTGTCGATCTCTACGCGAGAGTCTTTCCGTAAATGTACTTCCTTTTTTTTAATGGTACTATACATATATGTTCAAGGTCACTCCATTTAGGTAATCAACTTTTTCAGTTGTTCAGTTCAGAAACGAACCCTAGATAGGTACACTAGCAACACTTTGTATTTGTACACCATGTTGCTCAACATTCGTAGGATGAATAGTAGACAGCTTATTGTATACATTGCCCGCGTTAAAATATGTAAACACAGATGCGATTTCTGTGTCTATTTCAAAAACACTGTAGCTGCATTTATAAATGTAGAAAAAAGCATCTATTATTTGACGTATTTGAGTAGGAAGAAATTTGTTTGATGTTTCAAGTATTTCGAATAAAATAATACTGTAGTCTTATTAAATTGTTTTGAGAGGTAATTTCCTCTACTTCTACTTTCTTTACTTTTTGCGGTGAACTTTTTTGTGGTTGAACTAGGGTAAGATCTAAACCAAAAGCATGTTTATTATATAATAAATAACAATATCAAAGGTTTACTACTTTTCTTTATTTAAAACATAACGAAATAATCATAAGTATATACTTATGTTGAAATGCATGATGATGCTTATCAATGAATGAATGAGCGGTTTTTGTGTCTGTTTTAAAAACGCTGTAGTTGCATTTATGAATTTACAAGGCCGATTGCATCTATTTATTGTGGTCTTTGCGTAGACATAGACAGGTAAGCAAAAAAAAACATATTCTGTATTTCTGGAATCTTTATTTATGTGAATATAACACAGGCTTATTGATAAGTATTCATAGACAAGTCATCCAGATAAATGTCGAAAATATGCTTTCTCGAATGATGAGTCATATTAGATACTGACGTACATATATAAAAACAAGCAGACACCACAATAATATTCAGTTCTTTATACAGCATTAGGAACAGTTAAATGCATACGTGTCGAACAATATGATGTCAATAGAAGACAGGATGCGTGCAATATCAATGTTGGACAACGGATGGAGTCTACGTGCTGTAGCGCGTGAATTTGGTGTTAATCCCAATACAATTTTTTGCTTAAAAAGAAAATGGCAAATATTACATTCAGTTGCAAATGAACCAAAAACTTCAAAACGAAGAATATCCACTGCTTATCAAGATACCATGTTAAGGCAATTTTACGCAGAGCATCCATTCACAAGTTGCAAGCAAGCCATTGCAGCTACCGCCTTTCCCGGTTCCGTAACGACGGCAAGAAAAAGGTTGAGGGCAAGTGGCCTCAAAAGCTATCGTGCTGCTATTAAAACAGAACTTTCTGAGCGCAATCGTCAAGACAGAATAAATTTTGCACTATACTATCAGAATATGCCCATAGATTTTTGGAAAACGGTAATCTTCAGCGACGACTCGACGTTTCAAAGCACCCCAAACACCCACACGCGCCTAGTTACCCGTCCTCGTAACTATAGGCTTGCACCACAATATGTTCATCCGAAAAATAGAAGTGTACGGCTTTCTGTAGCAGTGTGGGGTTGGATGTCATACGCAGGATCTGGTACTATTTGGGATATTAATGGACACTTGACAGCGTTACAATATAGAGATATTTTGGAGAATGTAATGTTGCCATCGGTAACATCTCTTTATGATCAGTTTACATTCCAACATGACAACTCACCCATTCATACGGTTAATGTTGTCCAACAATGGATTACAGACAATAATTTGAGATTATTAAATTGGCCGGCACGAAGCCCGGATCTGAACCCCATAGAAAACCTATGGGGTTATATAAAAAAAAAGAATGAGGGAAAACCCTATAGAACGAGGAGACAGAAATTTGTTGTGGCCAAAAATTGTGCAGGAATGGGAAGAAGTTACTGACGACTATTGCCATAAATTAATAGAGTCCATACCGTCAAGATTGGAAGAAGGTATACAAAATAACGGCGGATGGACTCATTATTGATTTCAGCATAAGTGTATACGTATAATTATTTCGTTATATTATGTTTTAAATAAATAAAAGTAGTAAACCTTTGATATTTTTATTCATTGTATAATAAATATGATTTTGGTTTAGATCTTACTCTAGTTCAACGACAAAAAAAGTTCACCGCAAAAAGTAATGAAATTACCTTTCAAAACAATTTAATAAGACTACAGTATTATTTTATTCGAAATACTTGAAACATCAAACAAATTTCTTTCTACTCAAATACGTCAAATAATAGATGCTGTTTTCCACATTTATAAATGCAGCTACAGCGTTTTTAAAATAGACCCACAAATCGCATCTGTGTTTACATATTTTGACGAGCGCAATGAATGCAATATTGTCTGAAGTAAGTGAATGCAATACTGTCTACTATCCATCCTACGTATGTGCAGTGGCAGGTCCTCCAACCAAAAAGAATTCTTAGTGTACCTATTATGAATTCACAATTTTATAGATGACATTTTAGTATTTAATAATAACTTAAAAAATAGTGTCACATAAAAATGAATTTAATTGTAAGAAAGGTTATTGAAAGTTTAGAGAAAACCAGTGGGAATTACGATTTAGGTTAATTCGGCTTACTAAATAACACAAAACTATAGTAACGACTGTCCTAGTTTCAAATCAACCGGTTTTGTACCGTTTAATTTACAACAACAATAACTTAATCTTCTTTCACCATATAATAGCCCTCAAACAATAAAATTGTTTTTCTTTCTGGTAGAATAATCCGACAAAATCAGAATAAGCTCACAACTCATTCGCAACTAGAATAGACACAAACATAGTACATATAACACTTTTTAGATTTCATTCAAACGTACAGACCCTTACACTAACCAACATCGACCTATTACAATGTATTAACTGGCGTTGGTTTATTTAATCGATTTAAAGCGACTTACACAACGTATAGAAACGGAAAAAGCAAACCTGAAAAAAGAACAAATCACGGTGGCGGTAATTAGGTTTATTGTTGCGACGGTTGATGGGTATTGAAAAAGGGGTTTGTGTGTTATTTCGAGCAGCATCGATTATCGTCTTGCTTGTTCGAACTCATCGGATGGATGTTCAGTTCATCACGGTAGACAGTAAGTCTTTCACTTCGTTCAAATCGGGTCTTGTATGTCGCATAAAAAGTAAGAGGTGTGTGTATATAGGGGCTAGAAATAGAGGAAACTGAATAGAAAAAGATAACCGAAGTAAAAAAAAAAATAGAATGAATGAGGAGAATTAGGGTACCGGGAATATCATCTAGTTTTAATCCGTTTAGGATGCCGGTAGAGCGGAACAAAGTTTTCACACGAGGAAACATGTCTGCGATGTTTGATGGGGTTTCGGGTTCGTTTACACAATAATGTGTTGAAGATTATTAAATTAGAAATGGTAAAATTTTTAATTACTTCCTGGAGGAATAAATGTGTACTATATAAAGGAGAATCAATGCGAAACTTGTTGAAATTTTCTAGAGTTGTGTATAAATAATATCAAAAAGTATGATTGTACAATTTGATCTGAACATTGTTCCAATTCATCGAATAATTAAGAAAAATCCAGTCTCTTAGTTTGAAAATTAAATTTTTGAGAAGAAGGAAGCGGGACCAAACAGTAATCCTTGGGGAACTCCAGTGACCATATTCATAACAGAATTCTTTGTGGTAGTGATTTGAAGATATTTTGCATTCAAATGTTTTATATTGGAAGATTAGCCTATGTAGGTGGTTCTAAACATTATTCCAATGTATTGGCCTTTTACCTTGCACAATTATTGAAATAACCCAAAAGGAGTTGCACGTAAGTTGTTCTAGGTTTCTTCTTCAATTGACAAAAATAACATTCTGGTACAACATGTTACAGCCCTCTCTCACTTTCCCCTTTTTAAGGGATGTATTACAAAGACATTCTGTACATTCTCAGAGGAACTTTACAGTGATGATTATTCATTCAAAAGGACTGGGAACGACCTCTACATATCCAATTATAAAATCCTCATACAACAATCTAATACAACTTTCAAAAGCGAAAAAATTAGAAAGCTGCAATTTTTTAAATAATATAAAGCAACTAAAAGCTTATTTTCGAGAAAAAAAAGAGCGAGAGGGGCCAGCTAAACTTCCTCAAACCACCACCTCGAAAATTTTGAACTTTTCAAAAAAAAAAAGGTTTATACGATTTAATTTTAACTTCATATTTTTTTTAATATTCTAGTTTGATTTTAAAATTTCGGAACAATGTTTAGAGCAATTAGATTATCTTTCAGAATATTGAAGGGGCTAGGAGGGGGGCGGCGAGCTAGTAATCTGACAAAATTTTCAAAAATGTCGACTTTAAGAAAGGGTAACAGCCAATAGCGCACTTAGGAATATCGCTTGGGGAGAGGGGGCTAAATTTAGGGTTGTCATCTTGTTGAATTTGTAAATTTTTAATTTTCTCCTTGTATACGTCTGGGGGGAGGGCCCAGCCCCCAAAGTCCCTTCCCTCCCGTGGGTGCGCCACTGGTAACAGCGATGAAACAATAGAGAAAAGAATTGGCAGGCGGGGGGTGGATAAGGGGGGAGAGACAGATAATTATGGTTAAACATTGCCCAAGATACCACCTTGAAAATTATAATAATTAATAATTTTTCAAAAAAAAAAATTGGAAAAGTTGATTATTGTTTCATATTATTTGAAATATCCAAGATTTAATTTTGAAATCTTGGAATGATCTTTGAACCAACTTAAAAATAAAAATTTCGAAAAAGGAGGCCTACTTAAGAAGCAGTTTCGAAGATATGATGCTGACGCTCAAGATTTCAGCTTTCAAGTTTGCAGCGATTTCAGTATTAGAATTGTCTTAACGGTACAAAATTTTGATATGACAATGTAACCAAAGCGAGGCCGGGGACAAGTAAGGATTGTTAAAGAATATGGGATGTGCGTATTCATGGACATGTGGACATTATTTTGGTCCAGCACCAAACACACAAAAAAATGAGGAAACTATCATCACTAAACAAAATATAAAAAATAGTTTAAAGCAACATTTCCAAAATGGTCGCAAACTACTAAAATGAAGACTGAGAGTGGTGCATTCATATACAGCAAATTCTATCAGCCTCCAACATTTTTTGACAAACTAGTTGATGTGATGAGCAGGTACTAAACGGTTCAAAATAAAGCAGGTTAAAAGGATTATTGTGTGAGAGACTGCGTGTAGGTGTTTTGATTTTTCTTTCTGGAAAATCCTAACATTGATGCGTCATTCAGGTGATGGGTTCAGGTTCTTGACGCATCTCAGGACTAGTTTGGGAGCCAAGCCTTTGGATCTGTTCAGAAGTTAGGGTCACCTGCGCTTCATGCTGAAATCTTTCCCGGCTTAATGCTTCGCACTCAGAAAGTATGTGCTCGACTGTTTCAGTTCCCGGTTCGCAGAATCGACATGTGTCCTGAGATCAACTTTGCCCATCTTTTTAAGATGGTATCAGTCAGAAGGCCCGTCTTTAATTCTGACTTGCTGAGATCAAGTAGAGTTTTTTTTTACTGTTTGGCGAGGAGTTAATAAATTCCTTCACTTGTGTTTGTCCGGTTGTTTTCTCCCAGAGGGTGGTTTGTCTTCCATTCTTAAACTTCCTTCTTGAGCTGACGTTTGAGAACGCCAAAGAAGAGTTCCGGTCCAATAAAATGCATGTCAGTGCCTTGCTTTGCAAGGTAATCCGCAATATCATTTCCTTTAGTATTGATGTACCATCAGATCACATTCAAGCGGACGCAAAGGTCTATGGCGTGTATATTTGCCTGATAAATAGTTGGAGCTGATTTTAGGGCTCTAGAGAATTTGGTCTTAGGTTCATGAACCCCAACCTCTACCCCTTTGTATGTCTTGGATCCGTCTGTGTACCAGATAAACAAGTCAAATCATCAACGTCTTGACGACCACTTTTGAATGCTTTCCGCACAGGAAATTCCGTTGGAAACACAAAAATTTAATGCAACTAAATTATTCAATGTAACAATCGAATAATGCATTTGAGGTGAACCAACACAATCAGCAGTTGTAGACAAATTTTAAATGAGATTTCGGCTACACATTTGACAGAATATATGTACGAGGAAGCGTTTTTATATTCGCGGAATGAGCGGGTTGTAGGGGGGTGATTAGGTGCGTTGGGGGCGCGGCCTGTACAGCGACTCATAATTAGTGTAAATACGAAGTTTCATTGTTATTAGACAGTTAGTCTTTGAGCTATCGTCAACCAAGTAACGTAATCAGGAGTGAAAAGTGAAATATGGAAAAAATCGAATATCGTGCCGTTATAAAGTTCCTTATCAGGCAAGGAAAATCAGTCGCGACCATAATGAATGAGATGTCATTGGTTTACGGCGACTCTTGTCCAGGAAAAACCATGGTGTACAAGTGGCATAGTTTATTTAAACAGGGAAGGGAATCCCTTGAAGACGACCCGAGGCCGGGCAGGAGCATTGAGGTGACCACGCCAGCACTTATCCAAAAAGTTGAAAAAATTGTACTCGAAGATGCTCGACTAAAGAAGAAACAACTCGCAGAAATGGTTGGAGTATCCGATACAACAATTTTTAAAATCCTACACGATCATCTCGGCATGTCTAAAGTCAGCGTAAGATGGGTGCCGAGAATGCTCACGCCGCCGCAAAAACAACAGCGCGTAGAGTGTTCGCGTGCATTTTTGGACCTCTGTAATGAAGACAAGGATGGTGTATTGAGTCGAATTGTTACTGGAGACGAAACGTGGGTTCATCATTATGCACCTGAGTCCAAACAAGACTCCATGCAGTGGCATAAAAAGGGCACAGCACCTCCCAAGAAATTTAAAGTGTCACAATCAGCTGGGAAACTCATGGCAACGGTATTTTGGGACTCGGAAGGAATATTGTTGATTGATTATAAAGATAAAGGTGTTTCTATAACCGGAGAATATTACGCTTCAATATTAGAGCGACTAAAAGAAGCCATTAAAGAGAAAAGACGGAGAAAATTGACGAAAGGTGTGCTGCTTTTGCACGACAACGCGCCCGTCCATAAGAGCCGCGTTGCGTTAGCTGCCCTGCATAAGCTGGGCTTCGAAATTGTGAATCACCCACCCTACAGCCCAGACCTGGCCCCGAGTGATTATTACCTGTTTCCGAAAATGAAAAAAGAGCTGCGGGGTAAAAAATTTACTGCCGATGATGAAGTCAAGGAGGCAGTTTCGGCGTATTTTGCGGAGAAAGAGAAATCATTTTTTTATGAGGGTATAAATAAATTAATTGAAAGATGTGAAAAATGTATCCGTCTTGCAGGTGAATATATTGAAAAAGAAAAATAATTTGGTTTTTTTATTTCCACCCCTTATCCCCCATTCCGCGAATATAAAAACGCTCTCTCGTATGTTATGGAATTGTATGTTTGTCTCACACTGTATATATGTATTTAAGCAATTTTCATTCTTTATCTTATATAGACTTCATCTATATAACATGCAGAGCTTCTCGTCCCATTAAAAAAGCCAACTATAGATAAAATTTTCGTTTCGAAAAATCCACTCGGAACATAAAACGGCCAATAAAAACTGGTTACAATTAATTTGTGACTATGTCCGAGCCGACAATTTTCGAACAATTTAAAGAAGGCATAAACCACTATCTCGACTGTTAAAGTTTTTAACTAATCTGGTCATCTATACGAGCACGAAATACGTCAAGGAAATTTTCTAACGACCGTAAGTACTTTATAATTATCGGGTTCGGATTTTATTCACCTCCAATAACCCTTCATATTTCCTAGTATAACGAGTTTTCTTCGTCTTGTGGTGCGAACGATTTTTACACAAAAATCTATCTGCTAGTTAAATTTAAACGATATTATAGACGGGTTTCTCGAAGAATAAGGAATAAGAAATAAAGAATAAGAAAAAAAAAAGAAACTTCTTAACCGTATCGTTAAACCTGGAAGAAAACGAACGAAAAGCAAAAAAAAATGATGATATAATTAAGATTAATTTAAACGTAATTTTATACGTCGAAAGTATGATAATAAATGAATACACCGCTGTAATACAGTAGTTCAAAAAATATATCTATGTAGGTATCTAGATCTTATAATGCCGTGGAAAATAGAATATGTAATAAATTTACAAATACGTTTGTGATGGCAGAGAAAACTATTAATCACGTTAGCCAGAGGTGCCTTGTAATAAGACATTATTTATCAAAATTTTGTTATTTATCTTAATTGGATTTTTTTACGAATTTATGTTTCGACTCTTTTTTCATTAACGGGGTTATAATAAATGATCTTTTCTACCATTAGACGATCAGGTTATGTTTGATCTACGAAAAGATCGTTAGCGTCAAAGAAATGAGTTAAAAAAAAACTAATTTTAAGAAATACCGATTGTATATTGTGTAGATATTTTAAAAATTATTTTACATGTATTCTTAGGTACGAAATTTTACATTTTTTTACCATAAATAGTATAGGAATTTGTGGTGGAGGAGGTGATGGCCTCCTCATTTGACGAAAGTCCTGTAATGGTTTTTTTTCTGTTTGAAGATAATCGATTAAGATCACTCCATGATTATCCTCGAAATACAGTCGCCATTACTTTCACAGCTGAAAAAAATTTTATTGATTTTTTTTGAGTCGATTTCCTCTTCCAACGCAGATCAAATCCATCGCTGTCAAACTGTCATAATTATGACACTTTGGTGGTTTTACACAGGTTTTAGCTGTCAAAATACAGCTTATACAGGGTATCCACGAGGACTGGCTGCGTTGATGCGCCCATAGCCTTACTAACGTGCCATCGAAAAAAAAACATAATTCGTGTAGGCTATGTAATGTATGTTTGATCGTTGCTTTAGCCACTACCACATAATGACATTTATTATTTGATATTTTATTATGACCAAAGTTTATAACCTCGAAGTTATATTGCAATATAACAGAAATAAATAATTCATATAATATTGACAAGATACTCTTAATGAACACCTTGTTTCCTTCTCGAATATAGACTCTGAGGGTGATCGAGAGACTAGTAGGTTTTACAATATCAACAAAAGGCCTGGAGTTGGAATTTTCAGTTTTTGTGAAACTTCAGATTCTGAGGTAAGTGACATTATTAGCAGTATGTCTTCGGCTTCTTTCGGTGTTGACGATATTTCTCTAAAAATGATTTCGTTATGCTACCCAACTATTGTACCTATTTTAACACACATTTTTAACTGTTGCTTAACGCAAAGTATTTTTCCCTCTCTTTGGAAAGTGGCGCGTGTTATTCCTATTCCTAAGAATTGCCCTCCGCATTCATTGGCGGATCTACGTCCTATAAGTATTTTACCTGTATTCTCGAAGGTTTTGGAGAGGATCGTGGAGAAACAATTACGTTTGCATGTGTCGAGTTTCAATATACTTCCGAGTATACAGTCTGGTTTTAGGCAGGGCTTTAGTTGTCAAACTGCATTGACTAATATCACTGACGATATCATTAGAGCAGCGGATTCGGGTAGGATGACAGCGCTGGTCCTGCTTGACTTTTCTAAGGCCTTTGATAGAATTAATCATACACTGTTACTAAGCATCCTCCACTATATCGGTCTGGATGAAAAGGCTGTTACTTTCTTCCAGAGTTACTTGTGTGATAGGGGTCAACGGGTTTTTTAGTGAGAATATGTTCTCTGAATTTAGATATACCAAGTCAGGAGTTCCCCAAGGTTCCATATTAGGTCCGCTGTTATTTTCTATCTACACTTCGCATTTCTTTTTCTTCCACGAATTCTCGTGTTCACTCCACCTGTACGCGGATGACACACAATTATATAGCTCTTTTCTTTTTGTGGATGTTGATGCGATGGTGACCAATTTAAATAATGACCTTAACAAACTATTTATGATTGCTAAACACCATTGCTTAGATATTAATGAGAGCAAATCTAAATCTATTATATTTCATGGCCCTAGACGTAAATCACTGAACCCTGACGATATTATGCTTTTTGTTAATGATGTACGACTTGCTTGTCATGATAACGTTAAAAATCTGGGTTTGATCATGGATAGTGCGTTAAGATTTAAGAAACACGTTAATATATATATTAGGAATGGCTATTATAATCTGAAAATGTTATATCCGCACAGGCATTTATTTGGCATCTCAATTAAGAAACTTCTTTGTGATTCTCATTTTAATTACTGTGACACAGTTTATAATACTTGCTTAGATCAAGTTGATGTACGTAGAATTCAAGTTTTGCAGAATTCATGCCTTAGATTTATTTTTGGAATTAGAAGAGGGCGCAGGGTTTCGCATAAACTTGTGGATGTTCATTGGTTGAACATGATCAATCGTAGGAAGCTGCACTTTCTTTCCTTTTTTTACAAGATTTTAAGCTCTGGTTCTCCACCTTATTTAGCCAATAAAATAACTTTTTGGACCGATATTCACAATATTAACGTCCGGCGAAAACACCTTATTCACGTTCTCAGGCATGGTAGCCAACAGCTCAAAAGATCATTTACATATAACTGTGCTAAGGTTATGAATGATCTCCCTACTCACCTTAAATCATTGCTACTTGTTTCCTTCAAACGCGGGGTCCGTGAAATTCTAATGTCTCAACAACTCTGACATCTCTGCCTGGGGTTTGATTGGACTTTAGTTTTAGTTTACCTTAATCTTGCATCTGACATTTCGTTCACGTGTTTGCCTTCTCTAATATAAAATTATTATTGTACACATGTATATTGAGCGTTGCCTTTTGTTTGGGTTTGTAGTACTTGCCATCGATTATCTTTTCTTTTACTAACTATTGGCTTTACTGGGGATCTACAAGAATAACAGGGATTCTTCATGATTACCTGACGTAGATCCTATTGTACTTTTCCTTTCAATGTTTTTTTTTATCATTTATTATTACTATTATCTTTTTTTTTAATTTTCGTTGACCTGTTGGATATACCATGGGTTGGATCGCGATGTGTGCGGGTACGCCTGCATGCCGTCCTACCAACTTAAATTATATTGCATTTAGTAATAAATCTCTAATATTGTAATAGTTTCCTTGTTGTGAAAGGTACAATAAACTATTATTATTATTATAGTACGACAGATTGACCTTTTTTACGGGGAAGACGGCTATCGAAGTCAGTGGTTGTTGAAATGTGTTAATAACAACGATTTATTGTTAAAAACATTATGTTTGCGAAGCACTGCACACAATAACACGAAAAGATATGAAAACTAACCTAAAAATATGAAGCTGTTCGAAAACACAATGATACCATCACGTATGCAAAATATAACCGTAACGACAAAACCGATTTATCAATGAAAACAGTAATTTATTAATACAATACACAAATATGGAAGCATATATAACAGAGCTATCGTAATTTTTTCCTCATCATCCAGTTGATTTATAAAAGGGCTAAGTATTGCATTGCGATATCGTGCAGCAGTAAGTGTACCTTCAAAAAAAAATAGGACCCGCCAACCTTCTTCGTCATATTCCAACCCAAGCACCAATGTTTTGGGGATGCAATGATTTTTCAACAAAAATGTGAGGATTTATAGATGACCACAACCTCATATTCTGTGAATTTATATATATCGGGAAATATAAAACCAAGCCTCATCTGAAAAAAAAAACCATGTTAAGGATATCCTCATTGTTGAGACTATTTTGAAAACATTGACAAAAATCCACTCGTCTTGGATAATCCGCTTGAAGAAGCTCATGCAAACATTGCAGCTTATATGCATGACTGTGTAAACTTTTCTTTAGAATATGTTGGCATGTGCCATAGGACAGATTTGTTTGTTGCGTCATTGCTGAAATGGACGTTTTTGGATTTTCATCAATAATATGCTGAATCACTCCAATATTTTCAGCTGTATGTTTAGATGGCCGTCCACTACCAGTTTTTAGACCAACGTCACCAGTCTCCCTGAATAACTGCACAGATCTTGTCAAAACATTTTAAAAACTATTGTAATCAAATACTAATTCAGGATATTCTTCACGAAAGTGGGCCATGCATTCTGGAATTGAATATAGTAGCATTCGATCATTTTAGATTTCTGCTCTGTGTTGAATACCATTTTTCAATTTAATGTAATTTAATAAACTTAGAAATATTTGACACAAACGTTTTCAAATTAAATGTCAAGGGATAAATGTCATTATGTGGAAGTGGCTAAAGTAACAATCCATTCACATAGCCTACTCTAATTATGATTTTTTTCGATGTGTCTATACTATTTGCCTCACGTGAGTGCTCCAAGAACTGCCGTAACTGAGGCAAACATCGCTAAAGTTAAGGAATTGGTGGTTGAAAATCGTCATTATAGCTTGAGAAAGTTAGCACAAGAGCTGAACATTTCACGCGAATTAGTCCGTACGATTTTGGTCGATACTTTGGAGATGAGAGGCATCGTAGCAAGGCTTGATCCAAAAGAGTTGATTGTTTTGCAAAAGCAACATCGAAAAGTGGTTGCTGAGGACATGCTTTCCCGAGTCGCCAGTGACTGCAACGCATCATAACTGGCGATGATGCATGGATCGACGAGTACGACATGCAAAGAAGTCAACAATCATCCGAATGGCGCTACAAAAACGAGCCGAAACTGAAAAAACCAAAACAAAGTCGATCCAAAATTAAGGTCATGCTCACAGTTATTTTCGATTATCGTGGTGTGGTGGAGTTTGAATTGCTTCCTCAAGGTCAAAGAGTGAATAAGGAATGCTACGTAGGTGTTATGAAGCGTTTGCGATAGAGTATTCGTCCAAAGAGGCCGGATTTGTGGAGGGACAAATCTTGGATGTTGCAGCACGATAATGCACCATCTCACAAAACTATCATTCTGAGCGAATTTTTGACCAAAACCTCAACTAATTAGATCAAACAAGCACCGTATTCAACAGATATGGCTCCATGTGATTGTTTCCTCTTTCCTAAACTCAAATTGCGACTTTGAGGTACACGTTTCGAGTCGATTGACGCAATAAAAGAAAATTTGGGGAGGGGGTGACTACTTTGAAGGCGATTAAATAAATTTTGATAATTCCTTTAGGGGATAAATTAATGAAAAATGAATAAATAATATTAATTTTCTCAAAGAGCATGAATTGTTTTGAAGTTTCAAACAAATTTTACGGTAAAAATATATGCATGTTTTAAATATTTTCATCCACAAACATCCATCCCCTTTCATCCTGTTTGGAATTAAAATTTTAAACCACACCAAAACTCGTATTTCATTAATTGTGTCAAAGAGCATTAGTACTGTATTTCAAGTAAATTTGAAACAAAAAATATTTACTACACAAACTTTGCCACCCCCTTAGAGGCGAAATTTCGAAAACTCCTTTCTTAAATGATACCAAGAATATAAAATCATCATCTTGTCCAAATTTCGAGAACGATTGAAGATTTAAATTTAAAAATAAAACACAACATTATTCAAATAATTGCAACGGCTCGCTATACAGATCCTCCTGAGACCCGAGATGCTACGATTCAGTGGATTTTAATGGGATTTGGAGAAGCGATATTTTATAGCATAAGAAAGACGTAGTAACTTAAAAATAAATGTTTTCTTTTCTCAAAGAAAAAAAAAGTTGTGTCCATTTTATTGGACCTTGGGTTATGGTACTCAAATAACAAACATTCTATATCTTTAAGTGATATTCTCTAAAACAATTACTAGAGGCCAAGATAGGCAAACGCTGAATTCTTCGATTCATAGAATTGAAGTATCATCAGCGGCTCAGCACCTGAATCATTATCACTCTCGGATTCTTCAGGAGGAACACAGCCGGCCACTTCAGTAATCTCGGTATCGGATTCGTTTTCATCATCAGAAAAAATATCTATATCAGAGTTGCCTGCTTCCAATAATGTCAACAATGCATCATCGTTATCTCCAACTTTTAATAAATTTTTGTGCACGAAACATTCTGAAATTTACGAAAAAGTAAGGTTAGATTCTTACGGCAGCAAGTTCAATTGTCCAACCGGTGGGACACACACGAATCTTCTGATACAAATATTTTATGATGAAACATACAAAGTAAACATGTGAAAGTCATTATAAACAGCATCTAAGGAACAGGAAACTTGCTTTGCTTACCATTTAATTTGGAACGATAAGAGGACCTCATTTTCACACTCACTTTTACTTCTATTTATCACTGTCACAATAGACCCTCACCAGCCATCTATTGGTAACCGTTTAAAGTACTTGCACAATACATTGGACCGAGGGACTTAAAACGTAAAATGGTCGGGTTGAAGAAAAAATTATTCTAAACTGAATGTCCAATATATTGGACTTCAGGTCTCAGGAGGAGATGCCAGATCCGATGAATCCAATCATTAAGTATCTAACATTTATCCTTAACAATTCCCCATAAAAAATAGTCCAATGGGCTCAAATTACTGCTCCGAGACGGCCAATTGATATCAGAATTTCGGCTGATTATTCGATTTTCGAAAACGGTTCTCCTCGTCAATTTGTGTAACAAAAATTCGTTGAGTATAGAACCATAATAGTCACCATTGACGATAACGGCGGCTCTTGATCATTTCTCAAAGATCTCACTCTTCACTCGTTTTGGGTGCATCGGCTTCTTAATAATAATGGTTATTGATACAGCCTTCGATGGAAATGGGTTTTTTGATAAAAATGCTCACTTTTGGCCAAACGATCTCCAGCTCATTGGGCAAACCGAAAACGCATCTGATGTTTACGAGGCTTCAGTTCTTGAACTAATTGAACTTCAACAGCAGCAATGTTTCCTTCACGAACGGATTGTTTTGACCAATAACGATCCAGTTTCACGAACCCACTTCTTGAATTGATCCTAGGCCTACCATTTATTTCAAATTTTTTTAAGACTAATAAATTAGTTAGCAGCCTGATGTCTAAATTCCGAGGCCAGAAGTCAGCATACCAGAATATATAACAAAGAGCCAAAAGTATTCTTCTTGATCTCGAGGTCTCATACCAGAAAGTTTTAATCCCCATTGGTGTAATTTTGCTCCAGGTATCGTCTCGAAATTCACGTATCCTTAGAAGGATATCATAACATATCATTATCGCTGAAAATTACGCTTGTTATTAGAAATAAATGAATGTTAATTTAATATTTCATATAAAGCAAAAAGTGATTGCTTTTATCCGATTCTTTTAACACTTAAAAGAGAAAATAATCTTCGGATTCATTCTCACCAAACTATCCAAACAAATCACCGCAATCCAGCGAAACAACAATCAACAGTAAACTTTACCTACAACATCGATTACATCAAATTCCACGAAAGCGAGCCCTCCTTCGATACGACCTCTAAACGACATTATTTACTTGATTATCGTCTCGCAAGGGAATACTTTCTCACAATTTTGAGGCTACCGCGGCATCTTCTTGCGGTCAGTGTCGATAGCTACCGGGCAATGGATGTCTTATTACCATCTTCCTTCAGGTGATGTGCCATCGAAAAACAAAACAAGAGAACAACGCAACGTTGTGTACGTGACTGTACCCGGAGATGAGAAACCGCCTTTGAATATATTTTCGATTATTACGTATTGTAATTGATTTTTGGGCGTTCTATACACCTTTTATGCTCTTTCTGATATGTATTATCATGACAGGATAATCGCTGATGTGATTAATCATATGCGACGATGAAAAATTGCTATTATACCTGAGTGAGTGTGACTCATGTGTAGAAAATCCGCAATATTTAGATGTTTTATAAAGTTTTTCATCATGTTTATGTCCTTGAGCAATAAACAAGATTATAATTGTTGAAATTATCCGCTAATTATCTAAAAGACATCCTGTTTTGGCGGTAGTTATACAAAGAAAATTGAAATCTCCTTCTTTAGGAAACATTGTTTCTACTCGCTGGTAATATGCCGTTTTTAGTACCGGCAACCAGACAAAGTTGAGAGGAAAATCATTAGGACAAATACTAATTGGCTTTTTGCCGTTGAACTGTGATTGGCTAAGTATTCCTCGTTTCAGTTTTCTTCTCTTAAGCGATATTACTACTGAATTAACTCCGGAGAAAAATCAAAACCAAATGCGAAATTTATTAAGGCCGCTAAATGACAGACGAGCAGTCATTACCGAGCGGCTTTTTTTTTCTAATTCCGATGGAACGAGATGGTAATTACAGCACCATTTCACATACGTTCACAGCATAGCAGTTGGAACTACATGCAGCGTAATCGTCTGGTTCTCCTCTTGCGTGTTGGCAGAAAAGGAAATGTATAAAAAATAACGTTCATGGTATTCTATATACTATCATGAAATATTCATATACAAAGGAATCTACCGGGTTATTTGATACAAGAAGACGTCTCAGTTTTTTTTAGGAATAATTAATAAATACGTCGTTTGAAGATTAATGATAGAGCCAAAAAAAAACTCACACGATAGGATAGGAAGACAAATAAATTAAAGTGAATTGAATTTGGACTCCAGTGTATAAGAAACAAATATTCTGGAACATATGACATGACGTTTGCACACTTTTCTGTTCTCCTCTCCTTATCTAACAAAGCATGACCTATGCTGGTCATATAAGAAGAGGGAAGTCTTGTCCTGTTTGTTCGTCTAAATGTTTGGAGTCGTTGCAATGGTACACAATCAGCTCATTGGGAGAAAAACATACTTGCACAGATATTGTGCAAAGAAGAGGACGAATGGATATATATGATAATGAAAAAAGGAGTTGGTTGACCGGTTGGGCACCATATTTTTAGCTTTCAAAATTTCCGATAGTCAAGCAGCCATAATATGCTGAATTCTAACACCATCAGCTCGAAATTAGTCTGGGAGTGCTTTAGCAGACTAAACAACCTAGGGGAGGAGAGACTCTACCTGGTCTGTACCACAGGTCTGTACTACACAGGTTATCGCCACCTTGGAAACCTAGCATAGGTATAAAACAGAAAAGCGGCTGCAGGTTCTATGGGGTGGGAATGAAAATCCGGAACAGCTGACATCTAATTGCACCGCTATCACGGAAACCCGAGCCAATTATCTCGACAAAGACGTTATAGTCGAAGAAGAAATACCTTCTTTGAAATCATCACATTAGTTTGGATGGGGGCTTTGAAACCCCCGCAGCTTATAGTTCATGCAAGTAGATCAATAGGTCTACTGAACTTTTGAAATAATAAAATAAAGCATAATAACTTCCAAAATACTGTTATGAACATTTCCACCAGATACAATGTTTATAACTATTTTAAATTTTCTTAAACAACTGCAACTAGATTTCAGATTAACCAAAACCACTCAAACACCGCAAACCTCAATTTTCATATCAGGTATAAAACTTGCACTTATTCACTTCATCTACTTCTCCTACTAACTTCTGAACAACATCCCCTCTAACCCTTTTTTCCATCCTTATTTCAGGCTTTCAAATCACAGAAGTTGTGTCCAATTTCTTATCGATATTTTTCTTGCTATTTTGGTTTGTAACAAAACAAATCCCAAAGATGAAACCACGACTTCCTGTACGAGAGATTTCAGAAATCTTTGTGCTCCCCCGTTATCAATCTTGATGATGGAATTTAACCACCTCCCACATACCCCATAAAACACTTAAAACTTCTGTTTTAACTGTTGAAGGTACATTTAAAATGAAACTCACCGCCTGTTGAAGTCTATACAAGGACAGCGTCTCTATGATCATTAAAAGCCAAATCAAGCAAACAAGGCAACTTGCGTTTTTCAAGCAGCATCTTGAATATATGCCCATGAGTTTGGAAATTCACAGACACCCCAAACCAGAAAAGTGACAAGTTTTGCAACTCTAATCAATCAGCATTGCTAGCAGAAAAATTCACTGGTACTGATGAGTTAATTCATGTCCAAATAAGAATCAGAATCACAATGTCTTATCGGTTGATTGTACAATTGTATTTATAAATTAGTCAAGAAAATTATCAAGTACTTTTTCAAGACATTGACAGAGATTACTACTTGCAGAACTAAATACAGTGTCACACAATACACATTGGAGCATCATTTGGTTAACTAACAAATTTGATGCCAATTGATAGGAACAGATGAAATAATTAAGTGGTTTGGATGCCGTCACCCCTTCCCCTCCTATCCCCCTCCTCCCTCCCTCCTAGAGTGCTACCCAGAGATAGTAGAAAGTGATAATATTAATCCTCACATTCTGAAGATGTGCTTACTCTACCTGGAAGACTACATACTACACATCCTCACATCAACATTTCTGTATTGAACAGTCGGTATATCCCAATATGTATTTAGAAATCGGCCTTAGTTTTTCACATCCCTAAACCTCAAACAGTGGAATAATATTACAAACTGCATCCTATAAGCATTCTACCCGTTATGGGAAAGATATTTGAGAGATGCGTAGGAGTCCAGTTGAATGAGTTTGTTCAGGAGTTTGATATCTTGCCAGCACCACAATCAGGATTTCGAGCCAACCATGGTTGTGTGACTGAACATTGTTGTTGGAACTGATGGTGGAAAAATTATAGCTCTGATATTATTAGAGTGTGCAACGTTGTTGTCTATCTTGGATGACTTTGTAATAAAATTATTTGGATCTTACCTCCAGAATTGATCGCAGCGGGTAGTGGTTAAAAATATTTCTCTTCACTTATAGTGATCTCACATGGAGTCCCCTAAGGGATTGTTTTGAGTCCTCTGCTGTTTAGTATACATATATACTTCAAAGTTACCATCTGTCCTAAAACACTGCAGATACCATCTTTTTCTTCTTTATTTTTTTTGTTGACTGACGTTGTTGAGTCTTAATAACATTTTCCAACTCTTCTTCGCTTGTTATTTCTTGGATAACTTCTGAAGGTAAGCTTGATGATGGTAATACGAATTTTTCTGCCCTCAGTCCATTTAGTTGAATTATTATCTTTTATCCATTCTTTTAACATGATTTCCACATCTTGATTCGTCCTCTCAAAACTACCTTGACTTTGAGGGTGACGTGAGCGACCGTTAACCATTTTACATGTGAGCCACCTAGACAGCAAGTTTTATATTATACTATTCGCAAATTCTTTTTCGTTGTCATTTTGCAAAATTGCAGGCGTCGCACATTCTAGAAATATCTTAAGAAATTTCCCACATATGTACTTCTTTTGCACGTTTTGATTTTAAATGACGCAAATGTACGAATTTCGTAAAGTGGTCTTGGTAGTTCATTAGCCATTTAAATTCTCCATCGGGAGTTGATTGTAAATCTATGAGGTCCACCTGTCCTCTATGATTCCATCCTCTTGTTAGTATAGGCCTAACTACAACTCCAGATTTTGAACGTTGGCTTTTCTTCGCACACGTGGTACATAGTTTGACAAAACATTCTATTGCCGATCAAGGAATTACATATTTTAGTTTTAATTCCTTCATCATTTTGTCACGTCCTTCATGGTCGGCACTAATATGCACTTCGTTCAGCTTTTCAAAAAAAGTCTTCATGAGTCTCTCATCGAGGGTCGTTGGTCGTGACCTGCATCGGGTCCTGGAAGCTCCGTTTCCGTATTCCCCTGTGCATATCCTTAAACAAAACAAAAACAGTAAGTCAAGTAAAGGAGCAACAATTGACAAGTCAAACCATGCATGTGTAAAATGTTACTCCCCTTGCGTGGACGTCTCCAGCACCTTCAGTTATCGATCAACCTCATGAGTCTCGCTGATGGCTCCTTTGTGGTTATAGAAGCATCGCTGGGCATCGCCAGCTCCTTCTCTGCTAATCATATTGCTCCGTATCCCATTATCCCGGGATAACAGTGGAAACCGTCAAATTCTAATTTTGATGAAACTTTGCAGACTGGAACAGATGTAACATATCTCCTTCAAAAATTGCATAATTTTAAAATTTTTATAAATTCGGTAAACGTTTATTACATTTCCAATTTCATCTTAAAATTTTTATTCTAAAACATTTGTTTATAAATAACTTATCATTTTATCCTAAATTTGAAATAAAAATTATTATTTAATCCACATAATGCCTGGATTTATTAAAGATGAGCACCGTTTCTGTGACTGTCCCCGAAAATGTTGATGCAGTTGATGAAGGTTTAATTCGTCAGACCATCGAATTGGGCTAAAACGATTATCTGAGGCACTAAATATTTCATATGAACGCGTTCATCATATAGTTCACGTCAATTTAGACAAAATTTCTGCAAAACAGATCTCTAAATGTCTGATTGTTGACCAGAAGCGTGCAGCAAGAGTGAGAGCATCACATTCGATCTTGGGTACATTTCTACGATTCAGAAACAATGCAAGAATCGATGGAATGGAGACACTCTGGTTCTCCAGGGCGTAGGAAGTTCCATGTTTAAAAATTTGCTGGAAAAGTTCTGGCTTCAGTTGTTTGGGATTGCCATGGAGTAATCATGATTGATTTTCTGGATAAGGGTGGAACAGTAACTAGGAATTATTATTCGACGTGTTATTTTTGACCTTAAGAAGAAAGACCCTAATGTTATATAAGCATATTAGTAGCGTTTTTTAGCATGTAAACAAGGCCGCAAAAATTACACAAATACCATTACAAATATGCTGTAAAAAGTAAAAAAATGTTTTTTTCAATTAGTTTTTTTTTCCTCAAACTTATCAATACAGAAATGCATTTACATAGCAAAGTAGTCATTAACTGCGTAATTTTACAAACTGGTAATTATAGAGGTGTACTGGCTACTAAAACTTGTTTATTGCTAGTGAGAAATAACATCTACTTAACACTTTGAAATATTTTTGTTGATTTAGACGATTATTGCTAAACCATCAATTTTAACCTAATTAATTATCGCCTAAACATATACATTTCCAAAAATTTAGTCACTACGTATTTAACATCAAGGAAAACCCAAACATCGACATTCCGCTTATAATTATTCAAGTCCAAGTCTTAATCTAATATAGTATAGAAGACACAATGACTAAGATAATTAAGCGTCTTTAATTAAAAGCAGAGAGCAGAGGTAATTATTAGAAAATAAAGGAAACCACAACTCATCTATTAATAAGCCTTCTTCTTCATCTACTGTTGTTCCTCTTCTTCTCCATCCTGCTGGTTCAACATTGCTGAATGTCTAGTTGTCGTCAAGTATATAGAGATGGGCGAGTTCACCTTTGATGACGTGATCGCTACGGCACCCATCTCTAATCGCCAGATGTAAGCGAAGCCGCCTTATAATCTACCCTAATAGGTTGGCATTACCTACATTAGTATTGCTTGTCATTTTTAAGCTGAATTGTCCCCGGTAATGATGAAGAATCCGAGAGGATGGCCGACATGTATAAAGATTGTTTTGTTTTTTTCGTGCGGCAAAATTTGTTATAACAATTTTATTACAATAATAAAAATTTACAGATTCCTATTTATTTGACAGAACTAAATTGCTTCAAATCCTAGATAAGTAATGGAAGGGTTACTAATAACGTTAAAGAGTGGATAGATCACGTCCATACGAACTACCTTACATAGCGGGAGTAGCAATTTAAATTGATCGACTTTACCTCTAACTAACTATACCTAGACATGGACGGATACGGTGGCCTCGGTCATGTCAAGTTAACAATTGGACGTTGAAGGTAGCGTTTGGCTGTCCGTCTAGTTCAGGAAATTAGATTTCTTCGTTAGTTTCTTGCATTACTTCGATTTTTTTTATTTTTCTAATGTTAGAATATATATTTAACGAAAAGAGGATGAAGATATATACAATATATTTCGAGAAATGTTGGTACGGATATGCCGAAGCTATATGCGTGTGTATATTTTATACATGTATCCGTCGTTCCCTACTTGTATATCGTTCCGACAAGGCGGACCCTAATTCAACCCACTGATAAGATCCGCCAAACATAAAGCAGGCCCTTAATGCGGTAGCCATGTTTATACAAGTCTTTACGACGACACCCTTTTGTTTTTATTGACGCGTCCGATGCCACTTCAGTCGTTTAATTATTATTTGACAGTTTACCGAAGTCGTAGTACTACAGTACGATTTAATGCATGTACTAAATAAGTACATATTATACAGTGCGCCAATAAATTTTGTAACAGTACAGTCGGTGTTTTCTGAACAAGTTCCAAAAACGTTTGATAACCACAGTGTAATATAGACACATCGAAAAAAATCATAATTAGAGTAGGCTATGTGAATGGATTGTTACTTTAGCCACTTTCACTTAATGACATTTATTCCTTGACATTTAATTTGAGGTTATAAAGGTTATAAACTAAAGTTACAATAAAATGTCAAGTAATAAATGTCATTATGTGATAGTGGCTAAAGCAACGATCAAAAACATTTACATAGCCTACACTAATTATGTTTTTTTTCGATGGCACGTTATTAGGACATCTTGCTGGGCCACTCGATAAGATTTCATCTGTTCGGGAAGATTTCATCAAAGGATTGGCAAACATTTAAAGCATAGTGTGGTGGTGCTCCATCTTTTGTTCGAATCATATCCTTTATCGGGCATGTTTGGATTTCGTTAGCCAGAAAATAAGGTCGATAATGCTGGGATGGGATATCGTTGTCCATTCAGATTTTTATCGATAAATTGAAGTTACGGATAAGTTACCGAGCTGAAGTAATTGAATGTGTTTTGACAGAATTCCAGTCCTGGTAACGTAGTGGAAATTCTCGATATTTTTCTCGAAATAAATCAACAACCTGAACTTGAATTCGTCTTCTCTCACCGTAACCAATCATCATCAAAATTCGATTTTAAATTTTACGGACGTGGGTATTCACAAACGCGCCGATACCACTAAATTCTTGATAAAAATAATGCAGCTGTCATAAAAAAGTTATCTTTTCTTTAAGCCAGAGAGGGAAAATCGTTTTTCAGCAAATCCTAAGTTGACATTTAATAATAATAGATCTTAATAATAATAGATCTTTATTAATCCAACAGGCCAAGGCCCCATAATAGGATCAATTACAAAAGCGTGTACACTAAAAAAAGAAACAGAAGAAGCAATAAGTAGCAAAATTGTTCTCTAATTCGCTCCATAAGTAAGAAGAGAAAGAAATAGGGTATAACTTCCTCCAATCACATGTTCGCCACCTCGCCAGGATGTAGGTCGGCACTCTTCTCATGATGTTGGTTCTTGCGAAGGGGACTCGAAATGTGGTCTCGTACCTGGAATTAATTCTCGGTACAAGAAAGTCCATACTACCCAATAGGAAGAGACAATCGATCTTATTGTCCAAGAGCTTATTTATAAATTTCCTACATATTGTGTCCCTTCTGTCACACAAGGATGCCATACCATGCCGGGCCAGGAGAACATCCTGAGGTATACCTCTTTCGGGGTAGATTCCATCCAGTCTAAATGATAAGTACTTCAGGAACCGTCGATGAATACGGTCCAGAGCCATGGACTCGGAAGCATACACAGGATACCAAATAAGAGCAGCGTATTCTACTTTACTTAATACAAAGACAAAATATAAGGATTTAAGTACATTTACGTCATTGAAATACTTTGAGATACGCATCACAAAGCCCAGACATTTGAAAGCAGCGGTGCATGTATTGGAGAAATGTGACTTAAAAGTAAGAGCTGAATCAAATAGTACTCCTAGATCCCTGACTTCAGTGCCAATCTTTAAAAAATGCCCATTGATATGGTATTGGGCATGGGAGACCGAGGAGGACCGTGAGTAAGTGATAATACAACACTTGTCTATATTTAACTTTAATTTGGAATCTTCACACCATTTCACCAACGTGTCAAGGTTGTGCTGAAGCGTAATTGAGTCATCGTCAGAAGTAATTTCCGAATACATTTTTATGTCATCAGCAAACGCAAGTATAGGATAATCAATTTTGAGTAGTAGGTCGTTAAGGAAAAGAACAAACAACAAGGAGCCTAAGTTTGACCCTTGAGGTACTCCAGATGTGGGGACAAAGACATTTGAATGATAACCATTGTACGCCACGTAACATGGCCGTTGACATAGGTAAGATAATTAAAGAAAAAGGAGAGGTTATTTACTTCATCAGAGACACAAGATCGGAATAATAAGACAAGCCTTTAAAATAAATCGATGATCATCCTCACAAAATTGAGTGTTGACCACTTTACTGTGAGGATGACCATCGATTTATTTTAAAGGCTTGTCTTATTATTCCGATCTTGTGTCTCTGATGAAGTAAATAAATTTTACGAAAGCTTAAACAGTAATAAGGAATTACTAGTTTTATTTGGCTGCTTCCCCAATAGTGTGTCTCTGAAATTAAAGAAAAAGTTTTAATAATTTTTAATGCCCAATAGTAGAATGGCTACCTCACTTTTTGCCCACTTTGACCTTTGACCTCGCGAAGGAATTTACTTTCATGTGTAAATTATCATGTCATTATGAAGGTTGTTATTGGAAAAAAATAATTCCATTTCACTGTTAGCTATTTAAAGAATGTGATCAACTTTGTACAGCACGGTGCTGTTTAATACCTGATCAAAACCGTTGGATAGCTGATCAAAACCGTTCAATACCTGATCAGAGCCGTTCAATACCCGATCAATAAAGTTGATCACATCCTTTAAATAGCTAACAGTGAAATGGAATTAATTTTTTTCCAATAACAACCTTTCATAATAACGAGATAAATTACACGTAAAAGTAAATTCCTTCGAGGGGTCAAAGGTCAAAGTGGGCTGAAAGTTTTTATGCAGGAAATCATGTAGTGTCCACTTTAGAAGGTTTCATTTTGAAGTAATTATCCTTTTAAATTTAGGTTTTTATTTTTTTTCATTTGTGTCACCTTTTGGTTTTTGTATTTACGTCCTTTTTTAATGACAACGCCCATTTGAGTTTGAAATATCTTTAAGTTCTCGAACCGATGCGATGGTATAAAAACCTTGCATTACAGAATTTTCGACAAAATGATGTTTGAATGTTGGAAACCGTAAATTTTATTAGAGATAAGCAAAAACTTGTTTGCCAATCAATAACATGATTAGATTTAGCGTTTGTCATTGTCTGCTATTTTTTTTTACAAATTCCAAAAAGCAAGAAATGTTGAAATTTAATACAAGATACCCAGATCCGCCTATCAGACTATCTACAGTTAGTAAGATTGTGTCTAAATTTAGAGAAACTGGTGATGTTAGATATCTTTCAAAACTTAGGCGTCCAAAGGTAAATAATCAAAAAAATTATTAAGTCCTGATGAGAATCCTCCCAATAGGTCTGTACTAGTATACCGGCAAATCTTTGTATTGTGTCTATGGCACAGTAAACCATCCAAATCATCGATATTGTAGTCGGGTAAATCCTCACCTTCTGCAGAATTTGATTTTGTGTGCAGGCTTTTCTTCTTTGAAAGAATCCGAATAGGAGAAAGATGATCTGGTTGACAATGATCCTGATGTTTCAGATAATAACGTATGGTGAATGAAATCCGAACAAATTTAAAATACGCGCGCAAAAATACTGTTGTGACTTTTTTTGAAATTTACGTAGATGGCGTTGTATTTTATAGATATCATCAATCTGTTTGAAGTTTGTAATGACGGGTTTAGTTGTCAAAATGTCACTGAACGAAGCATAACGTCGGCAATTAATAAGTAAATGTTACCAAGATAATCCGAACAAGAAGAAAAATGAAATTTTTCACCACTTTAAAGAAATGGGATTTAAAAAAACATTTATATATAATACAATTAAAGTGTTGGAGAGTTCGGGAAGCATAGAAAGAAGAAAAGGTTCTGGGAAAAAATGTGTATTAAGTGACTCCAAAGTTCGTGGGACGGAGTGCTAAAAGTTTTAGACAGTTAGGAAGAAAATATGTTGAGTTGATAAAAATACAATAAAAAAGTATTTACAATTAATGGACATTTAACGTAGGACGAAAAAAATAGCGCCAAAAACTACAGAAACACAAAAAAAAAACTATCAAATTAAGACTGCGCAACCTTTCAAACTCTTATTTTGCACGGAATTCGTCGTATATTTGTGTGATGGATGACGAGTCATATTTTACCGTCGAAGGCAACGAATGGCAACAAAAATATTATTATGAATCTCCTTGTATAAAAGCCCCAGACAAAAACAAATTTATACATAAAACTAAGTTTCCAGAAAAAGTTCTGTTGTGGCTGGCCATCAGCGAACGTGGGATCAGCAACCCCGTATTTTTTAAAGGTGGCTTGGCGGTGAGCTCGCAGACTTATATACAAAAATGTCTTCCGGTGCTTAAAGAATTCATTAATAAGTATCACCGCAATGATAAAATAATTTTTTGGCCAGATCTGGCGTCTGCACATTACGCTAGATCAACTCTAACCACCTTGGACGAACTGGGAATTGAATATCTACCGAAAGACTGTAACACACCAAATGTGCCTGAATTGAGACCAATTGAAACTTTTGGGCTAATCTAAAGAGAAATGTTTATAGAAATGGATATAGTCCAAAAAATATCCATTGTTTGATTGTTAAAATTAAGAAGGAACTAAAAATTAGAATTCCACACAAGTGGAATTCTAAATTCGATGAAGGACTATAGCAATAATTAAATATCAAGCGTTATATCTTTCTATACACAATTTGGATTTGTCCGGATTTCATTCACCATATGTTATTATATGGTTTTAGCATGATGGTGATACTTGTCAGAAATTTTTTCGACAATTATTTTTCTATTAAGCGGCTTGGTAAGCGAGAACCAATAGAATGGTCGATGTGATCTCCAGATTTCTTTTTATCGGGTTATTTAAAGTCTAAGGTGTATGTCAATAAATCAGAAAATTCTGAATTACGAGTCGATAGCCGCAGTGGTTAGGCGACTGACTATCGTTGTGGCAGGACGGTGGGAGTCGGGTTTCAATTCTCTGGGGGGACGGTGACTTTTTTCGGATGGTTGAAATCCGGATCGACTTACCATTCGCTGTTGGGAGCAAAATGATTAACAGCGCGGTATTATAAAAGGCGATATGATTTACACACGCACAAAACTACATCGCGAGAATTGCTGTGATACCTAGACAAGTAATACAGCTTACGGGGTCACTGCAACTAAGCACCCACCACACATAAAAATTGAATTCTCAACAAAGGTTACATCATTAGTTTATGAAAAAAAAAACACTCGCCAAATTATGGAAAACGTTTGGGGGTTGTCGTTTAAAAAAATTGACAATCATGCAAGAATGTGTATTTCTAACAATTAAAATCGACCTGTTTGATGATATTTTATAAAAAAATAATTATTTCGCTTTTACTGAATTTATTCTATACTTTAGATGCACTCTGTATACATTTGTATTCGAGAAAAGAACTTATGGAAATTTGTGAAATATAAAATAAAACTTGATCGCTTTTGGGAATTCATTAATAAAATTCTACTGCCATTTTATTGAATTTATTCCAATTATGTTAAGTTTGTTAGTTAGTTAAGTTAAAAAGAGAGATAAGGACGAAGAAACAAACATGGAAAAAATATCTCACCAATAGGAACGATGAAACATACAACAGATATAAGATACAGAGAAAAAAGTTAAAGAAATAATAAAAGAAGCAAAACAAAAGTCATGGCAAAAGTTTGGAGAAGCACTCGAGAGAGACAGCAAAGGAAATCAGAAGTTGTTTTATGGCATGTTGAAAAATCTCAAAAAAGGAAAACAAAATCAAAATCCCTACATTAAAACGAAAGAGGGAAAAAATTATCGAGAATGAACAAGAAATAATGGCACGATGGAAGCAATACTTTGAAGAGCTATTGAATGTGGACCATACAGGGAATATATTAGAGCAAGCAAATGATTTACATGCAGAAAACGTCGAGACTAATGAACAAGGGAAGATAACGAAGGAAGAAATAGTAGATGCAATAAAGAACTTAAAAAGAGGAAAAGCGGCAGGCAAGGACGGTATCACAACAGAGATGGTAAAGAATATGGGTAAAAATGGCATAGAGGTTCTAGAAATACTTATCAATAAAATATGGAATGAAAATCAATACCTGAAGATTGGGAAGTGGGGATAATATTACCTATATACAAAAAAGGAGACAAAAAGGAATGTAAAAACTACAGGGGAATAACTATATTGAGCACTATGCTAAAAATCTACGAAAGAATTTTGGAGAAGAGGCTAACAATAGTTACAGATCTACAACTTGAAGAACCGCAGAGTGGATTCCGCAAAGGAGAGGCATTCAAGATAATATATTTACTTTAAAACAACTGATTGAAAAGAACATTGGTGACTCAGCCATTTATGCCGCTTTTGTAGACATTGAGAAAGCCTTTGACTGCATACCGCGAAACGTAGTATGGGCAAGCCTTAGCAAAAGAGGAATAAGTAATAAATTGAGGAAAGCAATTGCTAGCACCTATAAGAACACCCGTAATTATGTAACGACTAGGGGGATGCAGTCACAGGAATTTAAGACAAACGATGGATTACGACAAGGAGGAGTGCTTAGCCCAGCGCTATTTAACATAGTGCTCGACGACGCATTCAAGGAAACTAAAATGAATATAAGAAAACTGAAGGTAGGATACAGAAACATGCAACTGGTAGAAGTGTCTGAAAATGCATTTGCGGATGATCTGGTAATATACGCAGGAAATGAGAAGGATTTGCAAAGTAACCTGAATATCTGGGAAGCGGCACTAAAAAAAGAAGCATGAAAATAAACAGTGACAAAACAAAAGTAATGATAATAAGCAAGGAAGACAGAATAATATCAATTAAACTCGATGGGAAGACCGTCGAGCAAGTCAAAACATTCAAATACTTAGGAATCAGTGTAAATAGAGATGGGAAAGAAGACGCAGAGATCAACAGCAGACTGGAGAAGGCGGCGAAACTGTATTATGCGCTTGGTAAGACGTTCATAAGAAGAAAGGAAATATCAAGTCATACGAAAATAACAGTATATAAAACAGTATTCAAACCAGTTTTGACATACGGATGTGAAAGTTGGGTGCTGAACGATCGAACTAGGAGCAAAATACAGTCAATGGAGATGCGATATTTAAGAGCAGTGGCAGGTTTTACACGTAAGGACAAGATAAGGAACGAGCAAGTAAGAAAACAACTAAGGGTAGAGTCGATTTTAAGGAGTATTGAAAGACAGCAGCTGAGATGGTTTGGACATCTAATACGCATGGACGGACAAAGACAGACCAAAAGAGTATGGTTAGCTAAATCTACACAAAGAAGAGGAAGAGGCAGACCCAGGAGAACGTGGGAACAAGATATAGCTGAAACCTTAAGGAGGAGAGGAGTAACCTGGAACGAAGCAAAGAGAATGGCGAAAGACAAGAGAGCATGGGCCAACTTTATCTATTGTAATTGAGTGCAAATTTTGAATGTGTATACCTTTATATATATATATGTTAAGTTTGCACATTATAAATGTGATTTAAAAATAATCCGCCCTATTAATACGAATATTCTTATCAGGTGTCATCTGATTCGAAACATTCCCAATAATTTTAACCTCGTTTTCAAATTTAAATCTACATTTCTACAAACGTAACAACACACACGTAGGTATGTATTTTAAGCAAATTACACGAATTTACTAAAATGGGATGAGCCAGGGAGAACTGTTTTAAATAATGTAAGAGTAGAAAATTGCCGATCGATGTACTCGTATGTATACACACACTAACATAAGCCGACTGCGACAAAATAATCATCTTAAAATATATACCTGTTAACTATTAATGACGAAACGCTGTGGGGCTAACGGAGTAATTTCCATCTCGTTTCTGATGTGTACAAGTATATACATACATGTTTATGTATGGGTGTGTGTGTGTGTGTATTGAAGCAGATGGTGTCAACATTCGCGTTAAATTAATATCACGTAGTCATCTATATAGGCAATCTTCTTGTCCATTGAGGCAAAGTGGTAATTTTTTCAGTTAATTTTAGAAAATGTGTACACTCTGTTTCTGTGTCGGTAATACAGGTTACGCGCTTATTATCGCGAAATATGTATTAATTTACGAAATTGGTTATTTAAAAAGTATTACGTTTACTAATTTTGACTTGATTGTAAGAGGATGGAGTGTTAGTGTTGGTTGCCAATTCGCTTTGAAGTTCTCGAAAGATTATTTTCAGGTTACGATCTTTAATTATTACATAATAACATATCCTGACCGCATTACTTTGTTTTCTCAAGGACTCTTACTGAAAACTGTGCAATAGTTACCAAAAGATGAAAACATTGTTTCTGTAATAAATTTAATATATAATAAATTTATAAAGGACCTAAAATTAAACCAGAAAAATCCTCAACATGTAAAAGTAGCCAGGTTTTCAATTATTTTAAAATTCTAAAGATAAGATTAGAAAGCATTCCTCCAAGCTAGGTTTTGCGAAACGTTTTAGTGGAACACAAGGCATAATAAATATACTGGTTTAAAACATGCTGTGTAAAAAATTTTCAAAAAATTCAAATTTTATTAGGGAACTTGCTAGGAAGATCTGATGACTATACTTGCTTTATTATAACGCGGTCAAAATCCGGAAGCTCTTATTACAGAGGCTGGGACCGTGAAAGTCTTCAATATCATTTAACATACGAGGGAGCGTTTTTATATTCGCGGAATGGGGGATAAGGGGTGGAAATAAAAAAACCAAATTATTTTTCTTTTTCAATATATTCACCTGCAAGACGGATACATTTTTTACATCTTTCAATTAATTTATTTATACCCTCATAAAAAAAAAACGATTTCACTTTATCTGCAAAATACGCCGAAACTGCCTCCTTGACTTCATCATCGGCAGTAAATTTTTTACCCCGCAGCTCTTTTTTCATTTTCGGAAACAGGTAATAATCACTCGGGGCCAGGTCTGGGCTGTAGCGTAGGTGATTCACAATTTCGAAGCCCACCTCATGCAGTGCAGCTAACGCAACGCGGCTCTTGTGGACGGGCGCGTTGTCGTGCAAAAGCAGCACACATTTCGTCAATTTTCCCCGCCTTTTCTCTTTAATGGCTTCTTTTAGTCGCTCTAATATTGAAGCGTAATATTCTCCGGTTATAGAAACACCTTTATCTTTATAATCAATCAACAATATTCCTTTCGAGTCCCAAAATACCGTTGCCGTGAGTTTCCCAGCTGATTGTGACACTTTAAATTTCTTGGGAGGTGCCGTGCCCTTTTTATGCCACTGCATGGAGTCTTGTTTGCACTCAGGTTCATAATGATGAACCCAAGTTTCGTCTCCAGTAACAATTCGACTCAATACACCATCCTTGTCTTCATTACAGAGGTCCAAAAATGCACGCGAACACTCTACGCGCTGTTGTTACTTGATTGGTTACTTGGTTTATGTTACTTGGTTGACGATAGCTTAAAGACTAACTGTCTAATAACAATTAAACTTCGTATTTATACTAATTATGAGTCGCTGCACAGGCTTCGCCCCCAATGCGCCTAATCAGCCCCCTACAACCAGCTCATTCCGCGAATATAAAAACGCTCCCTCGTACCTTCAGAAGGAGGAAATTTTCTGCAAAACCCAAACCTTTTCCAAGCTACGCCTCAAACCATCTACTCTTCTGTGCACTCTGACGATTTTATCTCGCTACCGGGACCATATTAAGTTGTCCTAAAACTCCTCAAACATTTAATCACCATATCAGGACTTTACTATTTCAGAACATCTTAAGACGAGCTAGCCAACTGTTCCCACAGTGAACTATAATTTTGCAACACTCTATCTGAAGATGATTGGCCCCTATTAGATCGTATTTTCTTCCATCCAAGCCCAAAGAGCCTCAGAACACATTAAGGAAAACTCAACCGGAAATTCATGCCCCAAATGATAAAAAAAATCGAACCTAACCTATTCATTATCAAAAACAGTCAAAAAGCAGAAAGGTTCCCAAAGTTACCCAAAGGTTTAAATTTCTCCGTTGCTCTCAAAAGTATTTCAAAAGACGACATTACATCCGTGGTAGAATCATCCATTCGCACAATCGTTAAAAAGAATGCCGATCCTCTGCCGAATTTGTCCAACTCTTTGTCCTCTTGCAACAACCCCTTCACCGCAATTCAAATTAGTCAAGTCTCAACACTATTTTCCAGCGACATCTCCAGAATATCAATCGTGATATTGGTTACCCACTCTCCAGTATTTGGAAACCTGTCCTTTTCACTTCATCAACTCGTACTCACTGCTCCGCTTCATTACCCCGTTTTCACAGATCCGTTTCTTTGCACAGTCGTGTATTTATCAACAAAGAAGAAACCCGACTAAGAAATGAGAAGTGAGAATGGTTGATGACGATGAAATTAACCAAAAGATAGAAGATGAACATGTAAGAGAACCCATTGAGTAGTTTTCTTGAAGACTGTGCAATTCAAGACGAAATCAAATAAGCAAGGAATGTGAGATCTTCTCTAGATAAATTTTTGACTAAATTCTATTTCAGAGAAGTGTTGTTTATAAGATAAGTTTGCAACAAATTTAAATGAATTATCAAAATTTATTTTATCGCCTTCAAAGTAGTCCTCTTTCGCGGCAATACACTTACTCAACTTCAACTCCCTCGTTGAAGTTTCTTTTATGGCTTCAATCGAATCGAAACATGTTTCTCGAACTGGCAATTTGAGTTTACGAAAGTGGAAAAAATTACATGGAGCCATATCTGGTGAATGCAGTGCTTGTTCGATCACATTAGTTGAGACCTTGGTCAAAAATTTGCTCACAATGGTAGCTTTGTGAGATGGTGCAACATCCAAGATTTGTCTCTCCACAAATTCGGCCTCTTTTAACGAATACTCTCTCGCAAACGCTTCATAACGCCTAATTAGTATTCCTTATTAACTGTTTGACCTTGTGAAAGGAATTGAAAGTGCACCACACTACGATAATCGAAGAAAACTGTGAGGATGACCTTGACTTTTGATCGACTTGGTTTTTTCGGTTTCGGTTCCTTTTCGTAACGCTATTAATAATTGTGATGGTCTTGTAAACTATTACAATACTACCAGACTAGATCCAGCTCTTTGTTTTGAGTTTAATGCTTATGGTTTAGACAACATACATATCTTCTTGTATGCTAAAGTATTGCAGCCCGTTTCTTGATCAATATATTACACATATTGTTAATTCTTGCATCGAGCAATCATATTTTCCAGATCACTGGAAGGCTGCTTTAGGTTTACTACTACACAAGGTTTCTAATCCTATAAATTTTTCTGATTTAAGAATAATTAGCATTTTGCCAGTAATTTCCAAGGTTCTGGGAGGAATTCTATACAATCAAATTTTTGACTTTTTTTCCTCCAATAACTACCTATCTAACTATCAAGCTGGATTTAGGAAATGATTTTGTACTGCTTCAGCTCAAACTTATGTTTTAAACGAGATTATGACAGCTGTAGACTCAGGTTTGAACAGTGTATTTATTTTGTTGGACTATTCGAAGGCTTTTGATGCTGTGTGTCATCAGTTGTTGGTTTCAAAATTGAGATATTATGGGTTTTGCCTTGATTCTTTTAGCGTTAATTTCATCTTACTTGTCTGGGAGGACACAACGAATTATGTAGCAGGGTAGCTTATCACATAAGGTGGATGTGCTGTCAGGAGTTCCCCAAGGTTCCATACTTGGTCTTTATTTATGGTCCTTGTTTGGTTGTTCATGATAGGCAAAGAATTCAAAGACTGCAGAACTCTTGCTGTAGGTTGGTGGTATGTGACCTTAGATAATTTGATCATATTTCGGAAAGTATTCGTGGTTTCTCCTGGCTGATAATGGAGAGCCGTAGGAAATTTACAAGAACAAAACAGAACGACCCAACTAATTCGATATTTATGAGTTTGATAAGGTTGATCCAACAAATCTACTTTGTTTCAGGTTCGCTCTACTGAATTTGGAAAACTTTTCTTTCAAATGATTGAAAGGCTGACTTCTTTTGTCGAGTTTTTTCAAAGTTCTTCATAAGGAGCTCTGCTTGCCGTTTTGAAAATTCTAGATCGCGAACCCAATCTGGTTAATTAAAGAACTGTGATAAAGTGTCATAAGACTGACTCTTCTACACTTTCAGCACCTTTTGCTTTACTTAATGGTGTGCGTCTAATTCAGAGGCTTGCAAATCACAGACAGGAAGAGGTAACCCTTCATTTAGAGACTACAGCCGAATGGGCTGAAGATATCTTTGGATAGTTTACTTTATATTTAGGTTTGTCTACCTTAGATCTATAATTATCATACCTAGTCTTTCCAAGGTACTCGAGAGAATATTGAATGACCAACTAACCAATCTGGATTTTGGAGCAGCACAGCTTTCGTCTTCCGTTGTTCTTTTGGACTTCTTAAAAGCATTTGATGCTATTAGCTTACTTTAGCTTAAACCTTGACGCTGTAAGTTTGTGTACAGCTGCACAAACTAATTATAAACATAGACGCAGGGTATTCAGCTTGTTAATATCCTTTCTAGAGTTACATAAATGCAGAACAAAAGATATGGAAAACTAAGTCAAGGCATTGTGTTGCTTCATGACAACATACGTCTCCATTCTGCAGCTATCACTCAAAACCTTATTAAACAATTCGATTTTGGAGGAAGGCGTTTTGTCAGCGATTCCGTTAATGATTTGTGAAACTAACTTTAATTACCGACGCCTGTTTTAGGATTTTAATTCATAGTTTCTGTGAAGCTATTGTTGGGGTGGTCTGAAATTCTGAGCTACAAAATATTATGTTGTTCCAAATAAAAATTCTGTTCAGATATATTAAAATACAAAACTTATAAAAAGATAATTCCATCAGTTTATTTTTTATTTTTTCGGAAAAAGAATTAAGTAATTAGTCATTTCCCGATAATTAATTAGGTCCATTTCTTTATTACGGGCAATATATTATCCAATTAATACGGAGGGGGTCCGACAGAAAATCAATACTATACCCATCTCGTGCGTGCTTTTTACTTTATTGGTAAAATTACGAAACAAAAGGTATTGTCATTTTTTTTTTAGTTTCTTTTATATCAGCTCAACAAGCATCAACGAGAAAAAAAACAGTAGAAAGAGGAATTAGGAAAGAGGAGAAATTGAGGAAAACCGGGTGATCAATCAAGACGACGTAGTCTGGGTTGGATGATAAAATGGGGTGGAAAGAACAGCAAGCGGGTCGATTGGTTCCCTAGCTCCGTTTAATTAACAAAGATAATTAGTGAAAATGTGCATTTTGCGCTACGTCACCACCCTTAATGTAAAAGTATGATTATCGTTGAGCAGAATTAGTCTTGATTTAAACCAAAAAAAAAATTTTAACACAAAATCTTCTCAAAAAAAAAACGCAATTCTTTTGCAAATTAGAAACAGAATGAATGCCCAGCGTGTTTCGTGTGTGTTCTTTATAATAATTATATGCTGTGAGATGAAAGACGGGTCCTCGCTTTGAACAACAAAAAACTTGTAAAGAGAACAACGCTCAAAGCAAATCGTGTAACTTCAAAGCTGATAACTGAGCCTATACGGCTTACTCACGATTTAATCTTTGTTCGGTTACAAACATGTATAAATATACATATTATATGCCTTTAGATACAACGAAAAATTCTGAAGTATTAAAGCAGTAGTAAAGATCGTAGGTGTTTATGTCACTTCCGGTTATCAAGCCAGGAAACTAAAAATTAACACGCGTATACAGAAACTTACGTGCGTATGTCAACGAATGATGCCAAGATACATACTTGGATATTCGTACATTTCGAAGTGCTCGTAAAGTGATTTCCATTATCTCATTTACGAAAAACGGATGTTGATTGTGATCACGATATGAGTAATACAATTTAAGTAGACGAAGCTCTTCAGTTAACTGAATGCTGTTAATTCACTTAAATGGATTGTTAATGACAGAAGATTTGAAAGATAAGAATTGTAAATGGTGGGTTTTATTTTTATTTAAGGGGAAAACAAAAACTATTGTTACAAGTTGCTTCTTAATGAGAGTTTATAAACGAATGCAACATCCTTGTTCAGACTACTTCCAATTATTATCAAACCATAAACATACAGTGAAAATTTTTAACGTTTAAGGTTTGAACACAACAACATCTTTCCTAAAATTACTTGAAGCAATAGTCTGTTCTGTATAAAGCATATTTTCAAGAAATTACGTTTTGATTTATTACATTCGAAATCCAAGATCTCAACATTGTCAAAATCAAAAGTGTGGACCATCTCTTCAGTATGTACGCAAAGGGTGGTAGACGCATTAAGTCTGAGGTCGCTATTGTGGTTGGAGATGCGACTAATAAGTCTCTGTCTAGTTTGACCCTCACAGTCACGATAGTTGATTCTATAAATGAGGTTAGATTGTTGGAGCATGGGAGACTTGTCTTTGAGTTTAGAAAAAAATCTTTGAATTTTCTGGATAGGCTATGTACAAATTGTATGTTGACATAGTGAAGAAACAAATTCACAATTTTGTCAGTGAGACCTGTAAATTTTAATGTTAAGGTTAACCTTTGATTTGTGAATAAAAGGTTTTGTCATAGCAGAAATAGGTAGAACAAGAGAGAAAAGAGATTATGCGAAATGGAATTATAATTTTGGAAAAGGATTTCAATCACAAGGTCTAGAGGTATGTTAGTGAATAAAGAGACAACATCAAAAGAAGCCAATACAAGGCCAGCGAGGTGGCAATTGAAAGTTGTTGATCGTAGTAGCAAATTCAAAACTATCTCTGACCCTAAAACAATTTTGGCGATGTATTTCCCAAGACTTTGAGTGGGGCTATTAGTACAAGATATGATAGTTCTAAGAGGTGACTTAGGTGAAATAGAATTATATGTTTTGAAGTCTTTGGCCTC
Source organism: Holotrichia oblita (assembly GCA_023690525.1). Taxonomy (NCBI): domain Eukaryota; kingdom Metazoa; phylum Arthropoda; class Insecta; order Coleoptera; family Scarabaeidae; genus Holotrichia; species Holotrichia oblita. The sequence continues at coordinate 18,216,978 of CM043019.1, read as the reverse complement.
TTCGTCGCTAACATGCCCTTTAGTCTTGAGTAACTTAATTAAAGAGTTGTTATTTCTCTCTATTTTGAGAGTCCGGTCTTTAAGCAGAGCCTTGTAAGTAGTAAGGTCAGAGAGAAGTTCAAGAAACTGGTGGTGATAAAAATCCCTGTCAATGGCTAGAGTGGTGTTGCCTTTATCAGCTTTAGTCATCAAGATATTAGGATTCTGCTTCAAAAACGAATTAACTTCTTTTTCAATTCGTGTGCTGATGGAAGTGGATTTAAAAACTGGGTTATGGGAAAAATTGGGCAATTACGTACGTAGCTTTAGCCCGGATTCTGTCTCTCTGAGAAAGAGGGACACTAAAAAGAATATGTTCCAGTTCTGAAAGATATTTAAATAGGTTTATATCTTTATAAGCGATAGGCAAACTAAATTTGTGACCCAAAGACAAGAAATTCTTTATATTTTCGGGAAAGTTATCTTGAGAGGTATTAACGAACCACTTGTTTTCAGTGGTTTTAGTTAAGTAAAGAGATGGATCACATAGTTTATTCAATTCGGTGATGTTTGATTGATTTAATTTATTAAAAATTCGGTTGTATTTTGAATGTTGCACGTTGAACAAAATCAATAAAAATATGAAAAGGTAGTAAATAATATAGATCAAGTTCTATTTCGTGAAAATGATTCTCTAAGCTTCTAATATTAGTATTAGTTTCGTTAATGATGTTCTTTTGATCCACCCATCCTAGCAAAGTATTCTGTAATATAGGCTTAGACTTCCCCAACGAAATCCTGTCAGGTAACATAATACTAAAGAATGTGGGAGAACCTATAAGAATGTCGATATTGCTTGATTTGTTGAAATCTGAATCGGCTAACCTAATATGATTAGGCAACTTTAGCGCTCTCTTGTCAAACGAAATGCGAGGTAAAGGATTTGCGATTTTAGGTATCACTAAACATTTTTTGTTTCATACCTACCAGTTGTTGATGAAATTCTCAAGGATGTATATTTAGAGCAAGCAGAAACGGAACAGTTTATACCATTAGGTTTATCTTATTCACCAATCGACGTTAAACTTCAAGAAATCAAGGAATATCGACATTCTTATAGGTTCTCCCACATTCTTTAGTATTATGTTACCTATGCGTTGTACGACGCGTACCCTATAGCGTTGACAGGATTTTGTTGGGGAAGTCTAAGCCGATATTACAGAATACTTTGCTAGGATGGGTAGCCATAGGTCATTTACCTACTTGCTGCTTGCCTAAAGTATCGTTGTTGAGTAATCTAGCCCTCTCTACGAACTGTTGTCTTTTGAAAGGGGACCCTTCTCTGAGAGAATTAAATCAAAATTTGATTAAGTTTTGGGAAATAGATAGTATCAAACCTCCTTCCAAGTTATCGTCTCTGTCATCAAAGGGTCGGCGTTTACCTGGGTCGGCGTTTACCCTATAGCGTCGACCCTTAAAACTCTGCGGCTGCACTACCCCATCCCTGGTCTCATAGTTCCAGGGCAACGGGCGTGGCGGGAGTAGACTTCGTATATAGGGGAGGATTCTTGGGCGTAAGCATGGGCATACGCTCCGGCAGTCCGGCCGCTAACCGTCGGAATATACGGTGGGTAAGTGAGGTACCCTACGGCGCTTACCTAGAGAACTCTGCAGCTGCACTACCCCATCCTTGGTGGCCACACTCAGGGAAACGGGCGTGGCGAGAGAATTTGGCGAAGATAGTAGGGGAGGATAAAAGTCGGTTCGCCGAGGAGTAGTCCGACCGCTGGTTGTCTGGTTGGGGAACCTTCGGTTTCATCCTAAAACAACTCGGTGACTCTGGGACCCTACGGTTTCACTGTAGCTGCCGCGGATACTTGATCGCCGGAGGGGCGAAAGGGTTGGCGCGGTTGGCATTTTGGGGTAGGGCTTTTGCCCGGCCGTCCCCGTAGTTCAGGCTTAATTCACGGGCGGGCTGGTTGTACCTCACGGCCAGATTCCGTTTCCCACGCTTGGCCGATAGTAGCCATCCGCAAGGAGGCCTAGGCCCCGTGGGGTTAGATGTGACGTAGGAGTTCGCTAAAGCGTCTCCAACGGTGACCCGTCCAATGTTGACAAGAAAACTTGTCTAACATGGGTAGCACGGGGGAGAGGAGCCCACCGGTTCGCCGGGCCTCTCCGAGAGGTGTCGGTCTCGTGCGGGCAACTGGTTTCGTGCCTCTTTGTCCTGAGGAGTGTGTGCACTTCCCTGTTTTGCCGCATACCTAACGGTCGGTCGGCAGCTGGTGCTCCTTTGGGGTCCAGCAACCACTTACGTGTCATCAAAGGAGAGATTTTGCGAAAATTATTTCTTGGATACAGTTAAAATTGATGATAGTGGTCATTGTATGGTCCCCATTCCATTTAATAAAGATTTAGCTTCACTTGGAGAGTCTAAAAGTATTGCAAAGCGTCGTTTTTTGAATTTAGAAAAACGTCTTCATAGGGATTCTCGTTTGTCGAAGCAGTATTCTGAATTCATGTCCGAATATGAGAACATGGGTCACATGACAAAGGTATCAAGAGAGCCATCCTCCTCTGATACCTCATTTACAAAATCAAGTGTTATAAATACGTACGACGGTCCAATTGATACAGCTGATATTCCTCTTCAATATATTCCTTAAGTACGAAGCTTCGTGTGGTTAGTCGGACCTCAAGTTCAGGATAATCTGTTTGACATTTTACTCAGATTTCGTTCACACGAGGTAGCTCTTTGTGGCGATATAGCCAAAATGTATCGTATGATTAATGTCAGGCCTTTGGAAACGAAATTTCAGAATATTTTGTGGAGAACTAATCCTACTGAACCACTACATACGTATCATTTGAATACCGTCACATACGGCACGGCTTCAGCCAGCTTTTTAGCCACCAGATGTTTGCGTTATGTTGCCGATCTACATAAAGATACCTTCCCAGAAGCAGCTGATGTTATATGTACAGATTTTTACATGGATGATCTCTTATACAGCACAAATTCTATAGAGCATGCGCTTCAAATTAAGCGCGAAATTTCTTCAATTCTCGCTTCTTATGGCTTAATTATTCGAAAATTCCTATCTAACAAATTGGAAGTTCTTAATCAATCACTCGCCGAAAACATCGACTTCTCGACAGTTCCGATCGGCGAAAGAACAGATTCCAAAATGCTTGGTCTCCATTGGGACTCCGAAAAGATCTGCTATTTTGCAAGGCTGAATTTCCAGTGCGGTCTTCTAAAGCTACGAAACGCCAGTGCATTAATATATATTTATTGCTCTGAAAATTGAAGCAGTCCACTGCAGTTGTTTGCTGCATGTTAGTCTTATTCAGCATTCTGGATGATTCAAAACACCTGTAGTAGTTTGTGGGATGTTGTGAAGGGCCCTCAAGTTGTTGGCAATAAAAGCAGGTGTAGTAGTAGTAGTAGTAATAGAGATCATTTTGAATCGTATTGAAGACTTCACATTCGTCAGTGGAACTGAGCAACATACTCTCGGCTACTGCTACAAAGTTATTAAATTTGTAATGTAAATCATTGCTACAATTAGTAGAAACCAATTTATAGAAGTATTTTCTAAATAAAACAAATCATTAACAAAAAATTCTAAACGCCCAACTAAGTTGAATTGCATACACATGTTTAAAATCAATTAATTTCATTCCATTAGAAGTAACATTTGGTATTATTTAGAGAAAGTTTAATTTCACACTTAAGCAACACAATTTACTATAGAAATTTTAACAAGGTATGTATGTATGGCTATTACACGGTTATTATCGGATTTGTCTGCTCTTTATTGCTTTTTCACTGAATCTTACACAAAACTACATTTCAATATATAACTGTTATTCATTGTAGGGGGCATTGTGATTATTATCTATTTTATCCACGCCTTAAATTTGGATAAAACATGTTTGTGACAACAAATTTTGCGGTTACCTATTCAACTAAAATGTGAAATTTTACATTAACACAAATCTCTTTTTAGCTACGTCTATCACGAATTCTAACAAGACGTCATACTTAGTAGGTTTTATACTTGATATTACTATATATACAACTTAATAAAATTCGATTTCTATCTCGATTATTTTCGAAAGTAATTTAATACTAGTAGCATATTTTTTCATGAAACAAGGATACCTGATGCCCTAGTTTATGAATGGCAGGCTAGAACTTATCGAGAAGCAATAAATTTGTCAGTGTTTCCGTGAACAAGTGTTTCTAAGGACCCTGGTTCAGCCCCCGTTGCATGTCTTACAATTTACCCTGTCAAAATATATCGTTTACAAGGGAAATGAATGTCCTCATTTCTATTTGATATTTTCCTGTGTCGTAAAAAATATTTTTAACGAGACATTTTCGAGATCTCACTGATTGATTATTATTATTTTTTTATTTAGAAGATAAACGAGAATTGATTGATCAAATTCCGTTAGAATAAAACAACTGTTGATAACTATGCCAGCTTTTATGACTACCTATTATACGTCCATGTATCTCATTGCATTCCTCTGTTGTCATTGACAGCTGCAAGTTACTTCGCACAATTGTCATTAAAAATAATTTAATATTTTATGAACATAATATAATGTTTAAAAATTATAATTAGACATAAGGAAAGTACCTGAATAATAGCAACGCGTTTCGTTTAATACCTGCATCAATAATTCACACGGTCAATTATATTACCTATCCAATTTAATATTGACATCCACCATTAGAAATTTTAATTAATCAAGAAAAAAATTACCCAGCATGTGGTATAAACCACAACTAAATTGAGGAAAATGTTTATAAACGTACGGTTAACCTGTTAAAGATTATTGTACTGTTAACGGTGTAATATCGAGTATATAGTACGTTATACCATCGACGTAATCGTAAGCAGCGTTACCAACTAGCAGAACGAATTTTGTATAAATTGCATTTTGCCTTCAAACAATTGCTAGGTATGTAATATCATTTGAGTTGCTTGAAACCACTATAGTGTAGTTGGAAGCTAAACACTAAATGCACAGTTTCACCCACAAAACACCAACGATGAGTTTCAATAGCAAGCCTATCATTATCTATTTAAGTTTAACAATAATTGGACTTCTTATGTCAAAATCAATATTTAAAAATGTGGAAGAGAACTATCCCACTATCAAGTCATCATTAAATACCTGTATTTAAACGAGTTCGTTTTAATTATCAGGGCCAAAATAGACCGATGGGTGGTGGAGAAGGACGCGGAAGGGGAACGAAGGGGGGGGAGGTGGACAATATTAGCAATTATGATTTTCATGCCAAGATGTGTATAAATTGGCGGACCCACTTGTACCATGCTCCATATCTTTCCACGAGGTTCCTAAAGTTCGGACTTTCAGTCTTGAAATAAGCATTATTACTCAATATTTGTTGACAGAAAGAGCTACAATTTAGAAGAAAGAAGAATTGTTGTTCTTATTCTTTCGTTAAAGTTTTCTTTTTACTTTAAAGTTTGTTTATTAACTTATTTTGACGAAAAACGCATCTGACAACGTTGTAAAACAATAAGTAGGCAGCCTAATGTCGTTCTAGTCGAACACATTACTACTGTCAAATTTTGACACTTATGTAATCTATCTACATGCGTGTTCAATGTTGCCAAATCTATGTTTCTTTCAAATTCATTCTAAAGACAAAGGAAGCTTAATACATCGTTTTAGGATTAGGACTTTTAATTCAAAATTTGACCAAGAATGTCGCCACGTGTAGTGGGTCCGCCAATTTATACACACCTTGTATACATATACAGGGTCAGGCAAATGTGTGGAAACACCAGATTTATGACAAAGTTATGGGTTTTTGATTTTTTACAACTTGCTCTTGTTTCGAGATATGACGTCATCGGTAGTTTTTTTTTAAATAAATCACCCTGTATATTTTAACATTTTCGTATTATAGACCTCCGTGATCGCCCGATTTAAGTCCTTTAGACTTTTTCCTCTGGGGGCATTTGAAAACTAATGTTTATAAGAATGAAACCTCACTCGCTCGAAGAGTTGGAAGATCAAAAATCGGATGAGCTTTCAAGAGGTAGGATAAGACGTAATTCAGAAGTTATTGAGGTCCTTTGTTGATAGACTAGGATGCTCAGGCATCTGCTCAGGCTGCTGAAGGTCATCAGGTTGAACATTTATTATAAATTGTCTTGTTTTGCTAGCCTTTTCCAATATATTATAAGAAATAAACTGTATATCATTGTAACTGTTGGAAATGTTTCTATCCAAAAATGTTAAAATATACAGGGTGATCTATTTAAAAAACTACCTATGACGTCATACCTTGAAACAAGTAAAAGTTGTAGAAAATCAAAAACTTTAATTCAGGTTATTTTTTAATACAACCATAATTTTGCCAGAAATCTGGTGTTTTCACACATTTGCCTGACCTACCCTGTATATTCTAGCTAGCAGATTGATAATTCTAACGTCATAATTTGGTTACCCATTACCTCGTGAGATGAAACAATTGAACGATTTACCGGCATCGTTCTGGCATGTCTCTAAACTTCATTTTGGACGTTATTAAGTAACGTCTTGTAAAATTTATTTTGAAACGCGTTCTGGACATAAAATGATGAGGAATGGATGGTTGCGGTCTATGTGTAGTATTCAGGACATGAATCAGGTTGTGTGGTTCTAGAAAGATTCGGAAAAGAACAGTTGCAGATTTAAAAAGATGCAGACCTAAAATAAAATTGGCTAAATACATTCTACGTCAATTTTCTATATTCAAGCGAAGCAAGAGCCTCACACTCTCAATCGCATACTGATATCTCCGCAAATTTAATGTAAAACTACAGGAAGCGTTTTGAAGTTTTCGAATTCTGGATTGGCCAACCAAAAGCAAACATTGTCAATGCATGAAGTCACAGTAGTTACAGAGACAGAAGGAGAGAGACACAGAAAGAATTAAAAAAAACATGTACGTACACATAGATACACAACATGTCTTCTTGGATCCTCAGCCTCACTGCGAGAGGTCCTCGTTTTTCCAGTTTCCTGCATGAGCGGTATTGAGGGCTCCTGTGCGCTGCTTTTTATTTTTGTTTTCTTGGATTTCTAATCCTAGGTACGTTATTTGTTTTCTTTGCTGGATTTTCTTGCCTTTAAGTTGTATGTCTAGTTAAGGTTTTTGTGCTTTGTTTGAGAAGCTTGTCTTATCTTCGTTTATTGTTGTTAAATTGTTAAAGCACCATTCTTCTATTTGCTTCATATCACTATTAATGTGTTTTTCTATTATGTGGCCTTTTTGGTACTGTGGATACTCGTAATACAGGTGTCGTCTGCGTATTCGTATATTTCGCTACGGAGTGGTTCTTCAAATATATCATAATAATGGAGGTAAGTTCTTTTGTTATTTGTGGACGATTCATTAGATAAGTTTTAAATATTGTTTGCTCTGTATTTTTTATACCTATGTTTTGCAATTTTTCAATAAATTTGGTTTTAGATATTGTATCGAATGCTTTCTTCTGCTTCTTGATGCTGTGTTGTTTTTTAATTGATTTATTACTGCTGTCACTTCACTCAGAGTTACCATTCTAAGTTTTAATTCTGGTATTTGTTTGTTCATCTTTGTTTTTATTGGGGCTTTTTTGTTCTTTGACATTTGTTATTCTGCCAAGGTTTGACCTATATTTGCGCAGTATTTATTGATTTCTTCTGCTATTTCTTTCGGCGCAGATTTTGACTTACTTCTTTGTTGATTAAGTTCCATGTCTTTCTCGGTTCTGATTTACATTTCCTAAATTGCTTTATGTAATATTCTTTCTTAGTGTTTTTTCATATTTTGTTCGTTTTTTCTGATCTTTGTATCTGGTGTAGATTTCTTCGTTTCTGGGGTGTTTAATATGGTTTTTGTATAAATCATTTCTCTTCCTGATTTCACTGACTATGTTATTATTTATCCATGGGCTAAGGTGCTGTCATTTTCATTGTTATTTCATCTAGTAAGGTATTCATTTGTTATTCTATTTAATATTTTGTAGTTTTTTCTTTAAACATCCTTTTTAACTATATTTATCTTACAGTCTCCCATTATAATATGCTTGTGCTTTCTATTGATTACATTATTTTTTATAACGTTTTCTAATGTTTTGAAGTCCACTTGGGGAAGTTTGTGTATTAGTGTTATTATTATATTTTGTTCCTTTAATGACTATTTCAACATTCTTTATTGATTTATTCATCAGTATTTTGTAATTTATATCTTGCTTTATGTATGTGCTTATTCCACCTCCTCTTGTGACTCTGGAATTGAAAGTTGCTGTATATAAGGATCTCACAAAGATAGTTTATTATTCTGCTTCAAGTCAGCATTACAATTTTGGACTAATTTTAAGATGGCATTAGTATAAATAATGAAACGGAGTGGTTCAAGAATAGAATCCAGAGGAACTCCAGACTGACAAGAAATCGTTGAGTATAAAACAGCAAAACAGCAGATCGTAACGGCGGTTTTTTGCTCATTTTCGAAGAAAAATTACCCAATGATGCCACCGTGCCAAAATCCGCCCCAAACAGTCACTCGTTTGGGGTATGACTGCTTCTCAATGGCGAAGTTTCAATTTTTCTTTTGACATAGCCTTCTATGTGGAAATGGGCTTCATCTGAAAAGGTAATTTTTTGGTAAAAATGCTCATCTTCAGCCAAGCGATCTTCTAACCGAAAACGTGCCGGTTGTTCATGAGGCATGAGTTCTTGGACTAATTGAACTTCGTAAGCCTCAGAGAAGTACGAGAAATTTCTGAGAACGATGATGAGTTGATGTTGATGGATTTTCACGCATCTTCTGGGCAACAAAAGCAATGTTTTCAGCTAAGCGCACTGGAAGAGAACCTGAAAGAGTTGTTTTGTCCAATAATGATCCAGTTTTACAATATCCCTTCACGAATTGATTCACAAACTAAGTTGCAAGTCTATCATTTATTCCGAAATTTTTTTACAGGTTGGATTGAAGACTCAATTTTGAAGTTTTCGATATATCCCATTTTTTCCATTGTTTCCAAGATATTTTTTTTCGTCAATTATCTTATAATTCTTTTGGCATCTTCAGGACATTTTCCTTTCTATAACTTACTTATAAAACGACAATATTACCAAAATAAAATCTCAAACTCACGCTCATGTAATCTCAAACTAGATTTGATTCAGTTAACCCGCGATAACAAAAAAAAAATTAAGTTCAACATTAATTAAACCGCATATTACACATATTTCTGGCTACTAACGATTATATAACGAAAATATACACGCGGAAAATGCATGTAGAAACAAGTAATTATACGCACACTTATAAAAAAAATTAAATTAATACATCATGTTTCCAATTAATCCCTAATTCAGTATATCATCTCGAAGTCTCTCGCTACGAGAGCATAACAGATTTCAATCTTTAACTTTCGTCGTTCCATCCTTGTCCGATACATGCGAACGGTGTCTAGTTACCAATTTATATCGAATTAATCTAGTCGCCTGTGTACGCGTATTGTATAATGTGGACTCGGATTTTCTAATACGTACCAGTATCTTAACGTTGCGGCATTAACGATGAATGGTTAGGATTTTGTAACTTTAGTAAGGGCACGGTTATGTAAATCACGACGTATTACATATGTACTTACATGTTAAAGGTATACGGGAAGGATATATGCTTACTGGAAAGTTGTTCTGCTCATATTAGGAGAAATGTACAGGTTAGTAAGGTATATACGTGTGTGTGTGTGTGTGTGTGGTAGGTTGTGGATTGTATATAATTTTCCGATTCAATTAGTAACTGATACTAACAACTGGTTAACTATATCTGGTATATATCGTGTTACAATTAAAGAAGTTTCGGTAACTAGTTTGAGGTAAAAAGTTATATTAAAATGAGCACCATCCGGTGGAAATATAGATATGTACATGGGAAAAAAGTTCAACCAGTTTTGCTGTGGCAAATTCAAAATATATATAATAATGTTTTTCAAATTGTATTGTGCCTAAATTTTACAAAATTAATTCGGTGTCCATCGAGACACAAGAATGTTTAGGTACAAAGAAATTTTGGATGTACGGGGTGACATAGAAAAAAGTACATTGCATAGTGCCACACAATAGAGAACACTAAAATAAGAAAAAAAATTCCTATGAACATGGGTCCGCAAGACCTTCGGTTAAAAGATACGGGGTGTTGAATTTTATTTCTTTTTTTGGGTTTTTTTTTGAATATCAATGGTTCCAGTACAAATGCATCTGAAAGCCGACAATGCAAGCTAATTAATCAAAAAATAACAATAATTGAATAATGTGTCATAATGACACTTGTCAAACTGATGTAATTGTTGTTTGAGGAATTTTGTGTTCGTGATTAAGTTTTTCATTGGTTTTCTCACTGATTATTCAAATTTGCTTTCAAAAATGTTTCACTACACTTTTGAAGAATACAGGGATATGATTATGTGTTACGGCGAAGCTCAACGTATTTATCGAGAAAGATATCGTTTATCCCTAAGTTCCTAATGTTCGAACATTTATTGATGTGCATAGGCGTTTGAGAGAAGATGGCTGTTTTAAAAAACCAAAATTGAATAGTGGGGTCCAGAACTCGTCGCACTGTGCGAAACGAAGAAACTGTTTTACGAATGGTAGAAAATAATCCAAGAACAAGCACCAGAAAAACAAGTTTCAGCGGTACGAAACCTTAACCGTGAATCAGTTAGACAAATTTTCAAAGAACAACTTCTTCGCCCATATCATTTCCAAAAAATTCATTCACTATTGGAACATGACTTTGTTCCTCGTGTACAATTTTGCCAATGGTTGCAAAACCAAAGACAAAACATTATTTCATTAATTTTGTTTACTGACGAAGCTGGTTTTAGTCGTGATGGTATACTGAACCTACATAACATGCACCATTGGAGTGATGAAAATCCTCATCAAACTGTAATTCGAAGTCACCAATATGGGTTTTCAATTAATGTGTGGGCAGGTATAATTGAGAATTATTTAATTGGCCCATTTCGATTGCCCAATCGATTGACAGGTGCACTGTATCGAAATTTCTTGGAGAATGATTTAAACACATTATTAGAGGATGTCCCATTGGCCATTACTGGAAGAATGGATTACATGCATGATGGGGCGCCAGCTCACTTTTCTCGAGTGGCAAGGGAATATTTGGACAGGAGATTTGGAAATATGTGGATTGGTCGAGGGGGCCTGTACCCTGGCCAGCTCGTAGTCCCGACCTTAATCCCCTCGATTTTTCATTTTGGGGATTTATGAAAAATGAAGTTTATGCTGTAGAAATACATAATGAAGAACAATTGTGGATAAGAATTATGGAATCGGCAGATAGATTTCGTAATAACCCAGGAATATTTCAAAGATGCCGTCAATCATTAAGAAGAAGAATGGAAAAATGTATTGAAGTACAAGGGCAACAATTTGAACATCTTCTAAAAACTTAATTTTTTGTTTTAATTAGTCATTGTTTTTGCAAATGAATTAAAAAAAATTCAACACCCCGTACCTTTTAACCGAAGGTCTTGCGGACCCATGTTCATAGGAACTTTTTTTCTTATTTTAGTGTCCTCTATTGTGTGGCACTATGCAATGTACTTTTTTCTATGTCACCCTGTATAGAGCGTGTTAAAAATAATTTTAACACTAGCGCGAAAATGTTTATAACACTAGTGACAATTACTTTATTGTTTGTAAATCTTGTACACACATTAGCATTACAACAATTACTGTATAATATGAATTCATTGGCCATCATCAATAGTTTCAATCAATCTCATTAAGATCCAGTTTTATTATTTTAATAGGAATACAAACGTTTGTAAAAAACGTCAACGAAACTTTCTTGACGTTTCTAATTCTCAAATATCAATGCGTCACCATGATGGCACCTCTGATTTGTGATACATTTTATTTTTGTGATAAAATGTCAACAAATTTTCATAAGTAATATACTACTAGTTAAAAACGAACACATTTTTTTAGTTTTTTTAGACACGAAAAAATCATTTGATATGGTCGACAGAGAAGGTATTTGACGGAGCTTAAAGAACAAGAATGTAGTAGAAGAACTTGTGAAGGTAGTACAAAGTTTATATGAACATACAATTAACCAAGTAAAAACAAGAAATAAAACCTCAAAAGCTTTTAGAAACAATGATGGAGTGAGACAGGGGGGAGTACTGAGCCCATTGCTGTTTATAAGTGTGATGGATGAAGTCTTAAAAGCAAGTTGGACAAAACCAAGAAAGTATATTGCAGGGTACAAAAATATGCAAGCAGTAAGAGTAGAAGTATGTGTATTCGCGGACGATATAGGGCTTATAGCAGAAACAGAGAAAGACTTAGAAGAGAAGAACATAACAATCTGGATAGACTAAAGTGATGGCACTAACAAATAATACAGCGAACATTAACATTAACATTGAAGGATATACAGTCGAACAAGTAGACGTTTTTAAGTATCTAGGAATAAACTCAGGAACTCAGGAAGATGAGATAAGTGCCAGAATAAACACAGCAACCAGATTGGAGTATGTACTCTACAAAAACTTTTTGAATAAAAAGAGATAACAACAAGAAAATGGAGCAGAAGAAAATGGAGGAGAAAATTGAGTACTTGATGAAAGACAAACAAAACGACTACAAGCCAGTGAAATGAAGTATCTGAGGAAAACATTAGGCGCTAGAGAAACAGACAAAAAAAGAAACGAGGACATTAGACCGAGGCTGACAACTAAACCATTAAGAACTAAAGTAGAAGATAAGATACTGAAATGGTGGGGACACTTGATCAGAATGAATGAAACTAGATAGGTGAAGTGGGCATGGGAGGCAAGCAGAATGGGGAAAAATTGGAGAGGACGACCCAGAAAAACGTGGAACAGCAGTATGGATGAATTTCTGAAAAACAGAGGAAAACATGGAACGAGGCGAAGGCCCTAGCCAGAAGCAAAAAAGAGTGGCGCGAATTTGTTGAATCTGTAGAACGAAATTAAGAAAACTTCACACCTCGACACCTTCGGGTATAAGAGGTCTTTGATTATGTATGTAAAAAAATACTGCAACCGACGGTAACCAGGTTGTCAACCCACAAAAACTTGTAGAAGTAAAAATTTATTTACGAACAAGAGTTAACTTGATTAGATTAACTTTTCGAACACTTAAATGTAAAAGTAAACTAACCCTAGTCGCTCAGGTTGAGTTTCTGAAAACGCCCATACAATTATGTTTCCAATGTTGTGAAGAAAGCTCAGGGTGAGCCATCTAACTAGGTCCTAGTCCTGAAGATGCCAAAAGAATTATTAATCATATAATTGACGAAAAAAAAATATCTAGCTAACCAATAATAATTGCACCCAATTTGTAGATCAATTCGTGAAGCGAGTTCGTGAAACTGGATTGTTATTGGACAAAACAACTCGTTTATCTTCTCGTTCAGTGCGCTCAGCCGAAAAATTGCTGCTGTTGCCCAGAAGGTGCATCAATTCGTCATCATTCATAAACAACGAAAAAGAGGAGACCAAACAAAACAAAACAAAAATTAATTTAAATCGTCCTAAAAAAATTCATTTAAAGATGTCGGTGAATGAAGGCTTACAAAGTTCAATTAATCCAAGAACTAAAGCCTGATGATCATCGGATGCGTTTTCGGTTCCCCGAATGGGATGGAGATCGCTTGGCCGAAGATGAGAATTTTTGACATCAGAAGCTGTATCAATAATCAAAATTGTCTTATCTAGGGGGTCACAAATTCCAATTATCTTTCCAGATGAAACCCATTTCCGCATCGAAGGCTGTGACAAAAGCAAAATTGAAACGTAGTCATTGAGAAGCAGTCACACCTGAATAGGGTGACTATTTGGTGCGGATTTTGGGCTTTAATGATATCATTATAAAAGATCGCTACACCTTTGAACATGTTCCAGCTGCTATTCATTTTTGGTATGGAGTTCCTCAGGATTCTATTTTTCAACCAGGAATCGATCAACAAGAAAGCCTCGCTTAACTCAAGCTATGGGAAAAAAAAGATTAAAATTTGCGAAAGACCATCTTCATTTTAAAAGTAACGATTGAGCAATACATGCCTGTTTTAAATGATTCCCTAAGCTGTAATTATTACTGCCAAATCAGTGAAATTTACGTGGTGGTAAGATTAATATGGCAAGGAACTGTATATAATAACATAATAAGTATAATTCTTGGAATTCAAACCTTATATAAACATTTACGTTTATTCGCTTTAGAAGAAACTAAACGGGCAGATTTAATATCCTTTCTAAACCGAACTAAAAACAACCATAAACAATTGATGCGGCGGATCAGCCAATAAACAATTATCTAATTTTTAAAGCCCATAACTTATTCTCTTAAATGTCCTACCGTAAAAACGGAGTAATTAAGAAATTTTTCCCGACGACTGCGACGAGATCGTCTAACAATAAGAAAGAAAAGGAACACCAACACTCATAAGAGAACAGAAATTAGGAACCTTCAGCGGAATGTTTAACCCAAAAAACAATGCTACCTAATTTCGGATGGGCTCCAAAAGACTATACAGAAACAAAAAAAAAAAGAGAACCAGAGGATAGAAAGCGAGGGTGAAGGTAAGAATTTTACAGCTACTATAAAATAAAGGAGTGTGAGGAAACTTTTTATAGAAGTTGTTGCGGTTCTGCGTGGAACACAGCGCACTCTGGCGGCTTGGAAGTACGCCGACAAAGAACTTTAAAGTGTTTCTAATGTCGATTAATAGCCATAAGGTATAGTCATAAACATTCTGTATAAACCAGGTCTTTTTTTCTTTGACGTTGCGCAGGCAAGAAAGCCACGTATAGAATGGTGTGTTAATATAATATATAAAAATATTATGTTCTCGAATATATATATTTAAGCATTGTATTATGTTCAGTTGAACTTTTCGTTTACCAAGTTGTTTAATATAATTAAATATTAATTAATAGTGACAGGCGAGTAATTTGTTCGTATTTCAAAAGAGATTTTATCATTACTTGCCGACAAGAACGTTGTAATTGAAATAAGCAATGTAAAATTATTAAAATATGAAACAAATGATATTTGTATTACATTATGCAAATTAAATAAAATCAATTAAGTGATTAATCGTTTATACTGCATCATGTAAGTGTTGAGGAAAATATTTGTTATACAGGCCGCGAATTCGAGGTGTATATGGCCTCTACATATACAGGCTGTCCCAAAAGCAGACCAACAAACGTTTAAATGATGTTCCTTCAGCCATTTCATGAAGATCAAGATCAGTAATGCGTTTCGGATTCGAGATATCGCTTACAACTTTTTGTTGAAGCACCAAATAAAAACTTGTTTCAAACAAAAGTTATTTAGCTAAAAAGAGGGAAATAATATTATAGACTATGTATTTTTTATTCAATAATTTAACGATTTAACCTACTGCTCTATTCAATTTGAAGTTTAGGCATGTATGACATTGACACCATGGTGGATAATGGAAATGTACCACCACCTTCATCCATACAACGTAAAGTTGTACATTTAACAGAATTGATTACATTTTTGCCCTCCACATCCTCATATTTTGTACGTAACCAGAGAGATGAAACCAAGATTCAGATCAGTAAACGTAATCTTTTCAATACCTCCATCATTGATAATAAAATGGTCAATAAATCGCTGACAAAATTCCTGTCGTTTTGGTCCGTCCACAAGAAGTATTTCATGGGTGGCTTGCAAGCAATGCTTAAGGATACATCTGCCATAAGAAAGATCTAATTCTTGATGTACACGTCTCACAGAAAGCTGAGGACGTTCTTCTATCAATTGCCTTACTGCTTTAACATTTTCTTAATTTCTAATGGATGGCCTACCACTACCCTTTCTGCAATCCACACTTCCTGTTTCCCTGAATAATTCCACAAAACGGCAACACTTGTGGCAATTATCTGCAAATTTTTCTATAAAATCCTGATATGCATTCTTCCATAGAATAAATCCATTGATCATTAATTTTACTGTCGTTTCTGAAATAAACTTCTACCATGGACCCCTTCTGTTGTCCTAAAAATTTTGTGGCTTTTTTTTTACTTTTGAAAGGAGTATGCAGAAGTGACTACGGGCCAAAAAAAATTCGAAGGATTTACATTATGAATTGCATCCATTGAAATACAGCTTCCGTGGGCAGGAGCGTTGTCCTGGTGAAACAGCATACGAGGTCCGACAATTAAATAATGGGACTAGGTCTAAAATTTTCAATGATAAAATTTAACAATAAAATATTAATCACCTTCAAAATAATCTCTCTCCCGAGCGACACACCGCTCGAAATTTTAATCACGCGAAGTAAGTTGAAAATCATCTTCAGACCGGCTATTGAGGAACTGTGCCTCTTTTGTCTTCACCTCAGCTACAGACTCGTGACGGTTTCCTTTCAGCTGGGCTTTGATTTTAGGGAATTTATAAAAGTCACACGGAGCCAAATTTGGTGAATAGGGTGGATGTTCCATTAGCATGATCGAGTATTTGCTCAAAAACTCTAACTTTTAGAACGTTGTGAGCTGGCGCATTGTCATGATGCCTTTCTTTTCCATAAATTGACCCTCTGGAATCCAATTAATGTAGATAACTCCACGAATATCAAAGAAAACAAGCAACATGGCTTTAAATTTCGATTTGTTCATCCTTGCTTTTTCGCTCTCGGTGAATCAGGAGACTTCCAATGCAAAGATTGGCGCTTAGTTTCGGGAAAATCCATGTCTCGTCGCATGTTACTACCCTTTCCAAAAACGTCGAGTCAGTTTCGATAGTTTGCAGAACGTCAGCACAAATGTTTATTCGTTCATGTTTTTGGTCTGGAGAAAGCAGTCTGGCCACCATCTTCGTACAAACCTATTTCACGTTAAGCTCTTCATACAAAATCAAATCTGACCACTTCACTATTAAGACTAGCTTGCTCTGCAATAGCTCTCACACATAATCAACGGTCTTATTGAACAATTTCTTTCACTTTTTGGCTACAACCGTTATATGCTGAACATTGGCTTGAATAATTTAAATATTAATTACCGGTATAAGTTTAACATTTTGTAGTTGTGTTGTATTTAATAAGTTTATCTCAATATATGATTTAATAGCCTTTCACTGTCATTTTTTCATGGCTAATTTGATATCTTAACAATTATTTTGAAAATATTAAATATCTCAGAAATTAATTAGTGGTTAATAAAAATGAAAGTGCATACAGTGTCCTTCTCTTTCTTAATATAAAATACAGGGTGTTTCATTTAAATAAGATGAGAAAATAATGCATTTGCGTTTTGAAACGCCCTGTATACAGTTTTCGCAATATTGGCAAAATGTCCCTTTGCTATAAAACTGTAGCAACATAAAAAGTAATTCCAGTACAAAAATAATTTGAAGTTGTTTCGTGTGGAACACACAGGACGTTGAACACGCAATGATTTTCAGACAAAATTGACCATAACTTCTGAAATACTCGGTGTAAGTCAATGAAATCTTATATCGAAGCAACGATCAAGATATGCTTAATCTAAATTTGAAATAATATATAGTATGTCCCATTTAAGAAAATGTATGTTTGGTTCGCCCTGGCAATATGAAACACTCTGTATATACGAAAATAATTTTAAAATATGTAGTTTAAGACTATCTATGATTTTTGTATATATATACCATTTTGTGATATCTTTAATATTAATGGATATGTTGAGATTTGACGCACTAAGACCTCACCCTGTATATATATAAGATACGTATTATTCACGTCCTCAAAATACGTGCTTTTCACGTTTTTCAGTTTGCTGGGAAAACGATTTTATCAGTCGGAAAAGTTCTAGCGACGATTTTTTGGGATTGCCAATTTATTGGATCGATTCGACGTTCAAGTAAAGAGTAAAAGGCCACACCTAGAGAAGAAAAAAATCCTTTTCCATCATGATAACTCCCCGGCTCACTTATCGGCAATTGCGACAGCAAAACTCGTTGAGTTACAGTACGAAGTAGTAAAAACGAAGTCGTTTAAGAAGGACAACATTTTAGGAATAATACAGAACAAATCTAGAACACGTTGAATGAATCGTTGTCTAAACAATTAATTAAATGTGTATTGTAATTCAAGATGTGTTGCAGTAATAATGATAAATTAATGGTACTGCATGTTTATCTCTTTTAAATCTACCTATTCAATATAATAAAAATAAAACGTTTCATCAGATGAAAACTATTAATTACTAACTATTATTGTATCTATTTAGCCAATCTATGGCTTTTAGTTAATGGTAGATTAATTAATTTCTTCCATTATTCCTTCGGGACATAACACATAAACGTTAATTGACAGTATACATCTCTAATAAACACCTTGAATGAAAGTTATCACCGACATTTATCAAAAATTTTGACGCATAACTGTTTGTAAATAGTAATTTTTTTTTACGACTACCTGTATATAACCTATAAAATACGGCGACGCCATAACTTTCAGAAAATTAACTTTTTTCTCACACAACACACATGCAACTATACTATTATAACAAATAATTACACTTTTAAGCGTCAGTTCATCGGAGATGATCCGTTAATTACCGAAAATAGTCTCTACATACTCGGGTAGGTATTACTTTCGTATAATAACGAAGTGTGAAATATTTTGCATCTCCAGGGATTTTCGGAAATCCTCAAGTGACCCATGAAAACCGCTTAAATTAAGGAAGCGTCGTCTTCCCCTTACTTCACTCCCCTTTAACAACCGAGCGTTAGAGTGTTCAACTGTTGACGTTTCAACGCGTTTAGCTGTCAACACACTTTTAAAGCGCGCATATGTTTTCCTACTCGGTAACTCGAGCTAGAATTAGAGTTTTAAGTTTTTGTTATTCTGAATAGTCAAGTCAGGCCATAATATGTTACACTTATGCATTAGAATTTATTCCGGATTAGCTCTTGTTTACAGGATTTTCTAAAGCGTTACCTTCCTCTTTATAAACATTATTTTCTGTTTTACATAACGGCAAAATGTAACCGCAACTATCATAGAGACTAGGCGGACAATGAAGACATTCATCACGGATATTTACAACAGGCACAATTTTTTCTTAACGATCAAACCCATTCAAACCTCATTGTAGAGAAACTATAATTGCTTTCGAATAGCTGTTTATTGTATATGTAGGTATATATCCAGCTATACGTGGCTGTTATAGCCGGCGAAGATTTCTAATAAATCTTTATTTGATTCGGAGTAAAGCAGGTATGTATGCACACAGACAGATGTCGTTAGATTCGTTTCAATGATTGCAATAAATTGTTGTTGTCTTTAGTCGGTTATGAATAACACTCTCTTATGAGTATTCAGAACTCGATCCTGCAAGGCTGGGTCTGTGAGGCCCAGGCAAATCTTTTTTTGTTGTATTTTTAAAATAATTTTTTAATTTACTTAGCTCTTTTGTACCTTCCTAACTTTAATGAAGACAGGTTTTCCTTAATTGGACGTAATTTTATCATCTGTCGTTTGGTTGCCAGAAGGGATTTGGGCCTGTGAGACCCAACCGGTGTATTTGTGTTGTGTCGTTTTTAGGCATAAAACATTCTTAAGGCCTTCCTCTAGTTTCCAAGTATTCACGCAGTCCCTAAATTTCAATTGTTTTTCGTTGCTGCGTGTTTTGCATGTTAGCAAACTTTTATCTCGAATTTATGGGATTTACCTTTCTTACTCCTAAATAGTTTATCTTTTGTAGAGGAATCCCCGTTCTTTATGAACTTGGTTCGTACTATATAAAGCAAGACAAGGGATTTTACTGGTTTAGTCTCTATTGGAAGTGCAACTGAATTTTAGCCGTGTTTTCCATTTGTGCCGTTTCCCACTTGTGACTTTATTACCTTTATTTGGCAAGATGGATGCTTATGAAGGGAACATTATTAGACTACAGGCACTTTACGATGAAGTACCAACGCTGGACGTTTCTGAAGCATCTGAGTCAAAAGACGAAGTTGCACAAGACATAATCAGCGAACACGATACAGATATGGAGCAAGAAGAACCAGATGAAGATGACAACCAATCAGATACTTCTACTACAACCTCCAGGTCTTCAGTGGAAAAAGTATGCCCCACACCAACGAGTTCGAACAATTCAGCAAAACATCCTTACCCAATTGCCTGGTGTTCGCGCATGTGCAAGAAACGCAAACACGCCAATTCAGTGTTGGATGCTCTTTCTTTGAAAAAATTTTAGACGCAGTTATCGAAAGTACCAATTTGTATATACAAAAAATAGCACCAAGATACAAGAATAAATACGACGTTGTACTTACTAATAAAATGGGAATGAAGGCGTTTATCGGTTTGCTGTATTTGCCCGGTTCTCAGTATGGAGGGCGAAAAAAATTAAGAATGACGAACCACATCTCAGGAACTGGAAGGAATGTTACCATGGATCGATGGTTTACTAGCGTGGACTCTGTAAGTTGGTACAATACGATCCAGTCGAAAGTCTTTGCCGAAAAAAGTTAAAAGTGTTAAAAATAGACCTATAGAGTCTTCATTTTCTGCATTCCATGCCAAAGAATGTATTACTTGTATTATCAATGGACTACGATGACAAAATAGACTACGATGACAAAATAGATTAGTAACATTCTACAATTCCACAAAAAGCGGTGTTGATGTAGTCGACAGGATGGTTACATCTTATAATGTAGCTCGAAACACAAGAAGATGGCCGTTGGTGGTCTTTTCGGAATGCTCAACGTAGGAGCAATCAACGCATTTATAATAAATAAGATGAACAATCCAGATGGAGAATTTTCAAAAAGCAGACGACTATTTTTGGAAAATTTGGGCAAAGACTTAGTGATAGAAAACATGAAACTACGAGCAAATATGCTCAATCTACCATGGAATGTAAGGCTATCAGCGGCTAAATTCTCAGGTGTCTCAGTCACAGAAGAGTCCCGACCGACGACTTCAACTGCTCGAAGAAGATGCAAATTCTGCAATATATTCATGGTGCCAGCGACAACTTCGTTACTAGTTGAAGGTCCTGGGGCTTCGGAAAGTTTTTCTGGTTCTTCTACCCTGTCTGTTACATATGGTGACAGAAACTCCGATTCATCAAAAATGTCGGAGTTAAATAGATAAATTCAAACCCCTTAATGATATTACATGGCGTCAAAGCTAATGGAAATGCCTTTCCTCACTACACCTGCAATATCGTAGATCGTCATAGGGACCCTCGGATGGTTCAACATCCATTTATCAGCCGATTTGTAGTAATATTCATTAACGGAAAATTGAAGAAGGAAAGTAATTATTGTTAGATGTCTCATACGTTGAGTGGTACGAGAGCGACCTGAAATGGTTCCCTAATCAGCAAGTGGATTCATTGGTCGGCAAGGCCAACCTTTTTTTTAGCAACTGTCAAAATTTCAGACGTCTACTGTCAATAGTTGTTGTTTAAGAGTGTGATAGGAAAACAGATGGTGGATGGCTGTCAAGCCATTCGACCATTATCTCCTGGGTGAGCGAGTTCAAACGTGGCCGCACAAGCATCAGTGACGAACCGCGCAGTGGATGGCGAAAAACCGCTCTACCAATGATGAAATGGTCGACAAGATTCTTGATGGCGTGTTAGCCAATTGAAGGTTAAAGAGATAGCCGAGACAACAGGCATCTCAGAGGGACGCGTTAGCCATATCCTACACGAAATTTTGAGCATGAAAAAGCTTTCGTCC
Organism: Holotrichia oblita; assembly: GCA_023690525.1. NCBI lineage: Eukaryota > Metazoa > Arthropoda > Insecta > Coleoptera > Scarabaeidae > Holotrichia > Holotrichia oblita. Next base: position 18,195,192 of record CM043019.1, on the reverse strand, counting down.
GATCTATGATCCTCATCGACTATTTCCAGAAGGGAAAGTCGAACATGGGGCAATACTACAGCGATTTATTGACCCGATTCGATGCAGTAAAAAGTGGTTTTTTATCACGACAATGCACCGGCTCATTCATCGCTCATCGTCGTGTGCAAATTGAATGAATGAATATTCAACGCATCTAGACCCCAGCGACTTTGTCCTATTCCCAAACCTGAAAAAATCGCTGGCAGGCAAGAGATTTGCTCCAAATGAGGAGATCATCGCCGCTACAGATGATGATTTTGCAGACCTCGAAATGATCTTCGAGGAAACAGCAGGCAGGAGACATTTTCGTAACTATCCTGTTATTTTCACGGTTCAAAATTTTAATTTTAAATCAATATTAAACAAATTAAATTGCATTTTTATTTATATATATTTGAATGTTAAAACATCAGCATGAAGCCATTACTCCAGTATTATGTCCCGGACCATTCGTAAAATGTACCGTTTATTATTATAAACCCCCAAAGGGGTGGTCGATATCATAATTAAATTCGAAATACAAATGACTTCCGGTGGTTACCACCACAACGCAGTTTTGGAAAGGTAAAAGAGGCAACGAATTACAAAACCAACTGTCGACCATAATTGATACATTATATCAATGTCTATATTATAAATTTATATTTATACAATATGGGGTTGAATCGCCATTGTTTCGAGCCAGGATACCCAACCATTTGAAGATATAATTTTCATAATTAATTATACTTTTGTCATTTCACGGACATGTGATTTTTTTAATAATTCCGTTTGCGTGTGAAAATTGAATCCCGATTCATTTCAGTTATGTAATACTATCTATTCCGGGTAAATTTTAAAGACTGTGCCACCTATATGAATGGTATTTTCTCTGAGGTAATAAAAATGCAATTAATTGGATTAGTCCAGCTGCAAAGCGTATGCTAGGGACGTCTTTAATTTACTCTTTTAGTGTTTCATGCGTTGCCGCTAAGTAAACTGGCAGCAAGGTGTGTCACACGGGCTAATGATATGAAACGTCAAACTAATAATAGTGATTTATTATGATGGATCGCGCTGAAATAAAGTTTTTCTTTTGTAAGAACGGGCAACTCAAACATGTTAGGTAAATAAAGGCATACAAAAATCTGCTGTGTAAAAGTAAAATTTTATAATTTTTCTTTTTACATTTCAACGTTATTGCAACAATTAATGCCACATATGATAGAAGTACGTGACAAATTCCAGGTAAAATGGAAAAGGTTTGTTTGAAGTAAAAAAACATAATGATGTGATAAAACATCGAAACGATAAATAATCAGTTACTTATGGTAATGGGTTTGATGTTTCATACTAACTAAATATATTTTTATTGAGCTGCAATGGGACTCTGGTTAATAGAAATTGTCATTTAACATATTTTGTTCACAACAAGTTACTATATTAGTGCCAGACACTCCTCCGAAACGGTTAAAAAACTTAGAATTTGCATTTATAGTGTTGGTTCAGCATTTTTTTAATGCAATCGATTCTAGGTATTATTTACGAATATTTTGTATTAGAATTGACTATCTCTAAATTTAATTGCTTCTAAAACATTTACAATTGTCTATTACAAGAAAAAGAAAAATTAATATTGCAAAATACTTTGAGAAGTAATGTGCCAAACTTCTGTAAAAGAAAGTAAATGGTCGTAGGTTGTGCAGAAATTCGCAACCAATTCAGATATCATTATCATCATACTGTTTCGCCTACTGAGCCTTAACGATATAAAATATCAAAAAATTAATAAGACCTTTTTTGTAAGGCATAAAATTTTCTATAAAAAAGTCCGGGACAGCACTATTCTAACTATTATAGTTATCAGGTTCTACCATGTTATGCGTAGCTAAATCCTCCAGTTCTACTTATAATAATAGCGCGCATTTTTTCGCCTACTGAGCTTTAACGATATAAAATATCAAAAAATTTATAAGACCTTTTTGTAAAGCATAAAATTTTCTATAAAAAAGTCCGGGGCAGCACTGTTCTAACTATTATAGTTATCAAGTTCTACCATGTTATGCGTAGCTAAATCTTCCAGTTCTACTTATAATAATAGCGCGCATTTTTTCGCCTACTGAGCTTTAACGATATAAAATATCAAAAAATTTATAAGACTTTTTTTGTAAAGCATAAAATTTTCTATAAAAAAGTCCCGGGCAGCACTGTTCTAACTATTATAGTTATCAAGTTCTACCATGTTATGCGTAGCTAAATCCTCCAGTTCTACTTATAATAATAGCCCACATTTTTTCGCCTACTGAGCTTTAACGATATAAAATATCAAAAAATTTATAAGACCTTTTTTGTAAAGCATAAAATTTTCTATAAAAAAGTCCGGGGCAGCACTGTTCTAACTATTATAGTTATCAAGTTCTACCATGTTATGCGTAGCTAAATCCTCCAGTTCTACTTATAATAATAGCCCACATTTTTTCGCCTACTGAGCTTTAACGATATAAAATATCAAAAAATTTATAAGACCTTTTTTGTAAAGCATAAAATTTTCTATAAAAAAGTCCGGGGCAGCACTGTTCTAACTATTATAGTTATCAAGTTCTACCATGTTATGCGTAGCTAAATCTTCCAGTTCTACTTATAATAATAGCGCGCATTTTTTCGCCTACTGAGCTTTAACGATATAAAATATCAAAAAATTTATAAGACTTTTTTTGTAAAGCATAAAATTTTCTATAAAAAAGTCCCGGGCAGCACTGTTCTAACTATTATAGTTATCAAGTTCTACCATGTTATGTGTAGCTAAATCTTCCAGTTCTACTTATAATAATAGCGCGCATTTTTTCGCCTACTGAGCTTTAACGATATAAAATATCAAAAAATTTATAAGACCTTTTTTGTAAAGCATAAAATTTTCTATAAAAAAGTTCCGGGCAGCACTGTTCTAACTATTATAGTTATCAAGTTCTACCATGTTATGCGTAGCTAAATCTTCCAGTTCTACTTATAATAATAGCGCGCATTTTTTCGCCTACTGAGCTTTAACGATATAAAATATCAAAAAATTTATAAGACTTTTTTTGTAAAGCATAAAATTTTCTATAAAAAAGTCCCGGGCAGCACTGTTCTAACTATTATAGTTATCAAGTTCTACCATGTTATGTGTAGCTAAATCTTCCAGTTCTACTTATAATAATAGCGCGCATTTTTTCGCCTACTGAGCTTTAACGATATAAAATATCAAAAAATTTATAAGACTTTTTTTGTAAAGCATAAAATTTTCTATAAAAAAGTTCGGGACAGCACTATTCTAACTATTATAGTTATCAAGTTCTACCATGTTATGCGTAGCTAAATCCTCCAGTTCTACTTATAATAACAGCGCACATTTTTTCGCCTACTGAGCTTTAACGATATAAAATATCAAAAAATTTATAAGACCTTTTTTGTAAAGCATAAAATTTTCTATAAAAAAGTCCCGGACAGTACTGTTCTAACTATTATAGTTATCAAGTTCTACCATGTTATGCGTAGCTAAATCCTCCAGTTCTACTTATAATAATAGCGCGCATTTTTTCGCCTACTGAGCTTTAACGATATAAAATATCAAAAAATTTATAAGACTTTTTTTGTAAAGCATAAAATTTTCTATAAAAAAGTCCGGGACAGCACTGTTCTAACTATTATAGTTATCAAGTTCTACCATGTTATGCGTAGCTAAATCCTCCAGTTCTACTTATAATAATAGCGCACATTTTTTCGCCTACTGAGCTTTAACGATATAAAATATCAAAAAATTTATAAGACCTTTTTTGTAAAGCATAAAATTTTCTATAAAAAAGTCCCGGACAGCACTGTTCTAACTATTATAGTTATCAAGTTCTACCATGTTATGCGTAGCTATATCCTCCAGTTCTACTTATAATAATAGCGCGCATTTTTTCGCCTACTGAGCTTTAACGATATAAAATATCGAAAAATTTATAAGACCTTTTTTGTAAAGCATAAAATTTTCTATAAAAAAGTCCGGGGCAGCACTATTCTAACTATTATAGTTATCAAGTTCTACCATGTTATGCGTGGCTAACTTGACGAACGCTTAAAAGTACACTTGACACGACTTAGTCTTCGAACGGTTTTACTGAGCGACAGTGTGCTGTCTTTGTCAGTCCATTCCCTCCACATATTTAAAGCGACTGTTTTTTCAATAAGAGTAATAGCATATGTTTCGTAATGTGACATTACAATTAACGTTATTATCCAGAAAATTTCAATTTTCGAAAAAAAAGCCGGGGGTGGTGCAAGGGGTCCACCCTCCCCTCCCATTCTGAATATTGTTTCAATGTTTTAAAAAGTTTGCCGATTTTTTGAAAGTCAAGGTATTGCAAAATGGTGCAATTGCGTGGCAAGACTCCCTACGAAAAAGATTCTATATTAGTTCTACATTGATTCAGAATTTCACAAAATAGTATTAAAACCCATTTATGGTCAAGACCTGAAAAATTCTATTTTTTTTTTTGAAATATTTGCTTACTGCTTATTAAAACGCCTTAATTAAGACAATTTTGACGTTTATTTAAAAAAAATCCAACAATATTAATTTACAAAAACAATGAGGGTGCGTATGCGCACTTTTGGCAAATAATGGAGTGACTCAAAAATAAAAAGCGATTTATTCAATACAGCTTACGGAGTCGCTGCAACTAAGCAACCACCACACATAACAAAATCTTGAAAATTTCAATTTTCGAAAAAAAAGCCAGGGGTGGTGGAAGGGGTCCACCCTCCCCTCCTGTTCTGAATATTGTTTCAATGTTTTAAAATGTTTGCCGATTCTTTGAAAGTCAAGATATTGCAAGATGGTGCAATTGCATGGCAAGACTCCCTACGAAAAAGATTCTATATTAGTTCTACATTGATTCAGAATTTCACAAAATAGTATTAAAATCCATTTATGGTCAAGACCTGAAAAATTCTATTTTTTTTTGAAATATTTGTTTACTGCATTATTCACTTAACTTATAATAATAAAATTAATAACTAAACTTAAACATTTACATGGAAACGTTTAAAAAAAGTCAGTTATAAAGTATTTTCGATTTTTTGCTTTTGCGGACTTTGCACTTCTTTCTCGTATTAGTTTCCTATCTTCTTATCAAGTGTCCTATATCGTCGAATCTTTTTTGACTTTCTACCAAAAAAAGAAGGAGGTATTTGTACTTTAGCATCTGTTGATCCAGATTGTCCTTCGAATTTCATGAGGCTAATTGCCAAGGAGCAATTTTAAAAGGAGTTGACTATTGCGTTGTCAATCATATTGATGAACTGTGGCCACTACCATTTTTCCCCTCTTATTTTTATTCGATAATTTCCTATTCCATTGTCGTGAAGGTCAACTTCTCCCATGTATTTATTGTACTCTGATATTATATTAGGTTGTGGAATTGCTTCCTCTTTATGTTGTTTTCTGTTGTACCATTTAGCCTGGACAAGAGAGAGTGCTTTGCAAACATTGGTCATTACAGTGATGACAGTTGTCTGTTTCAAAAATCAAAATTTACCAAAATAATATCTAAAACATGCCTAAAAACACGCGAAAACCCAATTTCAAGCGAAGCCTTCTTTTTTTCGAATTTTAAAATGATAGAAGTCATTCCTGGTTGTTACTGTTGTTCCAAATTTTATTTCAACAATTAAAAATACCAAATTAAATAATTAAAAGAACACAACAAAGAAATAATATTTTGTCAGCCCCTATCTACCTTTCCTTTTAGAAAACTTAAATTTAGAAAGTTGCTTCAGGTGTTTTTGAAGTTTTCTGAACATTGTTTCGAAGTTTTGAAAAGTTTGTTGACTCCCCGTTTTTTGAAAATCGAAATATTACAAAAAAAATTAAAAAAAAACTGAGAGGAACCATTTTTAATGTTGTTGTAGTCGTTTCAGCCATTTTTCAAAGATTTACAAGTAATAAAAATTTTAATGATTTCGTTCTGGGGGAGGGGGTGGTGGAGTTCTCTAATACAAAATATTCGCTTTCTTTATTTCCAACGTAGCAAAGAAACGACTTTAAAAGATTAAATCAAAAATTACTTCCACACCTACATACATAGGAACCACAGCTATTTTTGAATATCTTCTATTGTTTTAAAATATAAATAAAGCTATTCGAAAACAATTGAGGTTTGGTCTTTGCACATATTTGGTCAGCATTTCGGCATTTATTAAGCTCTACATCACAACCGGAGTAAGACATATTAAAGTTTTGCATTTCTATGTTGGCTGTTGCTTTCTCTAATAAAAAAAACCACCAATAATCTCCCATCATGACAGAATCCTACCTACCCTGATATCATTTTTCCATTTCTGCAATATCTTGATAGAATCTTTCTCCCTGTTTATCACTTATCTTTTCTAAATTAGCAGGAAATAAATCTAATTTTTAAAATAAATCCATACTGCCAGCTCTAAATCATTCATGGTACGTTCAAAATTTTCATCTTCAATCTTTCTAATTTTCGAAAACTCGAGCTTGTTTCGATACTTTTTGATTTGTAATTTTTTAGCTCAAACATACATAAGATTAGAACAACGACCAATCGTTGTACAAGTTAGTAGATTGTGAATGATATCTCTGGACGACAACTAATTAATTTTTTCCATTAATGCAAAATACTTTTCTATTCATCAGATCCCCACTGCTGGTTTTAATCACTAAAACCGTATACTTCGACATTCTACCAATATTTATTATCTAAAATTGGTTAATAATATTTATTACTTATTTTATTCTGTAAACTATGATAATTGAATAAGAATAGGTACATAGGTATGTATCGGCATGTTTGAGACTTTCACATCTACTGTCTCTCGAATATCCAAGTAAGCCTACCATTTTATTTATTATCTCGTTCATATATTATCCATGATAGGTAATTACGTAAAATAAAGTCGTTTACTACTACCGCTTTAGTCTGCCGCATATGATTTTCAATAAAACCATTGTAAAGACACAATAGTACCCGCTTCAAATGGTCAATCTTCTACAAGGAGTGCGACTAACATGCAATAAATCTTTCGGCTATTCAAAGAAGCCGGTACCAATTTAATATCTACACTTCTTTTACCGCGTACAACTGGCAAGAGTATGAATGACCAAACTTTGATGGATCTTAACTTTGTTGTAGGTAATCAAAAGCGCGCGTTTTGAGTGTATAGTCGAAAGAGGATATAATTTGCAGTTTCAACATAATGATACTGAAGTTGGTCGCGAACGAATTGACATAAATTTAGACGTGAAATGCGTCGACTATTCTTAAATAACGTAAGCGTGAAAGAAGCGGAAGAAGAAGATGGATATAGACGAACTATAAGTAATAGGAAAGAGACGAGAAGCAAGTGCGAAGATTTATAGATAGCCAGCGTAGTCTCAAGTCGACTAACGCCGTACCGTTGAAAGACAAATGGGCCTGTCAGGGTAAATTGACAAAATGACTGCTCCCAAATCTCCGGGTACCACAAATTGTGACACCCCTACGAAAACAAAATAAATCTAAACGGGAGAGGAGAAACATCACCGCCGCCGCACACTAGATATATGGCGCTTACGAAGAAAAATTATGCAAGACGTGAACGCAGGAACGTCTAATACTCGAGTATTACTGCAGAGCAATGTTGCTGAAATTGTGATAATTTGTCACCGTTTTCTCTAATCGAAAACGATTAAAGGTGAGGAACTGATTTTTTTAAGTCTGGGGAAACTTTGGCCCAGAATTCCATGTTTTTTGACTATTTATGTCAGATTAAACACACTATGAATGGGAAAAGCGACGTTAATTATTACTAATAATGTTATTAATAATAGTGTTTATTTATTTAAAAAAAATCATAATAAAATTGGGCCAAAGTTACCTTGATTTTGGGTAACTTTGTCCCATCAGTTTTATTCATTGGTTTCTTATTGATTTAGGAGCTGGAAGAATGTTCAACCATTTAAAACATTGACCATATATCCATCTTCGTCTTAAAACTTACTTACCATGATCTGATTTGCAACTTCAGTGAAAGATAAGGAAAAGTGAAAATTAGTCAACTTTAATTTTGCAATAACTTCAAATCAAACAATAATATGAGAAAGTAAGCTTCTTTACAAAAAGTTCTAGTTCTGGGACCGAATATTGGGTTTTTTTTTGACGCAATTTTGGTGGATTTATCTTCTTGCAAACGTCTTTCCACTGGTAGATCATCACATCAGACATAGCTGGCCAGCGCCGAAGCTTTTTATCTCTTTCTATACATTCAACAGTTGGCCCAATAGGGCATAATCTTCTGGCTTAAGTCGTTGAGCCTTCGAAGGTAAAGATTTCAGACTATCTGCAAGAGCTGCTTTAACATCTTGAGCACTTATACTCTTTCCAGGTGCTACCTAAACTTTTTTCTTATTTCTTATAGTTTTTTTTCCATTAGTTAGATACTCAGCTCTTTCCTTTTCTAGCTGTTGTAAAAAACTCTCCCCAATGATTTCATTTTGCACAGTTTAGTCTTTGTTCAAAGGAACAATTTTAGCATTTCTCAAAACCAGCTTTCAAGTTTTTTCTTTGGCTGGGTTTTAAACTCTCCATGAGCTCTTTTAGCAAGGCAGGGAACACATCCTTGGGGATTGTGGGATATCTTGATCCTGATTTTGATTCTTTCCACTTCGTTAGGATCTCTCGCCAAGCTCTCTTGATGAGAGCAAAGAAAACCACGTCAAGTGGTTGTGTAAGATGTGCTGAGTTTGGTGGCAAGCAGACAAACTTCACATTGTTCAGGTCACAGAGGACGTTGAAGGACGTTGATGTTAACGTGAGAAGATAAATTATCCCCAATTATTACTTTTTCTCCTTCTAAATCTTTGACGAAGTGTATAAAAATTGACTGAAACTAATCTTCAAAGCATACAGAGTCGAACCTACCATTTTTGGTACCGCGCTCCGTCTCAATTATATCTTACAGTGGTGCTTACTTAGTGAAAAAAGGAAATTTTTATCATCTGTTTTGTTGGCCAAAAAAAAAAAACCGTTTACAAGAGCTTTGAAAGAGAACAAACCAACTAATTCGATATTTATAAATTTGATAAGGTTGGTCCAACAAATCTACTTTGTTTCAGCTTCGCTGTATTGAATTGGGAAAACTTTTCTTTTAAATGATTACAAGGCTGGCCTCCTTTGTCGAGAGCTTCTACAAAGTTCTTCGTAAAACGTTCAGCTTGTCGTTTTGAAAATTCTAGATCGCGAACCAAATCTTGTTAATTAAAGAACTGTGCTAAAGTATCGTAAAACTGAGGGCAATACTCTTCTACACCTTCAGCACCTTTTGTTTTACTTAATGGTGTGCGTCTGATCCAGAGGCTTGCAAATCACAGACAGGAAGAGGTAACCCTTCATTTAGAAGGTACAGCCGAATGCGCTGAAGATATCTTGGGAAAGCTTAGCTACTTTATATTTAGACTTGTCTAACCTTAGACCTATAATCATCATATCTAGTCTTTTCAAAGTACTCAAGAGAATATTGAACGACCAACTAACCAATCTGGATTTTGAAGCAGCACAGCTTTCGTCTTCCGTTGCTCTTTTGGACTTCTTACAGAGCAATTGATGACACTATTAGTCATCAATTGCTCTGCTGTAAATTTTCCTACTTTGGCTTAAACCTTTACGCTATAAAATTGGTTGAATCGTTTCTTTCAAATCGATCTCAGAGAGTCATAGCTGGAGATGATATTTTTACACCTGTGTCCATCGTATCTGAGGCACTTAACTTGTTAACAATTTTATTTAAAAATTATATTTCCATATTGTAGCATCAGACCGATGCTGTGGCTTTACATTCCTAGGAATAAGTTTTTGTTTCGACTACACGGGCTGAACCCAGAAAGCCAAACTGGACCAAAAGAGAGACCTATTGTGCCCTCATGCCGTTATAGTTGCATCTGGACAAAGAAGTCCGCAACCTGCTCAAGAGTTTATCGACTTACTTCGGGATCATCTAAGCGATTGACCCCAAAGTATATCCGGGTCTCCCTGTTCGCTGTTGGACATTCACCAAGGAAGATAGATAGATAGATAATTAAACTGGATGGCTATGTGGCCTCTTGCTACTGCGACCTAAGGTCTATTGTAGCTCCCTGTTATCGAGACCACCTGGTCTAGCTTAGCCTTCTTTATGAGGTTTTCTAGCCTTGTCTCAATCTGACTAGTCCTTCGCATTGGCACACGATGTACTGAGAGGTTTCTTCTTCTGTCTGACAGATTCTGTACATGGCGTTTTTCGCCAGACCAAGGTTGCTCATTGAGTCTGTTATGTCCTGTTAGTAGACCTACTACCAACCTGACCGTTCTCCTGCCTTTGTTCAGAAGGTCATCAGTATATTCAGGCATGTATTCATTGATGAATTCTTTAGCCTGCCGCTGTACTGGGGAGATTTTCCACCATTCGAGATGAGTTTTTTGTCAAAGGTAATCCCCAAGTATTTTGCTTCTTTTGCCATTGGGATTCCTATATCCCTTTACTGCTTTGAGCTTTACTGGTTTGAGTTTCCTTAGGTATCTCTTTTTTGTGAATGTGGCAATCTGTGTCTTCATGGCATTAATTGACAGCCTTTCTCGATTGCACTAATTGTTGACCGTATTTAGGGCTATTTGCATTCGTTCCGAAATGACTCCTGCAAATTTCCCCTTCACTATGATTGCCAAGTCGTCTGCATATCCGATGCAAAAGAAGTCCTCCCCTTCCTCTCTCGCCCTTTGTGGGCAGCCTCGCCCAGGCTTTGCAATTAAGGTGGCTTCATCTATTGTAGATATAATCACCAGACTAGCCTTTACCCACCGACCAAGTGTGGGTGCAATACCTCCTCTTGCTAGTGCTTCTACAAGAGAGTGCGTTGTAGCGTTGTTGATCGCTCCTTCTATGTCCAAAAAGGCGGATATTGCTATCTCTTTATCCTCTATGGTTTTAGAGAGTAGTTTGACGATCGCAAGGACATGGAATGGAGTTTCCTCCGCACTCCCACAGTTTCTACATAGGAGAAAGTTTACTATGCCCATGCGATGCATGTGTTTATTGAGTGCGCAGTGACCGATTAAGAGCCCAATGAGTAACCTCAGCCTGTCTTTGCTCATAAGTGTTTGTTATTGCATTCTAATAGGAACAATGGATAGCAGCGAGTTCAGATCTGACAAAGACTTTGATGCTGCCATAAGTCCGGGCTTTGGATCTGGACCTATAAATGGTCGTTCGCTGGCACCTCTTCCTAACTTGTCAGGTATTTAATTGCCTTTGATTCTAGAGTGGCTTGGCACCTATCTCAGTATAGTGCTTTGATGTTCTTATCCCAGTCAAATACCACTTTGCAATCAAACCTGACAGCTTGTAGTACTCTAAGCAAAGTCTGGCTGTCAGATAAAATTTCTACCAATCCGTTTACTTCTACGTTTCTACTCTACGTTTTCTTATTGAAATTTTGGACTTGCATTATTGTTTGTGTAACTTTATTAAAGATAGTTTTGAAACTTTTTTTCTTTAGTGTTGAAACTGGCTCTTAGTCTTATAAACTTGAACTGTAACTATAATTTTTTCGTGGAATATACTTATACGTATTATTAAACACTGTATAAATTACCCTGTCATATAAATCGTATCAACGCATTCAGTATAACAGCAAGCCAGCGACAAAAAAAACGGTGAAAGCAATAGAAAAAGTATGTTACATTATGAGACAATTTACCGAAACAATCTTCACCAGACGAGAAGAACAAGATGAAGTAATTATGTCCGCGAGGTTTTGAAAACAGCAGCGTTGATTTCTCTCATAGCGTATTTATTAAAACGTCCCAAAAGACTAATTAGTATTTAAATTTAGACTGTGTGGTCTCTAGCAGTCCTCTCTCTATACCAGAGAATGTTTGAAAATATTCCCTCGAACTTCTGCTACTCTTCGCTTAAACGCTACCGGTATTTAAGGACAAATAATTCTGTCAGCGGTCCTTTCAAGATGCTCAGCGTGTCACTGGCATAGTTCTAGCACGCTATTAAATTAGTAGAATACGAAATTATTACAACGAATGCACCATTCCGAAAGCCTAACGCGCACACATATTAAAGACAATTTATTAGGATCTCGTTTCTTTTTTGGACTTGTCTTCATTTTTTTTCTTTTCGTTCTCTTCTTAAAAACGTTTTGTCTCGTAATTTAGGTTGTGAATGTGTGCGTGAGTGTGCGTGTAAATGCTATTCGTTCCGGAGAATTTTTCAGATTAAGATGTCGCGAGATAATGCGAAGAATTTTCCCTATTATAATTCCTTGTGGGATTACCATTCCACGATAATGTTATTCTGATTGTTTCGTATACTTTTCATTATATATGAGTCATATATTTAGATATATCTAAAAATAAATTGATCTAATTATATTAAGTGTGAGATGGTAAACACAATCAAAGGGTTTCTCGTGAACTGGACAGATTATTGATCAAGTGAGCCAATGCCCTACCAACCCCTTACTTACTCTGACAGTCAAGCAACACTTAAAGCGATCAGTTTCGCAAGTGCTGACTCAAAGCTAATTTGACACTGTGAGCCCTAAATGAGATAGGCACCCAAAGGAAAATAACTTTGGCCTGGAGTTCAGGCGTGAAGGGAAACGAGGCGGCAGATGAGCTGGCCAAGGTTCATCAAAGCCTTTCTGGACCCTTCCTTCAATCACCAAATCACAAATTAAAATGTCCATCTATGAATGGATATAAAATAGGTCCAAGGAATGGTGGAAAAGATCACCAGGACAAAGACAGGTAAATGAGTTCCTAAAGGAACAGAGGCCTGAGTTTTTGAGTGAAGTCTGATGACCGGTCCTTGCAGACTGAATAGGTATATGTTTAACATCAGCCTGATAGATGATGCTCTTTGCAGATCTTATCAAGAGGAAGAAGAAACCCCAGTTCGTGTTTTGTGCCATTGAGACGGCCTAGCGAGGACAGGGTTTCTAGCAATGGGCGTAGAGAACCCCAGCCAACTACACAAAAGAGGTGCTCGCAAAAATGATAGACCTAATTAAGAAGGCGAAACTAGAGAGCGTTCTCTAAGGAAAAAGGGATCACAATAGACCTGCAAGGTCGCGGTGAAACAGGTTCTCCCCATTCTTAACCTAACCTACCAACCCCCACTACCGATAACGAACTGCGGCTGAAAATAAGTCTTGTTATCAACAGAAACGAGACGACTCATTGCATATTCAACAATTTTCAAAAACGTGGATTTCAATTTTTTTGATGTAGGAAGCGATGGCCAAGCGAGAGAGATGGCCAACACCAAAAATTTCAACTAAAAATAGCTGGATGGTGCTAGCGGTTCTAGAAATTGTTACGTCAACGTCAATTAAATGTCCGGCACTCTGATATTAGTAAGTTCTGTCAGACGCATATTTTCCATTCGAAATTTTAAAAAACTATTTTGCGCTTAATCGAAGTTTTGTGGGCGGTGTGTTGTCTGTCATTGATGCAAATCAATGGTTTCGATAAATTAGGTGAGAATAGTCTTTGTTAAACTATTCTAACCTCCAAAATCCAACATGAGCAACACCAAGTTGTTTTTAATGGCTTGGCCATCTCTTCCTGGAATTTTGGGAGAGTTGGCGATCGGGTGATAGGTACAGATGGCCAACACTTTTTTTGCCACTATTTTTATCATATCTTTGCAGAAAAATCCCAAAATCCCCGTATAAGGAAAATTCTTGAGAGGACAATATGGAGTAATGACCTCACAGTTGGTAAATTAGGACTAGATAGCCTATTAAGGAAAGCGAAGGAATGAATGTCATGAATTATTTACTTTCAACTCTTACAGTCTGCGCTAGAAGAAAATGAACTCTTCAACAATAAGTCACATCATGTAATATCTGAAAGCGAAGCACGAGATGAAAAGGGAGAAATGGTGACGTGATAGCCTGCTGCAATGCCGAAGGTATTTTTCTGCCACCTGTGTGTCTCTTCAAATGAAAAACACAAGAAAACCGAATGCAAAAGCCGGCAGTGTCGTTTTTAAATGTTTCAAGACTTATTACTACCAAGTCTGTAGGAAATGGATGCGAAGTCATCCAGATAGAAAAATAGGGCGTGTACAGTTTGGGGAATTTTTAGCTCAAAGTTGGGAAAAAAGTCTGCTACTGTAGGAAACGCAGTGTCGGGTTTCAAGGCCAAGACGATATTCCCTTGGAATCTAGGCTGCATGCCAGATCATGCTTACGCAATATCAGATCAAATAAGAAATACCCAAAGAACACAAGAAGAGAGAATGCTTGATCAAGCAACAGTAGATCAAAATATGCGAGCTAAGACAACCATCAGTTCTACGAAAATTTTTCAATCCACATCAAAATTATTAGCAAATTAATCCTATGCCTAAAGTATCCCCTGAACATATTTTTTCGTTAAAGAATCTTCAGAAAGCTAATAAAATTAACAATTTCTTTAGAAATAAATTACCTGATTCTAGAGTAGACAAGAATTTAATCCTCGCCTATAAATTTATAAATTTAATAGAATTGATTATATGTACCTCTGGAGAATTTCATTTCAACTCTTTGATTTTCTGCAAACTATCAAATTTGGCACTTCGAGCTGATTATTAACTCTGTACTACTGGAAAGTTATTGTCCCAATGCATGAAGAAAGGCATTAATTGTACCCTTAGCTAAAAAGAGCTCTTCTGAAAGTTAGTAGAACCTAAGACCGATCAGTAGAAGAGACTAGCCTAGGATGGACCGTTTTGACGTTTTTTAATTTTATGCGAATATGCACATATTGTTTATGAAAACAATAGTAAGACATAAAAAATATAATTTAGAATGCAAAAAATAATATTGAAAAAAATTTGTGCAAACATCAAGGCAATCAGTGTCCCAGGTTGGACCACCGGTTGTCCTAGTTGGACCATTACATACAGTTAACACAATAATATTTCTTGACATTTGCGCTCACTCCAAAACCTTTTGTGTACACCAAAATGTGACATGTTATGTACCGGATCATGTCTGCTTCTTTTTCTTTCTCACACATAAAACAAAACCATACTCTCTTGGTTTGTCTCTTTCGTATTTTTGTTCCAAATTTTGATTGCTTTTCCTTGTTTTGCTGCAGTTTAAAAAAAATTTCCTTGCTTGTTATTAATGTAGCTTTCTGGGCAGTTCCTCTAAACTCGAGAAGATGATTGTCCTGGTAGTGGATTCAGTTTTGGAGGCGGCGACACTTCATGAAGAACGTTCTCAAAATTTTCGATTGTTCTAGTTTGACATACATCAACAACAGTATCATGGCCTTCTCAGTCACTTGATGACATCGATATTGGCTCAGACTCAGTACCTGGTTTAAGCTGCAAAATATCTGATGGTGCAAATTTCAGAATGTATTCAGCAAGAAGTTTCTCCATTTCGACAGAAAATGTAGGTAGCCTACCAAGTCTTTTCATTCCATTCACATCTGAATTTTTTTTCGTCAGCGTGTTTTTTGATAGTTGCTTTGGGAACGGAATAAATACGGCTACACTCGATCAAACTAAAGTCCCCATTTTTATAAGCTTGAACAGCCACTAAAAGTTCGCTTTCAGACCAACGCCCGCACAGTTCTCGTTTAGCCATATCGGTCTAAAAAAAATCGGAATTAATCAAAAATGAATAGGTACCTATGTGGGGCCGCGCTAGGATTTCTTTGGACGTGGGCATGGGCAAATTTTGAATTTAATTAATTACTACTTTCTAAAGACTACTTCTATAAAAACTGTGTATAAAGTCTTTAGAGAACTTCTGAAGAAGCTGACAGTATGATCAGCGAAACGTCAAGTTTGTTACAACAACCACGGCAATACCCGAAAGATACATCTTTATCCAACAGTGGCCGTGAAAGCCTACATTCGATTACATCCTACATTTTCTTTCTTCCTCCTTACTTGGTTCTCTTATTAATGGCAGTAATCCTCGTATTTGTCTTCCATATAACAGTTTCGTAGGTGATCTTAACTCTGTTGAAATTGGTGTAGTTCTAAACTCTAACAGTGCTAACTATGCATTTTTGCTATCGTATTCAGCTTTCTTTAATAAATTTTTAATGGACTGAACAGTTCTTTTCGCTAGTCCATTAGACTGTTGATAGTAAGGGCTACTAGTCTTGAGTAAAATTCCATTTGTAAAGAAAATCTTTAAACTTTTGGCTACAATAATTAGTACCATTGTCAGAATAAAGTATTTTTGGAATTCCATGTCTGGCAAATATAGATTTCAAATTCACAAATTCTTTTAAACAATTTAAACACATTATTCTACCTACGAGCATCTTTGAAATATATACATATATACAGTTTGTTCATGTTTCTTTTTCATTTTTTTTCTCTCATGTGGAGTGGCATCTTCCTTTTTCAAAAACCAACAGTAATCTCCAAGCATTGCAGGATCCCAGCGGCCTTAATATCTCGTTTCAATGGTTGCTGTATCCTGGTGAAATCTCTCACCTTGTTCATCACTTATAGCTCCAAGATTCTCCGGGAAAAAATTGATATGCGAGTGAAGGAAGTGAATTTTAAGGGACATTCGGCAACCCATAGTTATCATCTCTCTTGTTGCCAATAAATTCTTTTACCACCATCACAAATGCTTTCCAAGCTGCCAATTCTTTTTTGTTTAGCTTTTTTTCAAATTCAGCATCACGTATAACCTTCCTGTTGCCAGGTCCAGTGAAAATTCTTCTTTTGTTTAGCTTCACTAAGTTTTGGGAAAAGTTTCAACTTGAAACCTGATCCTCTCTGTACATGCCTTTTACAAAGTTCTTTATAAGACCCAACAATTGTTGGGGTCAATCAAAGGATCGTTCAACACATTGTTTTCCCTTGGAGTATAAGATTTTCTTGACGGCCATGATTGTTTAACAAAGTGCTTTTTTTGATCCCTGCTGAGCACTAAAGCAACAATACTTTATAAAGCCGCCTTGAAGTCCCATTAATATAGCTATCACTTTCAAGTCACCACATATTTGCCACTTAAAATCTTCATATTTGATTGCCCTTAGAACTGCACCCAAGTTGTTATATGTCTCCTTCATTGAAACAGAGTCAGTAACTGGAATTGACGGCTTTTTATTTCCATTGTGGAGTAAAACCGCCTTAAGGCTAAACTTGGAATTGAAACATGAGTGAGTCCTAGTTCATTCATTAACCTCTCAATGTCGAAACATACACACATAGGCCCCACAACATTGAAAAATACAGAGAAGCATTTCTCTTTCTAAAGGACGTTATGGTTGTGCCTTTTCCTTAAAGATTCCACTCTTGTAATCTTGAACCTAGTAGTTCAGATCGCTGCTTTGATAAACCCAAGTCACGGACCAAATCATTTAGTTCATTTTGCTTTATAAGGTGAGGTTCACTAGATGGAGGAACATATGTAGGATTAATAGTATTTTCCAACAACTCTACAGTTTCCGAATGTAAATCTTCATTGTCATTTAAGTCTGGAATGACCAATTCTTCCCAGTTCAAAGGCGGAGTTGGAATGGGTAAGCCTTCACCGTGAGAAACAGGTTTATTGGCTGAAGATTCAGTCGCATAGTGAATGTTCTTCTTCTTCTTCTTTGAATAACCTTCAGTATTAGTAAGGCAAAACTAGCAGTCATTAAAGTGGTTAGTTGGTTCACGCCAAACCATAGGTACAGCAAATGGTATACTACTTCGGTTACCCTTCATCCACTGAATAAGTATTACATGACAGCTCACACAGATACTATGTGGCGCTCAGTGTTTATCTTGGTCTCCAAAACATAAAAAATATGCTTTTGTACATCTTCAGTCATAGGCCTACCTTGAGATATTATCTGGTGAATTTTTACAATGTCTTCGCTGATTCGATGCCATTTTCGCACAAAACTCTAAATGAAAACACATAATCTCACTTCACAAATTCAATACTTCTCTGACAGTGACAGTAGAAAACAAAGAAGATATATATATATTAGGTGTTTCATTTTTAGAATTCGGCCAACCTGCAGTTATCATTCTTTTTAATATTAACATTTCTTCGCACTTATCTGTTTCGGTAAGTGATTTTAACGAGGTTATAAATTCATCAAATGTTTCCTCTGTTTTTTCTCTCTAGAGAAAGGAGTAAAATGCTTTTCAAATTTGTTTAATACGTCTTGATGACTTTTTCCAATTATCAATCAGGATTCAGGGCTGGTCACAGCTACGAAACTGCGCTGCTGAACATCATTGATGACGTTATTACAGCTGTGGACTGGGCAGATTCTCTTGCTAGATTACTCAAAGGGTTTCGGTAATATATCTAATAAGTTACCGATGTGTTGGTATAGAACTGACCTTTTCCTTGGGGTTTTATCCATAAAAATTCTTTAATTGCTTTGCTGTATTTTTGTTAATTCACTTTATTTCTTTTTGAAGAATGTGAGTAGAAATTAGTATAGCGAATTATAATTGGTTATCTGAAAAAGAATTTGAGGTACATAGAATTCTAACTGAGGAAGCGTCGCTTTAAAGTACACCTAACGGACGCTAATGTAGACGAACTGCTCCTAAGACCTCCTGAGGCAATAAACGGTCGCCAAACAAACAAATAACCCGTGCAGTAATCCAGATTAAAACGACACGTCTGCCGTAATAGTGACATATTGGGTAGCATTTGCACATTAAAACTCCCTGTATACGTACGCTACCCGCACAACGTTCAGACGACAACTTAACGTCGTCCTGTCGATCCTTTCTTATTCTTGTGTGTGTGTCTGTTTGCCACTCGAGATGTGTCGATTTATCAGGGTCTACGTTTCCTTTAGTTTACCGTAGCGTGCCTAGCAGTTCTAAATAAAAATTAGCCGGTTCTACGGATGCTAAGTCAGTCGGGATTTATATTAATTTACACTGACGTACAATATACCCGTCGGGTATATTCAGGTTAATTTATTCTCGTTCTTGACTTGTGCTCCTGCATTTTTTTTGCATCTCTATAGTCGTTAAAGTAAATTAATTGTGATAGAAAAATCGAGGGAATGTTATTGGAGGTGGAGAAAAAGTATTTTAAGCAACCAAAACTAAATTTGCAATCTTTGTTATAATCTTGTACATTTTACCAATCGACTGATACTATTTCGATACGTTTCACCGTCTAAACCAGTCATTACGACACGTTTTCTTTTTTCGCAAGCTTTTAATGCTGTTACTTCTGCATCGCTATTTCTATGAAATTCGTTACGATAGGTATTTACTACTCGTCTAATTTATCGAGTAAGAAATCTCATTAGCCGTTCTCGGATTGTCTTCAAAACGCTAGAACTAATCGAAATGGCGACTTGCTAAATGATAAGCACTTCTTCCTTAGTTCTATTAAAAGAAAACGTTAGTGCAATAACTCGTAAAAACCCCTGCTTCGTTATTATAAAACTATCGATACTATTAAACTTTCTAATAGATACAATATCCTTTATTATTAATTTATTCGTGAAAGAATAGATGTCAACTATAAATAAATGTCTAAATCGTGTGTATTAAAGTTTAATAGCTTCGAAGTTTGTTGACATCACAGTTTGTAAATTGAACGTTTTAAAAGGGATCTAATTTAATGACTTTAAATTGATTTATCTGCTAGAATAATATTCGTTGCATTATATGTATATTGTAGAGAATCAGACCTTCCATGCCGTCCTTCAATGCTCAAAAAAAAAACTTTAGACGATCTTGAATCCACCGTTCAAAAAAAAAATCAACTAATATGGAGTCACTGCTACTTTATTAATGATATCAAGATATCAAGAAAGTAATGTTTTCCGCAATAATAATTAAGGTTCAGCACTGGAGATAATTAAACTGGATAACTTTCATTTTTGGGAGCAAAAGGATTAAAACTCTTGTCATCAGAATGACTATGCCCAGTCACAAAGATTTAAACACAACTTACATTAAAATACACCGCAAGAGTTGCAGTGATAGCCACACAAGTAATACAGACGGAGTCACTGCATTTAAAAAAAAAAAAAAAAAAAAGACAGTAAGTAATGTTTTCACAATAATAATTAAGGTTCAGCACTGTAGATAATTAAAAGCTTTTAGGAGAAACTTTGTCATAAGAAGTGCGATTCCATTTTTTGAAGAAACAATTTTACAATAGATAGAGTGCAAGCATGTTACTAATGCTTGCTTAAACTACATCCTGAATGACCTTTTCGTCCCACGCCTCCAGGATTCACCACTTTTGTAATTGAACTCTCCCTTAGAAAACAACAGAGCATTCTTAAGCAACATTCCAGACACTCTTGCTTTCGGAATAACATTAAATATATTTGTTAGCTTCTGGGTATTGAGTGAATCAGATCTATCTTCAATTTCTGAAATGGCAAAGCCTCGAACAAACTTGTCGACTGGTCCTTTCACATCTAAGCATCTTAAAAGATTTGCAGCGACATCCTTCATTGAATCAGTCTTCAGCCAACTATATAACATGGTTTTAAGCATATCATTGTAATCAATGAATTTCGATAGATCAAGGTTCTTTTCATCCATTATGGTCCCCTTAAGATTTGCTCCTTCCATCTCATCAGTCTTGTTAACATTTTCTGACTCCAGGACCTTCCTTTTTGCGACTATATCATGGAAAAGCTTTTGGACTACTTCAAGACAGGTTTGTGGGCAAGACTTTAATCTAGTTTGTACTTCATTTTCAACAAAACCGGTAACATCTCGGATCAAATCACTCTCGTTAGGTCTAATTATGTTGAAAATTGGGAGAACCTTTGCATCAACGACATCAATGGATAACTCTGCTAGGAATGGCAGGAGTCTGTGCACTAGATAGAGATATAAATGGTAGTTGGGACCAAATTCTTTATCTTTCTTCTTGCACAAAATTCAAAGATGTCCAAATTCTTTAGATCTGGTATTTTATAGTTTTATTCGATAAAATGGTAGAAAATAATTACATTTATCTAATAAATTTATTACAAGCTTCTCATCGAAAAAACTTGGGATACTACTGAACAATTTAGGCATTCATGATGGAGTTCGCGTTGGAGCAAACTGTTCCAGTTATGCAAAATGTTCCATAAATGTTGTTTGCAGTTGGAACCTCTTTTCCCATCTGTCTGCTTGCTCAAAAGAGGAATTTGTATCTCCAAACTGATTTTATAGGATAAATAAGCTCAAGCATTTGTGACGTATGTTTATCATTATCCTGATAAACGACACATTTGCATCAATATCGATCAGAAAGTCACCATTTTGTTCCATCAAATTAAACAATACTTCTATTTGGACGAGATCTCCTACTCTTGCATAATAAAATGGACGCAAATTTAACGGAACCACCACGTTTTTTAGTTGTAGACATTTATGAAGCATTTTCTCTGTCTTCGACCTCCGGACTCAAAACGATTTTGTCCAAAAACATTTTTTCTTCGATTTCGTTTTATAAAAATAACAATCACCATCCACTGCTGATGGTGTTTTGCCATATAAAGCCTTCGATTGGCTCATATAAAAGAGAATTCCACAGCAGTTTGAACATTTATCCACACTGATAATATTTCTTTGACATAATTTTAAAATTAAGACTCTTGCACGTGAAGTTTTCTTTTTAAAATGGACCGAAAAAATGATAATAGAAATATTGAATTCAATTAGGAAACACTCTGTATAGATAAGATGCAAAACTAGTTGTGAACTAGAACTATTAGGACCTAATTGCAAAGTTTTAAATCATCCTAAACAGATATTTAACATGGATGAGACAGCTGTATTTCTTGCACCTAAAGGTGCTCTTGTTCTTGGACCCAAAAGTAAAAATGTTTATGATAGAGGAACGTCTGACAAAGATAATGTGACGACCATGATCGTGGTAAATCCAGAAGGAATGATTACTCATCCACTAACAATTTTCAAATTTAAACGTCTACCAAAAACATATCCAGAAGCAGCTCCTAAAGACTGGGCTATCGGGGTTTAAGATTCTATGAATACTTTGCCAACGTTTTTATAAAATTTCTCTAACTCTAATGCAATTCCTCGTCCAGTTATTGTGTTCATGGACGGCCACAGTTCAGATTTGTTTTTTAACCTTAGCACCCTTTGCCGTTCCAATGGCATTATTTTAGCTTGTCTTCCGTCCAATACTACACACATATTACAACCATTAGAAGATGTTGTATTCCTTTTTCCTTTGAAGCAAGAATGGAAAAAATTTACTCGAAAATGGCTTTTTAATCATGAGGGAGATGCATTCAAAAAAAAGACATCGAGAATCACATATCTCCTTTGGTGTTGAAAACATTTAATACCACATACGCTGCAGACTATTTTTGGGAGGGAGAAGTGCGGTTTTTGGAACTGTACAATTTATGGCGATCTTTAAAGAAAAAATTGTCACCAAAGTACCCTCTATGTCTTGGGATACCCGAAGCAGTTGAAAATATTGAAGATAATTTCTTTATTTTTGACTTTGCAGAGCTAGACACCGAAAATTAGAGTAATACGAAAACAAACGTAAGCGAAAAGCACGTCAGTATACTCCAGAATATCGTTACTCATAAAATACAAACAGCTCCTGAAGGCCAGTTAGTCCCTGATGTTCAATTACCTATCGAGTTTCAATCAGTCTTTCTGAAGACCAATTAGATATTGAAGTTCAGTTAGCTCCCGAAGTTCAGTCAGTTCCGAAATGCTAAAAGATGTAGGGTCATGGCCAAAAGAGGACAATATTGTGAAAAAGAAAAGAAAAAATATTCGTTTTCTGTCAGTCGTAACGTCAGATAAATGGATAGAAATTTTTGAAGCAAATCTCAACGATAAGATTATGAAAGAAAACAAAAAAAGCAAACCAGAAGACTGTCAAAAGAACTATTAATCAAAAGAATGCCAAAGACAAGATTAATGACCAAATATCTATCGAAGAAGAGCCTCTTGAAGAACAAACCACATCCAATTCTATCCAAGAAGTATGCAGGGTGGATGCTGACCCAGGACAATACGAATCTACCTAGAAGGGATGGTGAAATGCTTGCATACGGAACTGAAGCGTCAAAAATGCAGCCAAGTTCATGTTAGAGAAAACAAGTGAAGTGCAATCATGTACACTTTTGCAGATTTTTACGAACAAAGTTTATTTTGTTGTTCTGTTTGTAATAAGGTTCGTTAGTTTGCTATATTTGTTGCAATTACCGGTTGTTGTACCGGGTGTGATACCGATTTTGTTGAAAATTAAGTAGAAGCTAGATTAAATTCTTGCCCACAAGACTGACTTGAAATAGTGATAAAGCTTTTCCATGATATAGTCACGAAAAGGAAGGTCCTGGAGTGGAAAACGTTAGCAAGGCTGAAGAGATGGAAGCAGCAAATCTTAAGGGGGCCATAATAGATGAAAAAAGCCTAAGTCTATCGAAATTAATTGATTACGATGATATGCTTAAAACCACGTTAGTTAGCTGGCTGAACAGAGATTCAATGAATAAAATCAACTTGGAGATACAAACTCCCTTTTATAAGAACAAGTGGGAAAGACATTGTTCTTGATGATAGCTGCATACCTCTTTGCTCCACCGAACTCCATCATCTAATACCAATAGTATCCCAATTTATAAGAAGCTTGAAGCCCTTGAAATAAACACAAGTCTTATTCAGATCCTCGCCAAAGACCCAAAATACCAGGAAAGTATGGGCATCTTTGAATCTCAGAAGAAAGATAAAGAATTTGGTACATACCATTTATATCTCTACCTAGTGCACAGACTCCTGCCATTCCTAGCAGAGATATCAATTGATGTCGTTGATGCAAAGGTTCTCCCAATTTTCAACATAGACCTAACGAGAGTGATTTGATCCGAGATGTTACCGGTTTTGTTGAAAATGAAGTAGAAACTAGATTAAAGTCTTGCCCACAAACCTGTCTTGAAGTAGTCCAAAAGCTTTTCCATGATATAGTCGCAAAAAGGATGGTCCTGGAGTCAGAAAATATTAACAAGACTGAAGAGATGGAAGCAGCAAATCTTCAGGCGACCATAATAAATGAAAAGAACCTTGATCTATTGAAATTCATTGATTACAATGATATGCTTAAAACCATGTTAGTTAGCTGGCTGAAGAGAGATTCAATGAAGGATGTGGCTGCAAACCTTCTAAGATGCTTAGATGTGAAAGGGCCAGTTGACAAGTTTGTTCGAGGTTTTGCCGCTTCAGAAATTGAAGATGGATCTACTGAATGGAAGATCCACAATCAGTTCTATTATGGTGATTCACTCAATACCCAGAAGCTAACAAATATATTCAATGTTATTCCGAAAGCAAGAGTGTCTGGAATGTTGCTTAAGAATGCTCTGTTGTTTTCTAAGGGAGAGTTCAATTACAAAAGTGGTGAATCCTGGAGGCGTGGGACAAAAAGGTCATTCATTGTTTCTTCTGAGCATCATTTCTAAAAAAAGGAAAAAATGTGAATCCTAAAAGAAAATTATCCAGTTTTGTCTTTGGGCTTTGCTGTATTGGTTCTTGTAATTGTTCACACCATTGTAGAATGAGACTGGAGGACTACTAAACAGTGCTAAACCTTAGTTATTATTGTGAAAACATTACTTACTGTCTTAATATCGTTAATAAAGTAGCAGTGGCTCCATATTAGTTGATTTTACGCAACCAGCATAAATTACACGATCTAATTAATAAAACCGGTTAAAATTTTTAAATAATCGGAGACACCCAGCTAGTGCTCTTTTTACCTTAATTTCTCCGAAAATCACAACAAAATTTTAATTAGATTCGAAACCTTATTGCAACACCCGACGCAAACGAAAATAAAGCAGCACGACGAACAAGAGAAAGGACCAAAACGGAAAGAAGAAGAAACGTGAGAGAAAAAAAATAAAATAAAAGCAGAAAAAAAGGAGGCGAGAATTCTATTGTTTATGAATTCCGAACAGCGAACATCGGCCAGAGCTAATGGTCACCGCATCGACAATAACAACGACGACGACGACGACAAAAACCAAAAAAGAACGCGTCTCAAAGTCGAAGCGAAACACCGTCGAAAAACACACCTCCTTCAGAAATGTCATTAATTTTTTTTTGCTACGCCAAGTTATCATCAAGCAGGCTGTGTGGCTGTGTATTCTTGTGCAAGATCGTGATCCGTCTTTCCCGGTAATACATACTATGTTTGCGCTATTGTCCGCATTATCATGTAATAGAATAATATACCGTGTGGACAAAAACAAGTGCTAATCACATGCACGCATGGTTAAGTAGATTTCTTCTTATTTCTTTTGTTTCGCGATTCATTCGAAAAAAACGATAGTTCAAATTGAACTATCGTTTATTAAAACAAATTACCAATCTATAAAAATATGCCCACACAATCGAAAGGACAAACGGCGAAGAATTCAATCGTCGTGGCACACACATCGAATTGGTTGGCATAAATCAACTTGATACCCCTAATAAAATCACAGCCCGACAAGGGTGTCGACTACAAACAATTCAAATATTGTATTTAGGGGGGTGTTAGGGAACACTTAATGTGACAATATGTTGACTTAATACGTATTAATGGCTTTATGTGTGTATTGAGGGGAAATTTACTGTACTGTATACAGTCTTCGACCCCTGAATTATATATTGTCTAGTCTCCGTTACATTTCGAGCTGAAATTCAAATGTAGCCGGTTATTATTTCGAAGTGGGCGAGTAAATTTGGTGTCTATAAACGATCTTGATGTTATTTTCTAGACGTGGGGAGATATTTCATTATTGTGTTTAGTTTGGTGGAAAATCGATAATTTATTTACAAGTATATGAAGTCATGCATATTAAATAAAAATGTTTTTCAACTTTTAATACCTGAATCCTTGCCTGTAGTTTCTGGTCTATGGATGCATTTGGGAGATGTTCTTGGCTATCCTAGATATTTTCTGTCTACAGTTTCTGGTTCGTAGAGACGTTTGTAGGACCTGCTTTGTTCCGGTCAACGTCTACAAATCTAATCGTGATCATTTCTTGGTTGTTCTGAACAAACATAACCTGAATCTCAATAGCAGTGTTTCTATTTCTATTCGAACCTATCAGAATCAACTAGAACCGGTATTTCTTAAAGTGATCCAATAGAATTTCATGAATGGGCAATATTAACCACAGTGACCACCTAATTAGTATCCGTCAGATCCTCAGAAATATGACTCGAGTTGGTTAGATTCTTCAGGTTGTTCTTGAAATTTCAACACATCTATCGTATTTTAAATCTGGAGATTATTTTGTTGACATCAAGAGGACAATCTCCAGGCCAGAAAACCGGTTACTATGGTTATCTTCCTCTTGGCAAAGAACTTGATCAAAGCAAATCATCTTTAAGAATTGGTGCAAAGTGATCTTTCATCATTTCTTCTGATGGATAATTTCGTCTCTAGTACAGTAGTTTCTGCTTTCTTCCAACCTCCTTCATAGCTTTGAATACTGTTACGTTGCACAAAGGGATATTTGAGCAATCTAGTTGCCCAAAAATGATTGATTGTTAGACTGGCTAATTGTCCTTTTGTTTATTTTGGAAAGTGGTGCAGTGGTATTATAGTGAAAACAACATTAACTTTACACTCAGATTGTTTTCATATTTCACCTGAAAGAAACAACTCTAAATCTTCCTTTGAAAAGAAAATCCGACTTCTTGTTTGGCTTTGATCCAGATTAGATTAGATTAGATGTGGGTTGTGTAAGCAGTGCTGGGTCTCTTCACTGCGATTTGTAATGTGTTTAATCTTTTAGTCCCAAGTGATCTGAAGAAGCCTAGGATTGTTTCGGGGAATGTAGTTCTAATCCACTATGCCCATCTCTTTCAGGTGGTACCTAAGAGGGCTGTGACCAGAGATTTAGACCTGCCGGCTGAAAATTTTGACCAATCATACAATAGCATGCATACCAATGCATCGATATCTGTTTACGTTTGCTGTCTTGATCGGTTGAAATTTAAAATTCTACCAATCGTATTAGAGAGCTTTGAAATCGCTCTTAGCAAGTTAGATTAGACTAGATTAGATGTGGGTTGTGTAGGTAATGCTTCCAGACTTCTGAAGAAGTCCAGGATTTTTTTAGAGACTATAGTTCTACTAGCTGGTTCTACATGCTCCTGTTCGAGGGAGTGGAGCCTCTGCCCTGTGTTCCGACATTTATCAGAGTCCACCTTGCCCATCTTCTTCAGAGGGTACCTCAGATGGTCTTGGCCAGTGAATAAAGTCGTTATGGTGCTGAGGTCTCTTCTGCTGCGATTTAGCCGTGATGGCTGAAAAAGTAATAAACTTTTGATTGTCTTAGTTTTGGGGTGTTAGCCCAATACAGGATTTTTTTGTTCACTCTGCCACTGTTGGAGATGAGTTTTTATATGACTTTTGGTGAGACCACATAATGGCTGTGGTCCAATAAATCGGAACGCCGTGCCTTTCTTTGCAAGACCACCTGATACCCACATCAGCGTGATTGTGTTTCTTTAGGCCAGAGCAAAGCCAGAGGGTGAGCAAACAGTCTGACTTTGATCTAAAACTTGTTTAATTACTTAACGGAGCTGAAGTCAGCAATAATTTATTAATTACATCTCTGTTACACGCCTCTCTGGATAATCTTCTCGCATAAATTAGACGATAAGAGCTGCAGCTTCTTTTGAGAGCTGTCCAAAAGTGAATTTTCTTTTATAGATAGTCTTTCTGGTTCTTCACTATCTCAGTGTTGTAGCCACTACAGTCGCTTGATAAGGTCCGCATTTATTCCTGTTAGCTCTGGTGATAACTCTGGATTGCTGAAGAACGTCTTGCTGGGGGTTGCTATTATTTATAGTTCCAAGTCCAGACTTTGAAACGCCAACAATCGCACTTCAATAATTGTCTCATTTTTGTTACCATTTCCTAACGGGCAGCTTGTACGAAAGATGCAGTAAACTCTCAAAAAAATCATTTTATACTTTACCCAAAATTATTGAATTGTTTGTGCGTTTCTCCACAAATGTTGTAGCTCAATGTTGATCTAGTCTCTCTTGCAGCATTGCATAATTGCTCATCAAACATGGTCAACCTTATTCTTATGGGCCTGCAATATCTCGGAGATGATGGAGATGGAGTCTGCCAAATAATCTTGTTTGGTCGGCAGAATATATTATTATATATTGGCATATTGGCGTCTGAATGAGTGCTATCTTCGAACTTTCTGTTTACATTCTGCTTGCTGAGGTTCGTCACAGACCCATTTAGTTAGTAGTGGCATTGAGCTGTACTCTTCTTCTGATGACTTTCACTATCACTCGACAGTGAAGCTTATTCGACGGTAATGCAAAGCAAACTTTAACTGGATGTTCTGATAAAATAATGGCTTTATACGTATTCTTAGATATGGATATAAAACATTGTTAATATAATTATAAAAACTGTCTACCTTCCAAAATCCATCAGAATGTAAATGAGCTACACCATAATCGTCTGGGATCGAGCTAACCATATCTCTTGGCAATCATTGAGAGCGTTACAAGTCTGGTTAACATTTATAATTAACAGTGGAACTTCTCTTCTATTAAAAGCGATTTCACAATCCCATCATTTTTATATCGGTTTTCACATTTCTGATGGTATTATCCCACTGTTCAGTTTTCATTTTCTTTTCAATTCCTTTTCATTAAATTCGGAGGTAAATTAAATTCGTAAACTTATTATTAGGAAAAATTTAAAAATGTAAGATTTTTCTTAAATCCTTGTATCTTTTACAAAAATTAAGCTATTGTAATAAATAAAAAAGGAAATTGTAAAGAAATGATGTGACTTGTTAACAAAATAAGAAAATACAAGGTGGAGCAACTTTAACAATCCATATGTGGTTTTAAAGTTGATTAAAAAAAACAGACTTTGTGTCACCCTGTATAAAATGATGTACGTCAAATTTTCTAAAAAATCCAAAGATGTGATAGATTACATTTAAATTTCCCTACAATATGCAAAAAAAATGAATCAAATCGAATTTAAAATAACAAACTTATTAACGAACAAACTTCATCAATTTTTTGAGTGGATCGATTATTTTGCCGGTTATGGTTTAATTTAGCTCTACTTTATTAACGAAAAAACATAATATTGCTGTAAAATACGATGTAATAAATTCAAAAAACGGCATTTCTGCAAAATATATAACTAAAGCAGTTTCGTTTTTGTATAGAACAGCTATTTTGTGCATTTGAAGTATAGTAAAACGAGTATAATGATGAAATATTTGTTTACTGTAAGTTAAATAATAGTAACGCTAATTATGTTATAAAATGTTTCTACAATATTAGATTTTAAAATCTGATAAGTAATGGCAATTTTATACTGATGGAATGCTGCATGCTTTATTGTTTTGTTTTTGAAAAATACTGGTGCCTAAAGGCTATTTCTATAACATTCGCTCAATTTCAAAAACTTATAGAATGCAGGCATTAGGGTTTTGTTTTAATAGTATTTTTATAGGCTACACCAGAAAATATTAAAAGAACTATTAAAGAAAGAAAATATTGATCCAATATTACATTTTCAAGTCCAGCCAATATAGTGAAACTGACAATGGTGGAACATTGAGTCGATATTGTTTTGATAATATTGACATTTGGTAACCTACAAAATATTGGTGTATTATTTGTTTTAACAATTCGACCAATATTTGAAAATTTAATCGTGGCATAATATTGGGGCAATGCTGATATAATAGATAATATTGGCATCAGTTACATTAAAAAATATTAACCCAATATTGGTAAAATAAATTTAATATTGTCTCAATGTATTTATATGCGCTCAATATTGGACCATTATATTTGTTGTTTTTGGGTTACAAGTCTGGATGCGGATAATGTAAACGTTAGAGTAATTACCATTTTTTGTTTGGCCAGATTCCACCTCGTACACGTTCTTATGAAGGAAGCTGCAATACAAAATGATCAGCTTCCTCTGCTAACTTGCCCAATAGATACTTCTTTGGTAATCAGTCACTGTTTAATTTCAGCTTTTGTAGATGAAGTATTAGGTATTTTTGAAACTAGGGTGTTGTGATGTGTTATCCATTACAATACGAGAAGGGCCAGGTAAAAGCTGTAAAGCTGAGCTTTAAAAGCTCTTTTCTACGACTCCTACACATCTTAGAATTTGCAGGAATTTCTGGTATCGATAAGGAACTCCATATCGGAATAAATTAATGTTTGTTTCACACGAGAGTGACAACACTTTTTCAATGGATTACTCTAAATTTCTAAATAATAAAAAAACTAACATGAACAAGCTTCTTTAAAAACTATACAGAGATACAAGAAGAACAAGTATCATACTTGCTCATTTCTATCTACATATATACAGGGCTTCCAAGTCGACTTACTGTACAGCAGTTACCGTGGTTGTTGCGTTGTCTGTAGCGTGAGTTGTATGTATGTGTGTGTGTGTGTGTGTGTGTGTGTGTGCCGTTGTGTTATTAATGATATCGCCAAATCATTGTGTTTGGATGATGTGAGGTTGCTAGTTGCTTAGTGGCAGGTGTGACTAACGCGTTCCTTTGACGGTGTCCGATGCCGACACCGGACCAGCCGAATACCTGACCGATTTCGGCGATGATACGCCCGTCGATTAGTCGTGGTGGTCCGGCTCACACAGGCATACCGAAAGGTAAGGAGTACGCGCCCGGTTCACCTACAGCATTGCATCGCATCGACATCAAACTGGCCAGAGCAGAGCGTTCGAGTTAATATTTTAAATTGTAATTTTCGTGTATTTAATACGTTAATTTCGGGGCCATTATGAAAGGTTGTCGTTTATGTGAACTAACGGCCAGTCGTTCGTCATTCTTGAACTTGATTTTTTTTTGTTTTTAATTTTTATACAGGCTATGTCATGTTTACGATTCATTAATCGTATTTATTGTGATTTACGAAGAATTATTGCAGCATTTGCAAAATACTCCACCATTATAACATTTAAAACCTCTTTAATATACTTCCATCATTGTTCTCATCAGCTCGCATTTCTTGTAAGTCCAAATTTATATCCTAAAAAGGATATGGAATCATTAAGGGTATAAACGAAATTACACCAGGATTGGTAGCGTGTCGTCACCGCGAGACAAAGAGCACCCTAAAACGAGAAACGGGTGGAAAAGGGGTAGCCATCAGTTTAGTGTGATACCGTGCACGGAACGGAGAGAATCGAAGCTAAAAATTGAGAGTGAGTGTGTGAGAGAGAGAGACGTGGATATCTCATCAGTATTATAGGGGAGGGTTATAGACTACAGCGTGGTCGTTGGGGCCGCTAACAATAACTCTGCAGGGTTGACACCGCAGTAATAAATACGGTCGCACCCGCTCCCGTGCTATTTTCCACCCGATTTAGCGCTGATGAGAAAATGAGCATTCCGGATGGTCACGGGTGCGCGAAAAGCGTTGGCTGCGCGATGTTATAAATCCAGAGGGTCTAAAAGGAGGAGACGCAACCATCGTCGTCGGGAGACCTCCACTCGTTCAAAATGTGGAACTGGATGTGGGGAAGAATGGCGTTTATGCTGTTAGGAAAGTGGAGAGAGCGCAACGGTGTAAACCACAAAACAATTAACCGAAACCTCGGGAAACAGACGAATAAACTAGAGGACTGGGTACATAATCCGCATATTTAGGCGCTGTTTATGGAAATTGCGGTTTGCTGTAGGTATATTTTTATTATTGTCACATCCTCAAACAATATTAAAGCACTTATTAATATAAATAATTAATTAAGAGTTTGTAATTAGCAATCAATCGCCTATATTACACATTGAGTGAAAAAATCCTTGCGCTATCAAAGCAACAACGTCGTAGGTACAGTTATCTTGGCATCTAATAAGACCAGATGAATAGACGACTTCATCATAAGCAACACCTCTACACAAAACGACCACATCCTACAAGACTTACGAAAACACGCATTCCTCGTAGACGGTACTTATCATCGTAGCGGGTATAATTACACAGTATAGGCTAATTGCTATTAGGAGTGTAGAAAATAATATTCTTGAAAATTTATTAATTCCGCGCGATGAGAACGGACGCTGTATGCGTCGATAAGTTGGTAAAATGGAATTCCTCTTGATATCGGTATGAATATGTGTAATTATACAGAGATACAGTGCCTACCATTTAGTTAGTAACAAACATGGTGAGCAAAAATGAACGTTAACTCTAACGTAACCGAACGTCTAGCTGCCAAATAATATACACTGGCGGTCATAGGTTTGGAAACAACTGGGTAATCTACAATATCGTGCAAATCATCCAAACGACTATAGTAGACTAAAACTTATAAATATTGAGTAACTTGGAAATTGGGCCAAAATTTTTTAAATGTTGAATATCTGTGCGAGAATAGGTGTCGTAATAATTGATACCGCAACGTTTAGTGTCCACTGTGAAATATAAGAGGTGGTTCTTTATTGATCGGCAGTTGTTTTGCAATCAGTGGTGTTGGTAGGCAGTTTGAAAAAAAAGAGCTATAAGGGTATAGTTGAAAGTTATGCCGAGAATACTTACTAGAACTGGAAGATTGTGGTGCTTCAAAAAATATGGTCTGATCTCTATAATCGCTAGATCTCAACCCTATCGAGCTGTCCAAACTCAGAGCAACAACTATGGAAGCTTTCACAGGATGCATGTTCCAAAATACATGCAAGATCTATATTATCTTGAGCCCAAGATTAATTTCTTACAGGAACTCCAAAAAAATTAATTAAGATCCAAATCATCATTACCAATTATGTACAATAATTCTCCAAAAATCAATTTCGAACAACAAAAAGACAGATATCCGTGTACCTGGTCAGGTTTGTATGCAATTACCTTGCCGGCAGGAAAATTATACTAAGTAGGGAGAAAATGGTGAAGGTAAGCACGGGTGTGCCTCAGGGATCCGTCCTGGGCCCAGTCTTGTAGAATGTGCTGTAGGATGGAGGATGGTCAGACTGGAACTGACGAGCGATGTCGCATGTATTGGTTTCGCTGACGACCTCGCGTTGCTAGTAGGAGTCAAGGAGGAGTTGTATTAATGCAAAACACGAACAACTGTTTAAATCAAATTAGCACATGGACTGATGTAAAGAGACTGATACCTGTCAGAAGTGTCGTCATCGATGAGAGAGGGACATTCGGACTCCACGTGGAAATGGCCGCAAAAAAAGCAGAAATAACGGCAGCTGTCTTAACCAGAATGTAAAAGCAGCAAGAGAGCCATACTATGCAGTGTGGTACACAACATGGCTCTTTATGGAACATCGGTGTGGCATAAGGTAGAGAAGCAAGATGGAAACAATGCAGCAAAACATTCTGACACATGTAGCTTCAGCTTACATAATAGCATCGCTTGTAGCTCTACAGTTCATTACTGGTACAACACTTATAGACCTTATGACACATAAACGAGCATATATCTGCAATCACAAGAAGGAGGAACAAAACGAAATGATAAGAAGGACCAACGAAGGCGATCACAAAGTGGCAAAACAGTTGGGATGATGAGACGAAGGAAGCCCAGTGGACAAAGCATTTGATCAAAAATTTTGAGCAATGGATAAACTCTAAACACCGCAGCGTGGACTATTTTCTGGCACAAGTACTAACAGCACACGGGTTGGAAATGATAAGAACTATAGTTGCATCTATTGTGGGCAGATAGACACGGCAGAGTACACCGGCACCGTCTTCTTCTATCGTAAGTGGAATGAAGCGAGTTGAATACTGGATGTCAAATAACCCCAGAAAGGAGAACTGGCAAACTATTCAAAGCATGATCAGAAAGATGATGCGAAGAAGAAAGAATTGGATAAATGGCAGACGCCAAATCGAGGCAGGAGAACGAGACGGATGACATGAAATGGGCAGTCGGCGGTGCCCAAAATTTGTCAAAATGCACCATTTTATCTTGATTGCTATAATTCTCCATTAACCGTAGAACTAATCGATAGAACACTTGGAGATAACCAAGCTGGTTTAAGAACTGGTCGGTCATGTGTTGACCAGATATGTACCCTCCGGATAATAATAGACGAATGTAACGAATGGCAAAAACAAGCTCACCTCATGTTTATAGACTATCGAACACTAGATTATGGAGTAAAAATGAGAATAAATGAACAGTCATCAGAAAAGATCAGCATTAGATGTGGAGTAAGACAAGGTTGGGTGCTGTCTTCCCTCCTCTTCCTAATAGCAATAGATTGGGTAATAAAAATGGACTAACATGGAGATTCAGACAATATCTAGAAGACCTTGAATTTTTCGGATGACATATGTCAAATAATGGAGAAGCTAAACCACATGCAGGAAGACAGCAGTCACAAAGATATACAAACCAGAATAAGCAAGGCACAGTCGGCGTACAACATGCTGAGGAAACTGTGGGCATCGAAACACACGACAACAAGAACTGAATTGAGACTATTTAATATAAATGTCGAAAGTGTACTGCTTTATGGATGTGAATCACGGATTCTAAACAAGGGAGACGTGCAAAGAATCCAGGTTTTCATCAATAAATGTTTAAGAAGAATTATGAGAATCTACTGGCCCAACATAATCCCAAACGCAGAACTGTGGAATATTAGCCAACAAGAGTCAATCGAAGTGACAATTAACCGTAGGAAATGGAGATGAATAGGACACACACTTAGAAAAGATAATTCAGATATTACGAAACAAAGTCTAGACTATAGAACAATATTAAAGGAAAAATGACCTGGAAAAGAAGTACGCAATCACAACACGACCGAATAAATAAGACCTGAAACGACCTGAATATCCTTGATACGAGGGTAAGCTGAAAAATTCGGTAACAAAAGTATAACAAATAACAATATTTCAGTGAAATGTGTTTTATTTTTCGACATAATCTCCCTCTAAATCAATACATTTATTTAGTCGATGCTCAAGTTTCTTTATGGCTCCACAGTACTCATATTCCTCAGGCTCTTCAAACTAGTGGTCCACGGCAGTTATCAGCTCCTCATCCGAAGCAAATTTCATACCACCGAGGTGTTTCTTCAGTTTGGAGAACAGATGATAGTCTGACGAAGCTAACCCCGGCGAATAAGGGAGATGCTCAAGCGTTTCGAACTCTAGTTTGGCCAATTTTTCTTTGATAATTCCGCTCATATGAAGTGACCCATTGTCTTGATGGAAAATGATCTTTTTATGCTTCCTTTCGGGTCTTTATTCGACGATTGTTGCCTTCAATCGATCCAGAAGTTTAGAATAGTATAGTGCAGTAATCGTTTGTCCCTTTGGCAAGTAATCGATAAACAAGATTCCCTTCACATCCCACAAAATGGAAGCCATCACCTTTCCTGTCGATGGACTGACTTTTGCCTTTTTTGGAGCTGGTTCATCACGTTTAGTCCATTGTTTTGATTGCTCTTTATTTTCCGGTGGACCCAAGTTTCATCGCACGTCACAAATTTGCGCAAAAATCTGTTGGATTTTGCCGACACCGCTCCACAATGACTGTAGAGCATTCCATGCGTTTGATTTTTAGGTGTGTTGTGAGTAAACGCGGTACACCGCTTAGACATTTCTTTATTGTTTGCTGGACCTTTTGCATTGTCGTTAACATGGAGATTTAACAGAATGATGGAATAGAATCTTAACATATTTATGGTATTCTTCACTATCGATTGCAAGAACTAAACTGCATGATCAATAATGTAACCAGGAAGGCAATCCGTGATAGTCCACACATTAATTTACAACAATGAAAGCTTGACCACATAATTATTTGAAATCGATGGAATGAAATTTTAAAATAAGTGTTATGTGTGTCCCTGGCGCCAGCAATTAAAAATCTGCAGTTCCCTTCCCTACAAAATCTAGTGAGGTAGTTGAGGACACTTATTGTATATCCAAGGAAGTTGATACTGAAAAACAATTTACTCTCTAGATTGCTCCTAGTTTAGCTGTAATCGAACATTGACAACACTAAAGGATACATTAACAATCATCATCTATATAGACATTAAATCATTCATCATAGGTATTCAAAAATATAAATTTCTTCACTGACTGTAATAAAAATAACACCTGAATTGACAAAAACACATGTCCGCTCTTATAAGTTGCGACAATATTAATACTTACGAACAGATGAGCGCGCAAATCCGTACATTTCTCACATAATGAGTTAATACGTGCAAGCCGCAAGCTACACGTTGTTATTTTTAATCGAGCGATGGATGCCACCTCGATTTAATGTTTCAAATTGGCATGAAGAGATGACAGCCGCCTTAAAACAACATACGGGACGGGGAATCGTTTGATGTTATTATTGAAGGTGCTGGGCGCGAGAGTTGAGACTGGCACGATCTGATGGCCATCTCTAACGGCGGCAGCGGCAGCAAGCAGTTAAAACATCACTTTTCGAGAGTAAGTAATTCTCTAATCGCATTAATTAAACACTTCGGTGTTGTATACGAGTGTAAACATCCTTCATACTCGTACATGCGAGTCGGAGCATGTTAAACTTACACGTTATGCCCGGCTAAATGCATACGTTTCCATCCATAATATTAGTTTCTTTTTTTTTAATAGTGCCTTGTGGGCAGATCATCAATATGATGGTTTTGTTTTTTTTCTTTCTTTGAATACATCTTCATTAGCTATTCGGGTATCGTTTTGTTACTGCTGTCAAAATCGCGGATTATACATGACATCAATAGTATTGTGTATGATGTTGAATATTGGTGAAGACTTAGGGAACAATTACTTAATTCAATATTTACAAATGCCTACAGCTTGTGGAGAATTTGTAATTATTTATATTTGTGATGTAATGCGCAATGTATCAGTTACTTTTAAAAATAAAAACCAATCTTAAGTCGGTTTTGCATCTACACTCCACAAAACTACACTCGTAAATCATTAAAGCAAACCTGTTAATATTAGCGAGGTCACCAGATAATTTGAAGAAAGGCAAGACACAAGTTGGCGTTAGAGCAGTGCGTTGTAGAACTCTTGGAGGGGAGTGCATTATTTTGAGGTTAGATTTGCTATTAAGACAAATACAGTTTGAATACTGCAACAATCAAAAAAGGTAAAAAAAAAACTTAAAAGGTCCTCCTTATGATGGCACGACAAAGCAGGGAAAAAGTCGGGAATCAAAACTAGGAAGTGGTGGAAAAGGAAGAAGAAATTGCCAGATAAAGCTAGCAATAGATAGACATAAAAAGTGTGTATTTCAAGTTACCCACCTATTTGGGAGACTTCAAAAACTCTACTGAAACGCATTGTTTGTACATGTCATAAATAGTAGAGGTGATTTGAAACCAACCTTCTTAAACAGGTAACTTTGATCAGGTACTGTTGGGAAGATGAATGTATTTGTCATCTTCGTTTGTTTCTTTAAAAAAGAACATTGTAACGGATCCTTAGAGGTTATACGTATCCTTTTTTGTTTCCTTTTTGGGATCTAAGTTCAACAATGACAAACGCATTTTCTTGTAATAAATCCTTTTTATTGTCTATCCAAGTATAGTCACTTACCTCACTCGCTTTAGTATTCTCTGTTTCTCCAGTCCTCTTTGTTTCTTCATCAGTCTTGTCAGTTACTTCAGTCAAATTCAAGTTCTAAATCGTCGACTTCATCACTATTAGAAAACTCACACTTTGATTGATGTCTTTGGTTTTGATATCTTTCTTTGCTGGTTTGATCCACTAGGTTGTGCTTCTGGCGTAGAAACTGAATCTATTGTTATGCTTTGACCTGCAGTAACATTTAACTTTTTTCTTTTACTTTGAGGATGGTCCTTCGTCGGGTATCTTGTTGCCTCTAATATGTCCTTTAAAACCTCAGCAATTTCAATTGTTCTTTTCAAATAAGGCTTGATCGAACCATCCGGATTTGCTGCGATTATATGCAGTGCCTACCTCTTCAGTTCATCTTGCTCACAGGTGATCGGATTTATACACTAGCGTGACTTGTCTATGGAGGTAGCTCTGTATCAGATGGTTTACGTCTTCTTTGTCTAATGGGAAACCCCAGTCTGCTGCATATAAGATTGTCTCAACGATCTGTTCCTCTTCAGTTTCACTAAAAACAGTTTGACCCCCAATTGATTTCATATGACGATTTTTTACTTTCCTCCAGAGAGTGGATTTGCTAATACCGAAAGTTTGAACTGCCTCATCCAACGAGAGTGTCTTTGATTTGACGGCTTCTATAGCATTTTCCAACTCTTCCTTTGAAAAGTCGTGATATTTTCTTTTGTCCAGTGTTCTTCTATATTTGTTAGACATGTCGCAGTCTGTTTCAAGTCACCAAAATCACCAAAATCAGTTATGAAAAAATAAATGAAGGCAGAAAAAGAAAATGGCGCATTGACACTAATTTCAATAATAGTTTTTCTTATGTAACAAGAAGTAAACGAGGTACAAAGAACTGGTATTTTCTTACCTGAGATTTATCAATTTTTTAGTCATATGCCATGACATTTATCAGCGTTTGGACGTTACAGCTAGTTATGTGTCAGTACTGTGGGTAACATACCATTTTTTATTTACTTCTTCAACTCACTACCAGAGTGCAGCATATTTAGTTCTTATAAACCGCACCTTCGTTTCAATTCACCCTGCCGATTTCAAGTCACCCACTTCCATGGTAAATAAAAGAATACATGACGCTCAATATGATCTTAGAAGAACTAGGTGCCATTAAGAGTGGCACGGATGGGGCGTTCCACACGTCCAACCACTTAGTAAGGTGCATGAAGCGATAGACATTTTCCAGAGGTTAACTGTACAGTTTGGTGTTGAAACATTGTCAAGGACGCGTGTGTTGGCCTGTAATAAACAGTTCAAGAAAAGACGACAACCTGTGCAAAATCAGGACCACAATCTCCATCTGCGGGCCAGCATTATAGGGTGATAGCATAATACAACTCCAGACATTCTATAAGACGATCGCCGATTGAGAACATTTGAAGCAAGAGTTACCTACATTTCCATAAAATGTGTATCAGATCAGCCCTCGCTTGTTGACCGCAAATCAGAAGTTGAGACGTTTGGAGATTTGTTCATTATAACATTACCGAATGAAAACAAGCCACTAAGTGTGGTGAGTGGCGGAAGAAATTTCAGGTAGTCTTAGTGAAAGCCAAGACGCAACTGTCAACCGACAAGATTCTTTCAATCGTTCTTTTTAAGTGGCGAGGCATTTTGCTGCTTACTATTGCGACCTGTTGAACGAGGCGGCGGCAATGCATCATCTTCCTTACTGCCCGGATCTATCAGCTTGCGATTTTCATTTGTTTGAACCGAATAATGAAGCGCTGGGAGGACAAGGATTTGAAGATGGAGAGGCCGTGGAGGAATTTGTGCGCAATTGGCTCCTGGGGCAACCAGCTTCATTCTACAATGCTGCGATTAAAAAAATCTTCTTTCTCGCTGGGAAGAATGACAAACTATGTGGAAAAATAAATTATAATTGTCTTTTGTTTTTCAATAAATAAATTTTTGAATTTCACTTCTCATTGTTCATTGATTCCAATAAAGTGCTGGAAAAGAGGTCACTAGAGAATTTGATCAAACCGGAATTGTGTTTGTTGTTACAAAAAATAAGCTAAAGTAAAAGAACCTTCAATTTCACTCATGGAATAGACATTATAACGCCTTTCTCCAGTGTCTCCCCTAACTAATATATGTATAATTTCTGCCTTCGCTTGAATCATAAACTTTGGGCACTTGAAACCAACCCCTCTCGAGTCTTCTTATTCTTCTTCATACTCGTCCTTAGTCTCACTTTCAGGAATTTGAATCTTCTTTTAATTTTTTTTTATCCAATTAGCATTCGCTTAACTGGTGGCTTCGTGCGTTCGGAAAATTGTCCTAATTCTTCCTTTACTGGCGTTAGATTGATAGTTAGATTGATAATTCCTCTCTATTTTCTACCACCGCTCTTTGTTTTTCTTCTCTAGAGCTTTGCAAAGGCTTGTACCTTTACAAGACTAAGCACTGAAGCAGAAAGTCTTGAACGACCTTAATGTTGAAGGTCTCGCTTGAACGACCATCACAGGATTTTTTAGTTTCTGGAACAGGTGTGAAAGGATGTTTTCCTTCTGTAATCGGAGAGGAACTGAAAAATAACTTGGTAAGATCTTGGCAGTTCCAAATAATGCAGAAGCATCAAAAAACTGCAACTCTGACGACGTGTGGGATGGGTTGGTTACAATATAAAGACAATTTTGACTTCAAAAATCCAGTACTTCGAACTGTACATGTTTAGCATAGATCAAAACATAGTTATAATCAGGGAGAGGGTTGGACTAGAAGTGCAAAATCTTTAACGGCTTTCAAAAATAATTTCTTAGTCATTCAACCGGATTTGGCCGGTCCTGCTGCACTGTTAGGAGGCGCATCATTCGGAATGTGGGCTTTGAAATGTATTACTCCAGTGAAGAAGCTGGTAGTGTCAGCAGGCTGGCCATAATGTTTAGGCGATTATGGATTGTGGTCAAAATTGTTTTACCCTGGTTTCCATAGCATTCAAAAATTCGTTGATAATTTGGGTTGATAGGCTCGCAAAGAATATGTCCTAGACACGAAAAAAAGTTAAGATTTATGTTGAGCTTATGTAGGTAAACCAGAGTTTTGCCAAAGACAGCTCTATTTCTAGTTTGTCAGCTGTCAAATTGTTTAGAGAGTTCAATGATCCAAATTAAAAGTAACGGTTTTGTATTTTGACAGCTATTAAAATGATTTTGGAAGATATATTTCATTATCAGACGTGTGGGATAGGTTGGTTGCAATATGAAGACAGCTTCCACTACAAAAATGCAATACTTCGAATGCTTAGCATAGATTAAAACACAGTGATAATCAGGGGGTGGGTTGGATTAGAAGTGCAGTCTTTCAAAAATAATTTCTTATTCATCTATCCGGATTCGGTCGGTCCTGCTGTACTGTTAGGAGGCGCATCATTCAGAATGTAGGCTTTGAAATGGATTACTCCTGTGAAGGAACTAGTAGTGTCAGGAGACTGACTAGCTTTAGTCCTTTTCCAGCAATAACGTTAAGGCGATCATGGATTGTGGTCAAAACTGTTTGAAGGTTAAAAAGTCGATAGGCTTGCACACTACTTGTTTTTTTTTACCCTGGCTTCCATAGCACTGAAAATTTCGTTGATAATTTCGATTGATTTTTCACTAGCAAAGGATGTATCTCCTACACACGAAAAAAAATTAACCAACCTAAGACAGGACGATGATGTCTCATTATCCTGTACCCTCCCTCCTCTACTCTCCCTCCACGCCCCTGTTTAATTGGTTCAAGGACGTATTTTTTAATCATGGTTCCGCAAAAACAAAAGAAATAACTGTATTTTTTGTAGGATTATAGGCCAGTACTCGAATTAATAAATTCGGATTACCAACTGAACGTCTTAAACTTTAGCCATAATAAAATTTCTCAACTTTATTACCCCACACTCTATCTCTATATCCGATCTATCCTTTGTATGTATGCGTTTATACAGGGGTTGGTTTACTCCTCTCTTGGTAAAGTGGCCTCGTAAACCGTTAACAATAATAAAACAGCTGAAGTGTGAAAGTGGATTTTTGTTGCTGGCGATACAAAATGGCCTCCGACGACAAAAGAAAAGCGCCTTCATGGACGATTTGTTAAATAGGGTTGACAAAAGGTAGCGGGAAAACGACTGGAAAAACGCTACAACGCGAACGATATTAATCAACGGTTTATTGCGTTCCAAAGCTACACTTTCTCCCCTTTTGCCCCATCCCTTCGACTCTATTATCAATAACGTGCGCCCGCAAGTTCCACAAAAGCTTATATATTTATCTATTGCTAAAATTGCGAAAATTATGGATTAATTTCATCCTATAATTCTAACTGGAAAGTTAGACTCCTCCTCCCTCCATTCAAAATTTCATTTAAATTGGAAATAAGTCGGTTGTAGTTGTAATTTGTAAAGAGTTTCTTGTTAGTAATCCGCAAGCAGACAGTCTAAAATGGGTGGCTGTCGTATCGTATTACGCAAAAGAAACTTTTCTATACCCGGTTGAACACTTCGCTACATTAGCTTTATCAATTTCTTGCTCGCAACCATACAAAGGACTAACTTATTAAAAGGATATCGAGCGGAAAAATCGCTTTAATAGAATGCAGACTCGTAAAGACTATTGTTAGTCGATTGAACCTGTAAAACACTATACGTCAGTTGTTTAATTAATCATTCATCAATATACTAATATATATATTTTTTAATTGCAGACGGTCAAAACCATCTAAACCTCTTCAATAACCGACAACAACCGAAGAAGAAACGAAAATCTCGAACAGCCTTCACCAACCATCAAATCTTCGAGTTAGAGAAACGATTCCTCTACCAGAAGTACCTAAGTCCAGCTGATAGAGACGAGATAGCCTCAAATTTAGGCCTTACGAACGCGCAGGTCATCACGTGGTTCCAGAATCGACGAGCCAAACTGAAGCGAGACATGGAGGAGTTAAAAAAAGACGTTGAAAGTACCAAGATGCTAACAGCTCACAAGAGTTTTTTAGAAAACGTCCAGGATCTAGGACTGCTGAAGAAGAAAGCGATGGTGAACGATGAGGATTGTCCGAAGAACTTAGTGATATCTCCTGAGAAATAGTCTCGAATTATCACGCGAATGTTCCGGTATAATAATATATTTTGATGTGATGAACGTGTTGACGAGGAAAAAACTTTTAAGAGTTATTGTGTCTCTTTCTCTCTATCTCTCTCAAATCCTTTTTAATCTTTTTTATATATTTGAATGTGTATAAAGTAGACTTTGTGTATCATATGATTAAAAAAAAATGATTGGAAATATCACTCTCAATATGAACTGTAATATGTACTTTAATATATAAATCGTGTACAAATTGTAAATAATTATATAAATATTACTAAGTTATTATTTAAAGAATGGCAGATATGATAAATAAAAGTATGAAAAA
Organism: Holotrichia oblita; assembly: GCA_023690525.1. Classification (NCBI taxonomy): domain Eukaryota; kingdom Metazoa; phylum Arthropoda; class Insecta; order Coleoptera; family Scarabaeidae; genus Holotrichia; species Holotrichia oblita. Next base: position 18,152,160 of record CM043019.1, on the reverse strand, counting down.
GAACAGTAAATAAAGTTAAAATGTTTTAACATGATGTGTCCATATTAGAGGAAGAATATTGTAAAGAAATAGTATGCAAGATAAATGGAATAAATAAATCAGAACGTAATAACAAAAAAAAGAAAATGTTATTCTACAATAAAATATTGATGTTGATGAAATTTTTTGTTTTCTTTTTTCTCTAACTCTTAAATTGCGAAATTGGAAGGACGACGATCAATTCTGATTGAATTGAAGGTAAGTTAGATACAGAAGAAGAATAATTCTGAAGGAAAGAGACAAGAATATGATGAATGAGAACTGTCAAACTTATAGACAATAACTAGTTTTATATATTTTGAGTCAAAACTCTGAAGATCACTTTATTCTCACCGTTTAATTCCATTGAAATTCAGAAAAACTACTTGACTTCATAATTTGACACCTATCAGAAACATTTCCACAATGTACTAACTGTCAAAAAGATTAAAATCAGTGTTATTTATAACAGTCGTGACAGTTGTATCTTCAGGTAAAGTATCTGTATTTTTTGTTTAAAACTAGCCAAGCTCCAACCAACATTTTGAGATACTTTGAATTTTGTTGATGTGACTGTCAAACTTGGAAAAATTAAAATTCATCATTCTTGTATTTCTGTAGTTTCAACTGTCAAAGTTATTAAAAATATTTTGATTCGCAAAATGTTTCGATAATTTACTTGTTGTATAATTTGACATGTGTTCCTAATTCTTTGACAGCAATCACGAACAAACGTGAAAGCAAAGGATTTTATAATTGACAGTTGTTCAAGTATATTTTGACACTTGCAAGTACCAACATTATAAAAAATAATTTGTTCCAAAATATGAAATATTCAAACAAACAGGTTTCTTGTTAGTTTGAAATCTGTTAAGAATATTCTTATTGCCAACATTCGAACAATCAGAACTATCATCAACGGACATCTGACTACATTTTGACTCTTCCATTGATTCTCAGTAGTAGGAATATCTTCCTCATCTTTCAGTCGATTGAGAATTATGACTTAAGTAATTTTATATGATTAGAGAGTAAAGTTCCTGGTTAGTGGAATCTTCTGGAATAATTTTGAGGTGCTTGTGCTTGAAAGAGGATGGGAAATATTTAGTAAGTGTATGGCTTTAATTATATTCACTAAGCTAAAAATTATTCTATTTGGCAGCCTCTTACAAACTGCATATGTGATCAGATAACACCTTAGACCTTTTCCATATTTTCTGATCTCAATACGTGGTTTGATTTTGTTCATATCGATGGAAGCTAGAGGATCGCTAACAAGATTTAGAAACTCGTTCAACATGGAGCTCACAAGTTATACAAAATCACCATTGGACGACACCCCTTCGAAGAGACTATCCAACCATGAATAGCTTAGTTTGCAAATCGATTCAATATCCATCTCTACTCATGGTTCTTCTTAAGTCCTCTACGAAATGTATTTACTTCAACTACATTCACAAAAAGGGCTGCCTTCCTGGCTTTTAATTTTTTTTCTGTACGTCGTCGTTGAGGCCATGAAGAAGCGATCTTTCAAGATATAGAATCGATATAATAAGCGCTTGTAGAATGCGGTTTTAGATCTTGGGTGTTAGTTATAACTGAAGAGGCGTCATCAAACAACAGATGCGTATTATTCGTGAACTCCTCGTCGATCATTTACCAACAATCAGAAATATTTTGACAGATACAACTGTCAAGAAACTATACTAAACGTATTCATTTTTAGCCTGCCAATAGTTGGAAATATTTTGACAAATATAATTAATGCTGTCAATTTTGACAGTTTTCAAAATATTGACAGATAACATTGAAGCCGCACTTAGACAAAATTAATTTGTAACAGTTTCCAAAAAAAAAAACAGATTTGTGTCTACGTGTTATTGTTTTTTTCTTTTTTAGTTTCGATTTTACAATCGATACTCAATTGTTTTCGAATTATGGAATTTTGAAATTTGGTTTAAGCTCGATTGTATTCCAACCTCCAGTATTAATTTTCAGTATGCCAAATATCATATTTACACAAAGCTTATCTAAATTTTCTCACTGAATTTGACGTTTAGAGAGGCCTTATGTATCGTTAGGCATGATGGAGCTCCATCCCATTTTCCGTTTATTATAGAAAAGCTATTTAAATAAACGATGCTACTTGGCTACTTCGATCTTGTTTCAGCATATCTTGTTTACGACGTCGAAATAAAGGCAAAAGACTAGCTTTGACAGCAGAAACCAGATGTTTTTTTTTGTTTTGTTTTTGTTTTTATCTCTACAATCATCCAGCAAAGTATGCAAAAAAAATTTAACGCTCTGTAATAATCCACAGTAAAATTACTGGACAATTTGAGATTGTTGAAAGTTGAAAGTTATTTTTTATACAACTGTCATTAAAAGTGACTTTTAATGCAAGCCAATCGAATTAAAAATTGAGTTTTATAACAACATATAAAAATATTTTTTTTATGTATCCGAGATATTGCCCATGGACACCCTGTATATGTACATACATTAGCATTACAACAATTATTATATAATAAAATATGGATTCATTGAGCATCATCAATAGTTTCAATCAATCTCAAAAAATATAATTAATGTTGGTAACGTGACAGTTGTTAGAAAGAGTCTAATAGCTACAACTGTCAAAAACTGAAAAGGTCAAGTTGTCAAGCTGCCACAAATATATTTAAACAATTGTAGAAAATTTGAGTGAAACCCCTATTTGACATTTGTCAGCTGACATTATATACAATCAGAAATTAACTGTATTCGCCTAAATGATCAAAAAGGCTTTTTCATCATTTATTTGATTTATAATTTGACAGTTGTCGAACATATTTTGATAGTAGTGGTTTCAAAAAGTTCAAAAAGGAAACAAATAGGTTTGATTGACAATTATCAGAAATATTTTGGCAGCTACAAATACCGATAGTTTAAAGAAATAATTTGTGGGTTATGTAGGCAATGTTCTCTTCATTGCGACCTATAAGATTTATTCTGGGTACCTGTAATCTTTTAGTCTCAATTAATCTCCTCTGAAGAAGTTTGGGACTTTTTTGGGGGCTATAATTCTAAGGTCAAACGACTTGACGTGCGCCGGTTGGAGGTAGTAGTGCCTTTGCCAGGCCACCGCCTCGAGTCTCACTATGTTCTGAACAGAATCGGCATTTATCATAGTTCCACCTTGCCCATCTTCTTCAGGTGATACCTCAAAAGGCTTTGGTTACTGAGTAAAGCCATCATGGTACTGAGGTCTCTTCTGTTGACCTCCACCAGAGATTGTTGCCTAAAAAAGTAATAAACTTTTTTGATTGTCTTAGTTTTGGGGTGTTGGCCTAGTACGAGATTTTTTGATCACTTTCCCACTATTGGAGGTGAGCTCTTACATAGCTTTTGATGAGACCACAGAATGGTTCTAGTCCAATATATCGGAATGTCAGGTTTTTCTTTGCAAGACTATCAGAAGTTTCGTTGTCCTCACACCCTCAACGAGCTGCTACCCATGTTTGGTGGCCTTGAATTACCACTTCAAACTGTTTGTCGAAATCGAACCTCGGTGTCATATGAGGAGGACCTTATTAGTGAAGGTATTGACATGATTTTTTTTATTAGATAGCAGTTGACTCGTTTGGTAAGAAGGTATTTTTAAAAATAAAGTGTACTCCACAAGTTTTTTGAAATTTCGAAAATTTGTTTGATATGTTGCGTTTTGGTGGTAGACCTGGACATGTTGCGTTTTGGAAAAATAATTATTATTTTAAATTATTTTCAAAACAAACGGAATCTCTACAACTTCACTTCAACTTCTTCCTGTAGACAGGTACATTCTGAATCAACTTCATCGTCAGTGGTTGGATCAGTTGTTATAACATGAGCCCTTAAAACTTCAAAATACCAAGCGAAACGGTCTTCAAGGTACCATTGTTCTCCAAACGCTTGTTTAAGTAGGGTATTTACCGCTCTTCCCTTATCCTGAGTTATTGCATGCCCATTTAAATCTTTATTAAGTTTTGCATTCTCCGCCTTCTTACCTCCTTTTAGCAAACTTTGAAATTTTTTTGACGGATCATTGTTTCTGTAGTGAATTTCAGACTTTAAAGTTACTTGTTTTTTTCCTCGGTGCATGTCTTTTTTGATAAAAATTCGTTTTTGTTCGCTAATTCCATCTATCTTCTTAAATATTTCTAACAAAGACTTGAGGTTATAAACCTTCCAATCTTTGTTCATTTCTCTGACAGTACCAAATTGACAGTACAATTTTACATAATCCACAGGAAAGACAAATGTTTCATATGTCGTCTTAATTCTTTTTGAGTCTACCGAAAACCCGATCGGCAGGAAGATAAGAATGACCCCTCACGGGAAAAAATGTATTCAATTTCTTCGATTGAATGTGGTGCAAGTTTGAAGAGCCAAAACACAAGCATGTGTAAAACATGAGAGTTCTTGTTCTGCCCTGCACAGCCATCCGAAAAGAGACGGATTTTTTTTACGTTTCCACCAAAATTACAGCTAGATAAGAAGTGTCTTAAAGCAGATCCCACCTCATTTGATCCACGTCCACTTTGCAAATTTACTTTTCGCTTCCTACCCTCACTTTTTGTATGGGTTTTTTTTTTGTACCCCGGTCTGCACAATGGTCGCGAACTACCAGGCCATCATTATCGGCATCGTGACAGTTATTATTCATTTTTAATTGTAAACAGCCTTCACGCAAACTACCTTTCGAGCAAAAAACTTCAGAACCCCATCATTCACACATAAACTAAAGGACCCCTACATTACAGTCAAGTGTCAGCACATGGAATGGACCTTTTGCCTGCTTTAATGCTCACCATCGTGTAGAGCATTCTCCTGTTCCCTTAAAACCGTCATAAACTGGATTTTGCTATTTTGTGGATTTGTTGCGTTTTGAAATTATTGCTCCTCAAATGAACTTGTAGACTCGCTAGTCCTCCTAATTCTTCTAAGATTCGAAGATGGCCCATTAAGTCTCCTGACTTGAAAATTGTAGTCCGTTCCAATCTGATGGCAATCATCATTGCTTCCTTCTTCACTTGCAAGTTTTGACAACTGCTAACCTCGATTTTGGCGATTGAACAATTACAAGTGCCAACAGTCTAAAAAATATATATATTCGTTACTGCTCTTGACAGCTGTCAGAATTTTTATTCCTACTAGAGAGAGTTTACAGGAAATATTGTACAGTTAGAAGTGCCGACAGCGTAAAAAATTAGGTTATTAATAATTTGACAGCTGTCAAAAATATTTTGGCGGATGTGATTTATGCGAAATTATCCTTTATATATTGATTTCAAATTCTTCCTCGCAGTATCTGAAAATTAGTTGACACAAACTTCCACCGCATTCAGAACGTCATTCTCTCATTACAAAGCACACTTATTTTATTGTGAATAAAGGAAACTTAATGTTTGAATTACAACTTTTCCGACATTATGTTATTATATACATACGTGAGAAATGTCACGTGCTATTTCATTAAAACAACCCGATAACGTGCTTTCTTAAGGAGAAAAACACGATGTCTGAAATAGCAACAATCGAAAAGAGAAAAACCGTAGCTTCAATCAAGCGACTAAGTGTTTTTATTGTAATTCTCTGAAGATTTACGGCGAGTTTTCACGAAATAACTGCCGACATGCGAACTTTTTTTCCAGATTTGTGTTGTTGGCGTGTTAACCCCTAATTGAAACTAGAGGCGAAAACCAGAAGAACATAATTTTAAAAATTATATGTTATAGAAAATATATATCACGTATGTATAAATATAAACATCCAACGAAGTGTTTTAAGATTTTATTTATATATAAGTTGTTGAAAGACTTCGCGAAGTTAACGAGTTACGTTCGATGAATTTCAACAAAGCAAAAATTAATTACCGATTTGTTCGGGTATAATTCAATGATAAACACGACGAAGTTTTCATTACGGAGCACAATAATAATTACAGGAACATACGACCTTTAACAAGTTAACATCATTTTCGACACTTCATCGCATTGTTCGACATGGTTCTAGTTTTAGGTTGCTCGTTATTGGGTTGTTGTCATTGTTAGATGGAATCGTAACGTGAAATCGTTGCGATTATTTTTAGGTACCACCGTTTCGATTCACACTTCCACTTTAGAACCGACGTGTACGGAGAATAACTGCGAGCGCAAGCCATGCGAATCGTTGATTGAATTAGTGGGAAGCCAAGCGTGGATTCGAGCAATCGTTTGTTGCTCTCGTATAAAAATACCATCGACAAGTTGATACGTATTCGCAATACCCAATAATATATCTTTCCTAGGACGATGTTTTCAGACCAGATGCGTATTTTTTGTTTTACGGAATTGATTTCGATTGTTAAGGTTTTATTGAGAATAATTGCATTATTGGAAAATGGAAACAAAAAAGTAGGAATGGAGATATATATATATAGTTAAGGTGTATATAGCTTTAATCTGCGTAGCCTACAAAAAAAGTTATGATATTGTGATCTAAATTTTTTTAAACGTAACGAGCGCTTTTGCAAAAGCAATGGACACACAAGTTTAGATTCTAGTTATTTACAGTTATATAGATCTAGTAAGACTGTGGAAAATAATAACTCGAAACGATACAATTTGAGAGAGCATAGCATAAAATCAAAACTATGATATCTGTAAAATAGTAGCTGTCTGTATAGTTTGACAGCTGTCAGAGGTACATACATTGTAATTGGTATGTACATCCGCTGAAGTAGAAAAAAAGTAACCAGCTTTTTTAAACGTTGTAACGTCTGCAGGTATAGGAATTGTAAAACAAAAAGTGTTTTTCCACTTTGACAGGTGTCAGAAATTGTTGATTATTACGACACTTAAAATTCTGAAAATAGAATTGATTTTACAACTGTCATATATGTCTTATAACAGTACAAATCTGCAAAGAATAAACTGAATTTATAATCTGGTAGCTTTACCTGCTGAAATCGTAAAAAGTTATATAATTTGACAGGTGTAAGAAGTATTGTAATTGTGCACCAGCCGAAATAGGAAGAAAATTACCACGTTTATAATTTCACAACTTTTTAAATGTTATAACACCTACATCTACAGAAATTTTAGAAACAAACAACGTCTTTCGAATTTGACAGCTGTCAGAAGTTTTCAATTGTTACTACACTTAACGGGTCGATGGCCGCAGTGGTTAGGCGGCTGACTATTGTTGTGAGAGGACGATAGGTGCCGGGGTTCAATTCTCTGGAGGGACGGTGACATTTTTTCAGAGAGTTTAATCCCGGATCGACTTGGCATTCGCTGTTGGGAGCAAAGTGATTAACAGCGCGGCATCATAAAAGGCGATATGATGCTGTCACAAAGCCAATTGAACACAACATATACACACAAAAACTACACCGCGAGAGTTGCAGTGATAGCCAGACAAGCGATACAGTTTACGGAGTCACTGCAACTAAGCACCACATTAAAAAAATATCTGCAAATTCTTCTATAAAATTCTGATATGCATTCTTCCATAGAATAAACCCATTGATCATTAATTTTACTGTCATTTCTGAAATAAACTTCTACCATGGACTGTTTCTGTTGTCCTAAACATTTTGTGGCTTTTTGTTTTAGTTTTGAAGGGAGTATGCAGAAGTGACTACGGGCCAAAAAAAATTCGAAGGATTTACATTATGAATTGCATCCATTGAAATACAGCTTCCGTGGGTAGGAGCGTTGTCCTGGTGAAACAACATACGAGGTCCGACAATTAAATAATGGGATTAGGTCTAAAATTTTCAATGATAAAATTTAACAATAAAATATTAATCACCTTCAAAATAGTCATATGTGCTCTCCCGAGCGACACACCGCTCGAAGTTTTAATCGCGCGAAGTAGTGTTGAAAATCATCTTCAGACCGGCTATTGAGGAACTGTGCCTCTTTTGTCTTGACCTCATCTACAGACTCGTGATGGCTTCCTTTAAGCTGGGCTTTGATTTTAGGGAATTTATAAAAGTCACGCGGAGCCAAATCTGGTGAATAGGGTGGATGTTCCATTAGAATGATCGAGTATTTGCTCAAAAACTCTAACTTTTAGAACGTTGTGAGCTGGCGCATTGTCATGATGCCTTTCTTTTCCATAAATGATGACCCTCTGGAATCCAATTAATGTAGATAACTCCACGAATATCAAAGAAAACAAGCAATAATGGCTTTAAATTTCGATTTGTTCAAATAAGAAAAAAATCCATTTATAGTTTCACACTAGTTTTAAAAAATTTCGCTCTCGATGAATCAGATGAGACTTCCAATTGCTAAAAAAAAAACTGTAAAAGTAGAATTGATGTTGCAGCAGTCGTATGTATCATTACAACGTAAATATGAAAAGAATAAGCTGAATTTATCATTTGACAGCTATAAGAGGTATTTGAAAGATTGTATCTACAAAAACCGTAAAAAAATAACTATTTTTATAATCTGACAGCTATAAGAAGCATTTTAGCTGTTGCTCTAGCCCAAATAAGAAGAAAATAACCACATTTATAGTTTCACACAAGTTTGTAAAAATATTAAAACACCTGCAGGTACAGGAATTTTAGAAACAAATGTTTTCTCAATTTGACAGCTGTCAAAAATTCTCAATTGTTACTACACCTAAAATTGTAAAAGCAGAATTTATGTTACAGCGTCATATGTGCGGTAACAACGTAAATGTGAAAAGAATCAGCTGAATTTATAACTTGACAGCTATAAGAGGTATTTGAAAAATATTGTCTACTACAACAGATTAGTAGCTATTTTTCTAATTTAACAGCTGTCAGGAGTTTTTTATGGTTACCACAGTCAAAATTTTAAAAATGGAATTGATTTTACAGCTGCAATTACGTGCAAATCTGAGAAGGATAAACTGAATTTACAATTTGGTAGTTATCAGAAGTATTTAAAAAATTTTACCTGCTGAAGCCGTAAAAGGTAGATACAATAATTTTAGAAACAATTTGACAGCTGTCAGAAGTTTTGATTGTTATACTACATTCACAATTGTAAAAGAAGAATTAATTTTTGCAGCTGTCATTTGTATCATAATATCGTAAATCTGAAAAGAATAATCTGAATTTATAATTTGACAGCTATCAGAGGTATTTGAAACATTTTGTCTATTACAACAATAAAAAGTAACTATTTTTCTAATTTGACAGCAGTCAAAAAAATTTTAACCTGTTGCACCAGCCGAAATAAGAGGTACAGCAATTTTAGAAACGAATGTTTTTCCAATTTGACAGTTGTCAGAAGCTTTTTATGGTTACCACAGTCAAAATTGTAAAATTGGAATTGATTTTACAGCTGTCATAAGTGTCATATCAGTGCAAATCTGAAAAGTATAAGTTGTATTTAAAGTTTGGTGGTTATCAGAAGTAACCCTTTCTATAATTTGACAGCTGTAAGAAGTGTTTGAACTGTTGCACCCGCTGAAATAAGAAAAAAATAACCACATTTATAGTTCCCTATCGCTTTTTTAAATGTTATATAGTACCCGTAGGTACAGGAATTTTAGAAACAAATAATGCCTTTCCAATTTGACAGCTGTCAGAATTTTTTGATTGTTACCACACCCATAATTGTAAACGAAGAATTGATTTTACAGTTGCCATATGTGCTGCCATAATACCGCAAATCTGAAAAGAATAATCTGAATTTATAATTTGACAGCTATCAGAGATACTTGGAAAACATCGCCTATTCAAACCGTCAAAAGTAACTATTTTTATAACTTAGTAGCTATAAAAAGTATTTGAATGTTGCACAAGTCGAAATAGAAAGAAACAACTAGAAATAAATTTTTAAACAAATGCATCGACTTAGTAAAAGTTTGGTTATCTATTTAATAAACATCTAAGAACCACATGTTAATTATTTTTTCTACTCGTGAAAGCAGAAAGTCCTGAACTGTTGAACTATTTTCAAACCTATTCGATCTGTTTGCTAGTTTTTCTCAATTATGGTTTGCATATTTGGCATTTAAATTTAAAATTACTTAAATATGTGTCTTCTTTTTTTATAGAAATAAATGATTCAGTAGAATAGATCCAAAAAAAACGGACACTCTTTTCCAATTGCAGGATTAATAGAACTGTAAAAACAGGTTGCTATGGTTACGCTCGCATTAAAACAACAATGAAGTTAGATATACATGCACACTCCTTAGAGTACGTTCAGATATGTAGGTTAAGTTAGAATATGTTACAGAATGCCTCTATTTTAATAATCTGTTAAACGCTTTTTAACAGAGCTATGTTATTTTACAGCAAGTTAAATAACATACTGTTAAGCGGTTGTTACATAATAGGACCCTAAAACAAGGAGAGGTTGTTATTATAATGTGACAACTGTTAGAAAATCATAGATACTTAAAATTGACAGCTAAAATGACATAATTTGAAAAGACATAAAGAAAGAGGTTGGCAATATAAATTTTCAGTTATTAACACAGAGTAGTTGATAGTAAACAAACATTAATCCTAACGCCAACCTAACACCTGCACTAGTAAACCGACCCTCAATCATCCAGCAAATGCCTGGCCCTTGCATATTAATCCAGGCCCAAAAATTGACCGAAAATCTGCCACTCTTTCGAGATTTGCTTGTATAAGCCTCATTGTATCTTGAATTTGGCGTTAACTCTCATCATTGTTTTCCCAGAAATTTATTTGTACACTCGAACGCAACCATTGTACGAAGACTGGAAGACTTTCTCATCAGTAAAAATAACGGTTTCCCAGAAATTTAAATCACGCGGTAGAAATTCTAATGCAAAACCTATTCTCTGATTTTTATTATCTGCAGTTAGGAAAGGCTTCTTTGCAGCTACCTACTCTATTTCTCAGCTCGGAATCCTGTCTCACTCTATTTCGGGCAGTACGGACGTGTCCAGAAAAATTCGTTCTATTAATTGCAGTCACTACCGACTTAAATGGATTATTCCTCAAAAACTGGATGAGATTTTCATCGTCTTCAGGAGTTGTTACCCTTTTCCGACCGGATCCATTTTTTCTTTGAACAACTCTTTCTTGCTGCCATTTTCTTTTCACCCTCAGTATGGTACTTTTATTCACTTCAAATCTTTGAGCCAATGCTCTGATTAACTATCCTTCCTCTAGTAATGTAACTATTTGTGTTTTCTGAAGCAAACTCAAATTTGACATTATTGTCTTCTACTACTTTGACAAATTATTTGCAATTAATATATTTGACGTAAGCTGTCAAATAAAGAACGGTTTAATGTGTGGCATTTTGAGTGTACGCTTTTTTAATTTCGCAACTGTACAGTGACCTTCGAAGGTATCCTTGCGCTCAATACTTTATTCTTACTTAGTGCGAGCTGTACCTCTACAGCTCTTGTGTTCGTCAGATTCTCTTTTTTCGTTTTGACACTCGGATTCTGTCCGTGTGGGTGCTCTAATGGCATAGTTCCGCTGACACCACATACCCTCGTGAGGGTCTATCAACCAATTAGAGAGGTTGACGTCTATGAGAGTCTCAAGAGGTCACTATCAATCTAATTTATATCTCGTTTGGACTGTTCCAATTATTGATGGTTTTGTAGGTGATATTTTGTAGAAAATGTTACAAATTGTTAGGATTGTATCTATGTGTATTTAAATAGATATTTTTTCAAAATTTTCGTAGTATTTTTTCGTTAAGATAACGCGAACTATACAAAAAAAAAAACAGCAGGTAGTCAGCTGGCCCTACGGCCCTTTGGAATAAAGTATTGAGTGCAATGTAATTCTCTATCTAGTCGTGTCGGATTAAATCCTTTAGCTGCCCACCAGTAGGTTCCATAAACCATAAAAATTAAACCATGATGGTAAGCTAACTAAAAATTGTCCACTTCTTTGCATTGCATTTGTGTCTTTCATCAAATCTTGTCCCTTGCGGATGATAAAGACGAACATATCCATCACTAACATTTGAAATTAAAATGCAAAATACACAAAGTATTAATGAAGCTCGTATAGTCCTGAAAACGATACGAACTAAATTATAATACTAAGTAGAGTTTTATCAAGTAACGAAATTTATTTTTATAACCTACATTATGTATATTTCGTAATATATAAGTATTTGCGTGATTCTCATTATCCATTACCAACTTATATACAACTAAAAACATACTCGTTTTACACACTCAGATAAGTTCGTTGTTATTATATATTAATACTCGTTAGCCACAATAAATTAACATATAAATGAGAATTGGAGTGGGGGCCAGCGTAATAGAGTGGACATGCAACGGAGCACTTAATATTATTTGAATGTATTTATGTGACTCCTTATTACGAAACCGGTGCAGACGCAGACCGAAAAACATAAATTAGATGTTAAGCCGGTCGTTTTTGAATCGAATTAATTGGACAACGCGAATACAGGAGCCGATCATATTTTAACTTTATTCGTAATCTTAGTTCTGGTCGAGGTATTTTGGCTCGGTTTATGCGTTTTAAAACGTTTACCTTACGTATTCGTCCTTCGTTTTTAATAATTATATTATCTAAATTTATAGAGTAAATTTTCATATTTTGGAGAGAATTGTTTTATAAATTTCCATGCTTAATTAATTCTATCTTGTTAAAATTGAATTATTTTTATTGTTAATTAATAAATAGGAGAACTGGATGTTCGTTGAGGTTGTTCTCTCTCTTACCAGAATATATTTTCAAGTAGCTAAAGATTGAAACTTGCGTAATCCCATACTTCTTCTAATTTGTTGTTTCGTTATTTGAAAAATGCAAATTGGGAAAAGATATAGCCCATAGTGTTGAGTGGAACCCAGGTTTGTCCATTTGACATTACACCGTATTTTGCATAAAGACTTAGGTCTTAAGGCTTTTAAAGTCCAGTTAACACAACAACTCACACCTACCGAACACCAACAACGTCGCGTCTTTGCTGATTGGGTCCTCGAAATGCATCAAACTGATCCGGAATTACATCGAAAAATCATCTTGAGTGATGAGGACCATTTTCACCTCGGAAGCCTACGTAAACAAGCTCAGAAAATCCAGGAATGATTCCTGAAAAGCCTCCTCATCCTCAACGTGTGACTGTTTGGTGCGGTCTTTGGTCTGGAGGGGACATTGGACTATTTCGGAAATGAGGCTGGATAACCTGTTACGGTGAGTGTGAATTGGTGATGGGAAATTTAATGAAAAGCCGTGGCGGCTATTTGGCTGATATTGTTTTCCATTATTAATGGCATACCTCCTAAAATACTAGTTTTTTTTTTACATATCAAAATGAAAGCTCTTATTGGAAGACCCTGTGTAATTTTTTGTAGGTATAATATCTGCCAAGAAAAGCTTGTAAAAATCTTATTAAAAAAAGGTTCATTTGCACCTCTTTTTGCAAAAATCACTGCAGAAAAGAGTTGACATTGAATAAGAAGTCCAATTTTCTCAAAGAACAAATATTTTGTAGAAACTCCAAATTAGCTTGTTTTGTTCTATTTTGCCTGAACAATCATTACAGATAAGCCCAACTTCATGTGATCCACCTCCAATTATACCTCCGATATGCAAAGTGATGTTTTTAGCCTCCGTATGTGGGTTTGTTTAAACAAAATTCTCCAGCCTACATCTTTTTCTAACTATGATAACCGAATTCAATGTCCGTATTTTCCGATCAACTCAAATTTTGGATCATCTGCTGAGTCGTCAGTGTCCGATCTGAATTCGTATTCAATATCATTCCATATTGTTTACTACTTCTTCCAAATCCCTATCAATTAACTTGTTATGCTGAAAAAAATTGATTTGTTAATTTTTAAAAAATAAAAAGTTTATTTTAAAGCAGTTTTATTCGTTTTTTTTTACTTTTTTGATACAATAAGGAGGTACTTCACAAGAAATATGCCTACCCCTATAAATTTTATATATTTTCTGACCCTTAACATGTGACCTTAGATACAGCAGTACAGGAAAAATGTGAAAAAAAAAATTGATAAACTCAACGTTTGTATCTTTTTCTCATAAGTTGAAAATTTTGGAGCTGCCTCCTTTTCTAAGCAGCAAGATCATCAATTATTACTTGCACGTGTGGGAATGTGAGAGCTGACCAAATGATTATAAAAGTTTGAAGCAAATATTTAATTTGACAACTCTGAGACGTTGACATGCCTGATCATTCCTTTTAGGTTTGTCACCAGGATCTAAAAGAAAAAAAATATGATTTTGTTTATGATGTCACTCCTCAGGATGGCATTTTTCCAAGGCATAGTGACAAAGATCTGTCCTGATCCAGCAATGAATTTTTGATAATGAACAAATAATTAACTTAAATTGGCAAAAAAGGCATCGAAAACACAAAGAACGATAAGAGAAGATAAAATTGGTTCTAGCCGCATTCTGTTAATTACCGAATGCAATTATAGTTTATTCAGTTCTTATTCCAGCGATGTTGAAGAAAATGAGTCAAACAATTAACTCGAAGAAGTTATGACATATCAATCCATCTACCTGAAATAGGACACTGTATTGTCACAAATCAATTCTATAATGTCAACAGATTTTTACTTCTTCCTGTGCATATATTATTCGACAGGAAAGACGTTGTCTGTCTCCACCACCCAGATTTCCGAAATCACATGTCGATCTCCGTGTCACACTCATATCTGAGGCAGCGTCTTTTGCGATGAAAAAGTGACAAAGTGCTGATCCTAGGTTAAGCATTCTTTAGACTAGATGTAGGAGCTAATAAAAAGTTTAGGTTTGTAGACCTTGAGATTCAATTATCTCTCTTACCAACTAAAATTTTGGACTTCTGCGTATATATCTAGATAGAATAGAGTTTTGCGGTTTTCTTTGGAAAACGGGAAGGAAAACAAATAGTATGGTCATCGAAATCAACCAATGACCAAAATGGCATGTCTGAGTTATAAATGTGATTAGAAAACCTACAGGAGCCTGATGTGAAATGAAAACTTTAGCTGATATCCAACCAAAGATTTTATTAAACAAAGAAATAAACTAAAGCTCCATCCATTTAAGCGCGGTGTCTAGGCCTGTGAATGCCTCACTCGCAGTCGGCCGCTCGTCTGGCTCGGGAGTGAAGTCAACGTCTTCTGGTTCGGTCATCAGTTCCTGCTGCCACAACACTTTGGACGAGTTTATCATCATCGAGAATCTGGAAATATTGAATCCGCGATCCGTCAAATCTTTAAAAACATTTAAAACATCCAACTTAGCCATTTTCCTCACCTCTCTCATCCTCTTCTTTTGGCGCTGTTTCTTTCCTTCTCTTTCTGTAGCTCCTCCTTAGTTGAAATACTTTCAATTTGTTCCAAGCCTTCCTCAATGTTGTCGCCTTAACCATACTCCACGTTTCCGTCACCATGTACGAGCAATCTTTTAAATTAATTTGTTTGTTATGAGCCACAATCCCTTCTTCATCTTCATTTTCTATCAACAGTTTTCTAATCAATTGCTTCCTGTAATGACGCTTCATGGTTTCGATAACCGACTGGTCCATAGGCTGCAACAAACTCGTTACATTCGCTGGCAAACACATTGCTCGAAATCGTCCATCTTCTCTCTGTAGCAGGTTTTCAGTGGGGTGGGTGGGTGCATTATCTAGAAATAACAGCACCTTGCTGCCTTCTTTTCCTAATGCCTTTTGATGCTTTTTAACTTCAGGTATGAACACTTCATCCAACCACTCCGTAAATAAAGCAGCCGTCATCCAAGCCTTTGTTTGATTTTTGTAGATAACGGGAAGTGTTTTAATATTTTTGAATGCCCTGAGATTCTTCGATTTTCCTATCATGAGTAGGGGTAATCTTTGCTAACTTTATGATCAGGAGCACTTGATTCTCTTTTGGAAGCTAACGTTGTTTTTGGCAAGGCTTTCCAATTTAGGCCAATCTTAAAAGTTTCAATTTGTTTGAAGTTTTCAGCAGCTTTAGTGTCTGCTGATAACTCCACTCCACTTAAGTCCAACTCCCGGATTCTGTGTCTTTTGGCTTTAAAATTTCGTAGTCACCCACTACTCGCTTTGAATGAACCCACATTGTTCATTTTCTCGGCAAAAAGCTTTTTCACAAATAATCTTCTTCTAGTTCTTTATTCTCTGCTGTTTTCATAGTCTTTCTCGAGGACGGATACAAAGTTTACAATGGAAGATTTATTTTTTAATGTCCGATATTGTTGATGTTCCCACTTTGTACATCTCGGGTAAATGTTTACCCGTTACACCTTTGTCCAACTGTTCAATAATTTTTAATTTTATCGGCCAATACAACACGTTTCCTGTTGGAACTCATCGTAGTACAGTACAACGTGACCGTGCGTGGCCGACTGACTATTAATAGACTGTAGTGAGTGACAGTACAGATGGGAGGCAGAGTGAGTAATAGCTCCCGCTTCCTCCCTCCCCCAACCACTGCTATCGCTACACTATGTTCGCAGGACGATTTTTTTATTTTTCTCAGTCTGATCCGGATAATTGGCGATCCGGATAACTGGAGTCCGGATAATTGGAGTTCTACTGTATTTATATTATTGAAGTACTCTAATCTGAACTATGAATCATTATTTATAACCAGCTCCAGACAAAAACACAATAAAATATCCCTTATCAGTGGCACTACAACAAAAACATATTAAGGATTTTACATTTATTAGACTCCCCTAATTCTAGCTTTATTATTTTAGTGCGCTTCAGACCCGCAGTAATCGTCTTTAAACCTACCTAATTTGAGCATTCTACCCTCAATCATGTCTTTGCCGTCTTACCCACGTTACAAGAATCATAAATACCAACCGTCTAAACCGTAAATATAAGAAAAACTTTATTTCCCCTAAATCTATTCCACTTACTTAAGTTTGTATTTGCTGCTATTCGAAAGGTGCCGAAGGCTTTTGTATCTCTAGTTTACGAACAGTGCGTCAGTTACCGTTTTTATTGTTCTACAAATATTGGATCTCCTGGCTGTTAGTTTTGTGTTTGCCGTAGATATTTTGAACTACCTAAAACTAAAAACGGACGCTAATTGGATGTGTAAATATATAAAATGTGTATTTTGTGTATGCAACTTATAAACGTGATATTTTAGGTATACAGACGGTAAAAAGTAGACGGTTAGATGAAAAAGCTTAGCTATAAGAAATTATTTCTGGGTTTTTATTAGATTATCAAGTAATAAATTTTCTCGTTACCTACCGTTGTGTGTTTAGAAATGTAATTATACCTTAATATAATTATTATTAATTTTAAAAGGAGTGCGTGTACAAAATGTATTTACTATAATTTGCTATTAAGAAAGAAGTCTATACATCTGTATACATAGTTCACTTATTTATTTGGTCTTCTTATTTTAAGGTGAGAATCAGTGTTAATGCTGCTTTGTTTTTTCTCTTCGATGTAGGTTTGAGGTTGTGAAACAGTACCGTCAACCGGGGTTATATCGGACGATATTTTCAATTATCTGCCTGTATTTCTTTTGTTATGCGAATTTAAAGCTAACTAATGTATTTTATAGTGAGAAGTTAACGTGGAAAACACATTCACATAAATAAATCTTAGATAATTGCCACTGTTAGCGTAATTTTTTTTTAAGTCTCGTCCGATATAACCCGGGGTTTGGGGTAATATTGAACGATTGAAATTTTATATCGAAACAGTACGTTTTGAGCCTGGTATTTGATATTGGCATGATTAGAAACCTCTATCGGACATTCTATAATAAAAAAAAATTTGGGGAGCTATGCAGGGCAGTGCGCTGTAGTAAAATCGGTACAATAGAAATAAACGTCTTTATTCACAAATCAAATGTATAAACTTCAAAAAACAATAAAATAACAGTTACAGGGGAAGTAACGGCGGTCACAACGTTAACTAAACGTAATTAAGATGATCGTGGAGCTAGTGGGGTTAGCAGCCAATGGAAAAATCCTATTAAAAGGAAATAAGACTCATTTATCTAAACCTTAAGCTTTCGATTTTTATTAAAATCTTCTTCAGAAGGTAATTCTACAAGAAAATATCCAAGTACAAAAGCGGTAACAGTAATCATAAATAAAAAACTTACGATTAGAGTAAGAAGCTAGCAGTCACAGAACAAAACATCATAAAACGCACCATTAAAACTAATTAGTCATACTAGGCGCTTATTTTAAACTAAACACAACATGTTAAAACACAAAATGCATTGTGAAATTAATAAAAATGCGGTGACAATTCACAAGAATTAGACCGCATGGCTAAGCGCGGGAAACAGGTGTGAATAAGATAGGTTAAGCAAGGAAATTATTTTATTGGGGAAATATCAAAAATGAAAGTAACTAACTTAAGTCAAAACTGCAACACAGTAAGGGGAGGGCGGGAAATTCAAACAAGACTAGTCGGAATCTATAACTGTAATAGTGGCATTCAAATCAAAAAGGACATTAACATCGGTTTTCTTCTTGCTGACACAGAGGATCTCCTTAATTCTTTAAGATTAGATATAAGGAATGAAATGAGAGCTAAGATCACTAATGTTTTAACTAATTACTTTTATCATGATTTTACTAGCAACTCTATTGATAATGCTCTTCGGAATTATTACTTTGAAACCAAAAAATTCCTTAAACTTAATTCTATGCAAGCTGATCCTGTCATTATTACCAGAGCTGATAAAGGTTCTGTTACTGTTGCCATTAACACTTCAGATTACATTAGTAAGGCTAACGAACTACTTCATGATAATACTACTTATCTCATTTTATCCACTGACCCAACTTCTTCCCTTCAATACCATACTAATAAATATATACGGGAAATGAAAAGAAATGGTTACATCGAGGAACTTACAGCAAGACGTCTTACTTGTTACAATGGTGTCTGTCCCAAATTTTACGGCTTACCTAAGATTCATAAAATCAACAACCCCTACGACCTATGGTGTCTTTCTGTGGGTCACCCGTCTATGATTTGTCCATCCATCTCTCTGAGGTGCTTTCTAATGCTTTAAGCTCGAGAACTAATTTTAATATTAAGGATACTTTCGAGTTTGTCGATAAGGTAAGAGATATTTCTCTACCTGACAACTATCAGATCATTTCATTAGATGTTGTATCTCTTTTCACCTGTATACCTTTGGATCTGATTCTATTTGTTATAGAACTTGATTGGGAAGCTATCTCTAGCTGTACTGACATTCCCTGTGACTATTTCTTGAAATTAATAAAGTTTTTGCTGACCAACTGCACCTTCTCTTTTAATGGTAGTTTTTACAAGCAAACTTTTGGGACACCAATGGGAAGTCCAATTAGTCCAATACTCGCTTTAATAGTTATGGATCACCTTCTCGAACAGGTGATTCCTAACCTGCCTTTCCCTTTACCTTTATCTACAAATATGTTGACGACCTTATATGTTCTATCCCCTTGAATGAGGAGGATAATATTCTTTATCACTTCAATAGCTTCAACGAGCACATACAGTTTACCATTGAACGGGAACACAACGGATCCATTCCCTTTCTGGATACTAAAATACATAGAACCCCTGATCAAAAAATAATCCTCGACTGGTACACCAAACCTACTTTTTCTGGTCGTTACTTGAACTACTATTCTAACCATCCTATACAGATGAAACTTAATGTCTTACGTGCTTTAAGGAATAGAATTCTCAAAATTGCCCATCCACAATTTCATAATAGTATAAAGACCCGTCTTGTTGATTTGTTTACTCAAAATGGTTACCCCTTGAAATTGTCCAATTCTATAGTGCATCAGTCACCGTCCACTCAACATCGCAATACCCACCCCAACTTAAATTCCACCTAATTCCCCACATATTTCTAATAATCCCACTGACATCGTTCAATATAAATATGTAAAATTTCCCTACATACCATACTGCTCGGAAAAAATTAGGAAATTACTTCTACAATATCCCACCACTAAGTTGGCTTTCTACAACACTATACCACCGTAGGGTCGATCTTCTCTAGAGTCAAAGGACACTACCCCATTCTTGCTACGTTCTAACGTTATCTACCATATCCCCTGAAGGAGATTTTAATAAAAAATCGAAAGCTTAAAGTTTAGATAAATGAGTCTTATTTCCTTTTAATAGGATTTTTCCATTGGCTGCTAACCCCACTAGCTTCACGATCATCTTAATTACGTTTAGTTAATAAAATAACATACTAAAAAGTTGAATATCTAGGTATTTTTTCATCCCTGAGTTCTATAACAGCAGACCCTCAAACACATGAACGCCGCGATGGATTTTGGGCGCAGTTAAAATACCGCGGACTTGTTGAAGTTTGATTTTACTCTTGTCTTCAACGTCTGGAAAAACAAAGGAATCTCTGTGTCCCTTATAGGGTCGAAGGCAACTAACACCAATATAATTTTTTGTAATATTTTCAATTCGCGCGACGAATTCTTTGGTCGTTTCCTTTTTGGTCCCTTCATTGTACAAAAACTTAACAACAGCAAAGCAGCCTTCTGGTAATGTACCACAGTTGATTGGAAGTTCAACGTCCGGTACTTCCGAGGTCGAATCATCGTTTCTAATATCGCTTTCTGATAATATCACAGGGGTTGTAGTATTATTATTGGCATTTCCTTGAGACGTAGATGTGTTTCCATTGGCACTATTATTATTGACATCATCTTGGTAAGTAGATGCAGTTGACGCACTACCATGGAATTCGTGCAGGTCTTCAAGACCCACCGATTTGCCAGCGGGAACGTTAATCTTCGAACTACGTTTGGGTCTCCCCGTGGTTTGCTCCAAAGGAGAAACTATCGCGCTCATCACTTCTACAAACGACGCTCTCATTTCATATTGTGTGTCCCCTGCTGATCGTTTCTGGATGCTTTTCAAAACTTGTTCTGGATCGAATGGGATTATGCCCGTTGCTCTCGTGCTTCGACATGCGATCCTTCGATTTTTCTAGAAGTTTCTTTAGCAAGGAAGGAAAGACGGATTTCGGTACGACCCCTTTATGGGTCCGTTTCCAGTAGGTCAGAATTTCTCGCCACACCCGTTTGAGGGGTCCAAACACTGCAACGACACAAGTGTGTCGAATTCTTCGGCAAAAATAGAAACTGAATGTTGTTTTCTGCACAACTTTTGATAACGTGGCTGGAAAGATGGCTTGCCAGGTTCTCGCAAATAAGAACCTTCTTGTCCTCCTTTCGTCGCAGATAGAGAAGAGCGGTCTTGAAGAACCAGTCCTCAAAACACGGAGTGTCGAACCATCCACTTTGGATTCTGTTATATTGCGAGTTTTCGGGACCACCTTGTATCCACTGTGAGTAGAGGTTTGTACTTTTGTACACAGCGTATGGAGGTAAACAAGTGCCATCTCCAGCCGCAGCGAACATAACAGACGTCGACGTTTTGGAGTAATCCATTATCCTTCGTGCATGCTTTTCTCCACGAGGAATAAAAACTACTTTTTTACCGGGATCATCTGTTAGGTTTGTTTCATCCATATTAACAATATTTTCAGGTGGAACTGCCTGGAGTGTCTCGTTCAAGTGCTCAAAATATTCTTTAATCGTATTTTCTGTGACTCGTTTAATATTTTCACAATTACGAAGTGATAACTCCTTGTGTCGTCCCATAAAGTGTTCAATCTAGTTTTCACCAGGTCTATTATTGTCGAAACATTGTATATTTACGCCCTTACGGTTTAAATAATGGCTCACAAAGTCCTTGATTCCCTGCTTCTCAAAAGGATACCTAAATTTTCCTGCGATAGTCATGGCATCTACTAACCAACGCTCCTCGGTCACAGACATAATCGGGGGCCTCCCAAGTTTGGCAGAATGTTCACCTCTGTAAACATCGTAAAGAGTGCTTTTTGGCACCCCATACATATCTGCTGCCTGCTTGAATGAATATTTGTCGTCTATCACTGCCAGCAATGCCTTTTCCATGACGGTGTGTGCGAGGCATGTCCGATATTACCCCTGAAAAAACCACTTACTGCTAATTTCGATTTTTTACGTAAAGGAAAGACGTAAAAGGAAAGTACGAGGTTACGGGAGCCTTGATAAGACTGTAAACAAATATTAATCTCACTGCACCATGTAGCTATCATACACAGGGTTCGCAGGCCAGAGGAGACTATTTGGCTGTCTCAATTTTAGCGAAAAGAGTGACTCTAAATATTATTTTTTTGTGAGCTTACCTTGATCGTCCGAACCAGCGCGAAACGCATGTCAAATTGGTAGGTTATCTGTCCATCTAGGGGTATTTTTGTTTAATGAACCAACTGTCACCCAACAGATGTAGCGCGCGAAGATTGAAATCTTACCATATCGTCCGATATAACCCCTTCGATCCGATATAACCCCGGTTGACGGTAGCTCTAAACCAAGAGGATCTCTTTCATTTAAAATATTTCAATCAAACGTTGAACTTGATTTTTTTAAATTTTCTATTACATTGCAATAATTGGAGAAACGCTTAGTGTTCCTGAAAATAAAAAATGGAGAAACAAGAAATGAAATAATAACACGACTAGAATCACGTGGTAAAATCAATTTACCGAATCGATGCAGGATTACTATCCGAATGTAACTGTTAATTTTGAATAGAAACGCAAGTGTACAGTAACATATACAACAATGCTTGCGTATCTACATACTTATTCTATTACACAAGCTCGATCTTACCATTATTAATATTAATTTCACAATGGCCAGCTCCCACAAGACAATAATTTACCATTTACGCCTTATCGTAGCGGAAAGATCAGATAATTTCACGTACCGTATGTAAACGTGAACAATATTATTAATAATTTCCAATAAATCTAAACTTTTGTTACTCAATCTGTGCGTGTTTGAAAATTACACGATTTTTTTTTTTTTGTTACCGGTGGTAGAACTCCGGACACGTAAATGTATAAATCAATTTATTTCCTTCAGCATTCTAAGTGAAATCGATGTGTAATATGGGGCTGGTGTATTATCTGAGTTGGAGTTCATAGGTTTGGTTTAATTTTTTACAACTACACTAACAGTTGCTGCTTTAATGTAACTCAAAATATCTTTTAGTGAAAACAATAATTTAATATAATGAAAGTAAAGATGTAACTAAAATATATTTTTAAAACTACAGAGCTTTATACGCTTTGTCCCACGTTTCTCCAATTTTTTTTATCCCTTCCAAAAAATAAAATTTGTCGAGATCATCAATTTCTGCTGTAAAAACCAAGGGGATAGTTTATTCTTATGAGATGTTGGAGATGGCTTTGATGAGTTTTTTAAAGTCAATATGGTGTAGAATATAAATGGTTTGATTTTTGCAGATTTGCATATCCGAGGATGCAAAGATGGATTTCGAAGTTTCGTTCGATGTTTGATTAGCTGAAGGAAATAAAATACAGAAAATTTCACTCATCTATGTATGTTTACATATGTATTAAACGATTTAGATGCAGAAGATTGTGAGGACAATCTTAAAACGGGCATCAAGCCAATTGTTGGCAAAATGTATTCCTCGAAAATAATGCTAAAGTCCGAGAAGCTGGAAAGAGATTCAATACTTGAAAATCATCTAAAATTTCTTTAAAAAAGCCTGATCCCACAAGCGTTAATAGATCATTGGCTTTTAATAAAGTGCAAATTACCAATTTTTTCATTAATTTGCAAAAATAATTCACGAAATATAAATTAGAATTACGATAATGCTAAAGCTTTAAGACATAAGGGGGAAGGGTACTGCTTCAACGCATTAGATATCTGCTGGGTTCCGCTTAAATCCAATAATTAGAATGACAGATACAGTGTTGGCCAAAAGTATTAGGCAATTTTTTAGTTTAGCCTGTGTGGGGACAAATTATAAACTGTTTTTCTTTTTTAAATATGTTTATTCGTCAATTTGAATAATTTTATTAATATTTTGTGGCTCCACCCCTTGCCTTTATGACGGCAGCAATTCTTTGAGGCATGCTGCGAACAAGTTTTGTGCACTGTTCCGAGCCTATGGTTTTTTTTTCCCCACACCCGTCCGACCTATAGTCACCGGTAGGCACCGCAGCCATCAGGCTTATTGTGCCACATCTGTTTGTTCAAGTCACCCACTCTAGCACGGTAGTCTCCTCCACTAACCTGTACAGGTCCCTAACCGAGTGGGTAAGGTATATCTCTGGGTCTCCTTTCGTTATCCCAAACAGATTCTGCCTTCTGCGATCTAGTGCCTCGCAGTCGCGCAGTATGTGATCGGCTGTCGCCGGTTCTATCCCACAAAGTCTACACTTTGTGTCCCCGTCAAACACTCCGATTCTGTGTAGGTGTTCTTTCACCGCAGCATGTCCGGTCATTAGTCCCGTTACGATGCAGAGCTGTTTCCTACTAAGATGTAGCAGTTCTCTAGCTCTTTTCCTGCATGGCTTCCCTATGAATGTTTTGCCATGTACTATACCGGGTGAGGCTCCCCAGTATTCCTGCTGTTTCGTACGAACCCAGTCTCCTATATGTCTCCGGGCCGTTTGCCTTGTGACCCCGAAGAATGGTTCTGGGCCGTTCATTTCGATCTCTGACCCTCTCTTCGCGAGTTCGTCAGCCCTTGCCTTGCCCTCAATCCCCTGATGGCCCGGTATCCAAGTCAACCAAACCTTGTTCCGGTTCGACAGTTTCACCAGTTCGTCAAGGCATTCCGTCACCAGCCTGGACGACACCTTCCGGCTTAATAACGCCTTCAATGCCGCTTGGCTATCAGACATGATGTGAATTCGTCTGTTGGTCACCGCTTTCACATTCATTGTGTGTGCGCATTGGAGAATAGCATATACTTCCACCTGAAACACCGAAGCATACTCCCCCAGTGCGTAACTGTGGCCCTCATTCTGAGAGCATATCCCTGCACCGGTACCATTAGCCGTCTTAGATCCGTCCGTGTACCAGACTAAGTCATGCTCTTTGATTCTCAGTGCATACCTGGCAGCCTCCTCCCGTCCGTCCGCTATAGACACCGTGAAGGGATTCCCATACCTATGCCTTACCGGCATGTGGTCGGTCCGCATTTCCAACACCCTCTTTCCCACTCACTGCTCAGTTATCGACATGTGATTTGTGTTGACCCTTTTCGGAGTCGCTGTGTGTTGCAGCCTGTATGCCCCCATCCTTGCCTCCCCCTGTATGACCAGGTGCAACGGTGGCAAGTCCAGGAGTGTCTCCATGGCTGCAGTCGGTGTCGACCGCATTGCTCCCGTTATTCCTAGGCAGGCAAGTCTTTGCACCTTGCTCAGCCTCTGAATAGCGTTCCTTTGTTGCGTCTTTGTCCACCATACCAAAGCTGCATACGTCATTGGTCGTCACGAGTCTATGGTACTCTATTCCTGAAGCTGCACGTTTTAAGGCCTGGTTTGGGTGAAATAGTGTGTCAGGTCTGAGGACTGGGTAGGCCAATCCAACAAGACAACGTTGTTGTCACAAAACCAACGCATTGTGGTCGCTGATTTGTGGCTTGTCTTGTTGGAATTGAATCCCATCCATATTCGTGTCACCGAAAATGCGTGTTAATGAAGGCCGTAATACAGATTCTAACACGTGAATGTAATTTTCGCTGTTCATACGACCTTCACAAACAAACATTTCGCCAATTCCAGTGGCAGCCATGCATCCCCAGACCATAATGCTTCCCCCTCCGTGCTTAACAGTACTACACAATTGGGGTGGTATTCTTCGCCGACTCGACGCCTTACAAATGTTATATCTGGTGTTCCAAACACCTGTGAAGATATTAAAATCAATGAGTTTAAAAATTGGTTAATAATTAAAAGGTGATAGAAGCAACTAACATCTGTCACTGCATTTTTGATCATTTATTGTGATTAAGAGCTTACCTCAAAGTTTGATTTATCTGACCACACTACATTTTCCTAATCTTGCTCTGTAAAGTGTTGATATCGTAGAGCCCACTGTAAGCAATTTCTTTTGTTATTGTCCCTGAGCCACGGCTTCCTTCTGGCCTTACAACCCCTTAGGCTCGCTTCTACAAGTTTTCTTCTTGCAGTACGAGCAGAAATGCGTTTTCCAACCTCCTCTGGGAGAGCGAAGTCCCTTATTTTCTGCCTGATTTTGGTTTTTTTAAGTGTGCCCCTGTCTCACTTAACCTTCTGAATGCAGATTGCACGGTACACCGCGAACATTTTACCAAATTAGATATTTTCGCTGCTTGTCTACCTTGTTACAAAATAAATGTTTTAAAGTAATTATTGCTTGTTTAACATCTCTTTATTTCCCCTAATATCTTCTTTCTGTCTATACGCTCTATATAAAAATACATTGAAGGTTATGTTTGAATATGATTACTGCCACTGCCTATTTGCCGAGTGTAGAGATTTCTAGGGGGAATTTTTATTTGGATCTAAGGACAACCTAATATTTCATTTGGCAACTCTGGGTATTATACAGTTGTAGTTTGTGCGTAATGGAAGGCCGTTTGCGTTACCTGAGCGAGTTTGAGCGAGGAAAGGTTGTGGATGAAATCGCGCTTCGTCTCGAGCGGTCGTTATCGGCAGTGGATCAACCATGATAGGAATGGAATGAGCAAGGACTGATGCACGGATGGGACGCCTCTGCGTGACCGTCGCGTATGCCCTCCTCAAGGCAACTTGGAACTGTTTGGCCAGTAATCAGGGAAGCACTATACGAACAGTACAGGAGTGCTTGCTACAGATTGGACTGCAGATAGTTGCAACAGATTCCACTGACTCGCAAACACGGTGCCCTGATAACTGATTCCGAATACACAAAAATTTCAGTTGTATCTTATTCCTTGTAAAAGTTTTTGGTAAGTAATTAAATATCCCATATCCTCTTAAAATAAAAACCGTACCAATATTATCTGCTTGTTCTACTAAAATTGTGAGAATTATCTTGAACTTTATCCTCGTCAGTATGGTTTTTGTTCTATATCCCTCTCAAAATTCGTTTGAAATAAACAAAACTATTTTGTTCTTATCCTTATGGTAGGTAGAAGTGGTGAACTACCTCTGCTGAAACTGTATGTTTCTCTTGTCAAACTGAAATATTTTCTTAACTTTATAAAAATGAGTGAGACTTTGTACCTCCAGGAAAGTCTCTAGATTGTTCTACAGAAGCATGGCAGTAAGCAAACTGGAAACAGAATGTCAGAAAAAATAATCGGCAGCATGGAAAACAATATGTAAATGTTAAAAAAACGTTCAGTTCAAAACAAAGCCTGCTATTCGAATAAATGTTCATTCATGTGTTCGCAAAAAATTAGTAAAGTAAAATACGATGATCAAATTAACCGTAAAAATATAGATAACAAGGAAAGAGAGAATGATAGAATAATATTCAAAAATGATGAAAATGTGGTAATAATAACTTTCATTTTACAAGACACTTTTTCACTAGGTACCAAAGTCCAATATTGGACAAAATTTCTACAAAATAAAATTATATTGTTACAACTTAACAGCACATTGTAACCTATCCTAATACAACAAAACTTATTCTGTGGTCAGATAGCTGTGTTCCCCAAAATAAAAATTCAATAATGTCGTAGATAATGTAGAAGAAAGAGCATTTTACCACTTCTTTTTGTCCATTAGCGAAAACGGTATTTGAATAATCAACATGAAGTAAATCTAAATCAAAGGTTTAAATAATTAGTAATAACAAATTAGGTCAAATTAAAATAATGAAAAAGATAATATAAAAGATACAGTAGAAAAATTATAAGAACAACAACAATAACAATATATAATGGCAGTCCCCATTTATGATTTTAGTGCATCAGGCTTATTGTCCTCCATAACCTTCTATACATCGCCTTTCTCTGCAAATTCCTAACGCCTTTTTCCTCTAGGTCCCTGGTTACCTCTTCCATCCACCTCGATCTAGGTCTCCCCCTTCTTCTTAAACCACTAGGTCTCCATGTCATTAATGTTCTCTCAACAATAACACTAACACAAATAAATAAGTTATCTAAATTGTTCGACATGGCAAACGTTTCTATTGAGGCATTCTATATTTGGAGACGTATTCCTATAATTGTTGCTCTTCGAATAGCATCTGGTGTTATTTGCTTAAAGGACCCCTTATTCCCATAATTCAACGGGAAGAATTTTCGAAAATACGAAAATGACAGGCGTCAAACAAACAAAATGATCTAAACACCAGTAAATTGACATATTTGAGCTTTTTAGGTACGGAGGTTAATTAAATCGATATAACATTCACCGTTTTCACATCTAAGAAAATATATAGGCACCTCTCCATTAAAAAAAATCTACTTTCGGCAGATTGAATTTATTTATAAGCAGCTAAGTTTTTAAACACCCTGTATAATGTTATAGAGAAGAACTTCACATGTTGTGTAACTACACAATATTAGCTATGCGTATGCAAAATTTCATTCGTCTCTTTTATTCTTACGTGACGTAATATCACTACAAAGTAAGATCGGTATCTGTCACTTTTTTTCTTTAATTGCGAATAACTCAGAAGGAATGATATTTAGGTATAGGGTATGATACATGAAATATGTGTAAAATTTATCATAGAAGCTGAATCTGCAATTTATTTTATAGCATGCTATTTAAAAAATCGAAGTTGACGCCCAC
This sequence comes from Holotrichia oblita, assembly GCA_023690525.1. Taxonomy (NCBI): domain Eukaryota; kingdom Metazoa; phylum Arthropoda; class Insecta; order Coleoptera; family Scarabaeidae; genus Holotrichia; species Holotrichia oblita. Next base: position 18,123,549 of record CM043019.1, on the reverse strand, counting down.
TTCCGGTTAACCGGAAATGACATTTATTCAAAAATATTTTCACGTGATAGATCATATTCAACCATATCCAACTGCAAAATTTTGTTTTAAAATTCCGTACCGTTCGTATAATACGTTAATAGGTGTGCGCGTCACTTTTTTTCAACAGTGTATCTAAACGTTAAGTTTGCGGGAAGCAATTTTATTATTGCCAAAAATTGAATAAATACTGAACAAGTTGATGTTTTAAATTGGGTGAAATACAAAAATTTCCAAAAAGTGGTAACTCTAACTTCAGGTCTAATTCTTTTGATTCATTTTTTACTTTAGAAAATAGTGGAAACCCTAAAATGTTGTCCAACGATTATATTTGAAAATAGTGCTAGCTTCGACTAGCAATAGTGATTTTAAGCAGATCCATGGATAAATGAGTAATGTAAATCTACCAACAAATAAATACATACATAACAAACTCGAAACTCGAGCAGATTTCTTGATAAATTTATTCAGATAACCTTTAAGGTAAGAATATCTTCACAAGACTTTGTAACCATAGAAGATGTCAGACTTCTTCTATATAGAAACAACGAGCAACTGTATTAATCTGCGCTGGAACATTGACGATCATTAAACCTATCGATTAACCACGTATAGTGTAGAGGCAACGTCAAAAAGCGCCGCAGAAGAAGAAGAAGATTAGACAGCGAGTGCCGAGTGCCGGTAGAACAATACTTTAGAAAAGGCATTCTCCGTCACACTCCCATATACCTTAGTAACAAAGGAGAATTCCCATAACGTTTCCCTTGATGCCGACATTAATGGCTAATCATTTGCTAAATCGATAAATCAGCGATCAGTTACCGGAGTTGGCGGTCAGATGCCGCTGTCTCTCCACCGCTCAGATGACGTCATCATCATCATCGTTCGCTCTATACGCCTCTATTCTACGGGAGGAAATCGACGTATCCGAACAGGGTCCGGTTCAAGTTTGAGAGAGTTGAGGAGAGAGACCATGGGCTTATATAGCTTGCTCGTTGTTGCTCTTGTGCACCTTCATTAGGCAAGTGGTTAGATTTATGTGTCGGCGAGATCAAAGCGTTCGCTAGGTGTGAGACCAATTGTTCCCGTGACAAAACACTGCTAGGTAATTTACAGGCTCTCATTCCCTCCGTCTCTTTTCTACATTTCTTGCGTTTCTTTTCTTCAGCTCGTAACATAGACGTAGTATATCTATTGGTTATATTAGGTATTTTATATTATTTGTAGATACAACTCTATGGTACATATGCACATAGTTAGATGTGGTGGGCATTAATAGGATTTTCTAATTAGTTAGATAAGATCTTGTCTTCATAAAAGATGTCATCAAAATCTGAGCTTTCGTTCACAATTTTTCTTTTAATTCCTTGTTCTTTATTTCTTATCCAAATTCCGTTTCTGCGTTGCTTTCACTTGAATTTCCTACTTCTTTAGACTGTCTTGTTTCTGACGTTTCTGTTATTACCTTCATAATTTAAAAGCTTCTGTGTTAATAATTGCAACTTCCTACCAGCTACGCCTTTTCTAAAATTATAACGTAATTTATCGTCCTGGGAGGGGATGCATCAATAGCGGGAGTATTTCCTGCAAGCAACGCGTACCATCGCTAAACAACAAAAGATGAAGTCAGTAAGTTGTGATATGGTAACTGGAGAGAAGGCCAACCAAGCTGCTTCAACTCGTCTGCATAGCTTTTCAACGTTAGCCTGAGGAGCCGGATAATAATGCCCTGCTGGCGGTGGATATGGCGTGGAACTGTTTGTGCAATAACTGTTGGTTGTAAAATTATCAAAAGTACACTCTTAGTAGGATTTGGCCCAGTAGCTAGGTATTACATTATATCAACCGGATTATATACTTTAAACACTGTTTATACAAAAATAATAATACAGGATAAAGTTTACATCTTTTGTTTATTTAAAGAATAGATAATCAATACTCATAACAACAGAGTTCTCAAAAAAGTATTTGAATATATTAAATATGCACGTGTAGTAATTAAAATCCACAAATTAAAAAAAAAATTATTAACAAATTCTCAGGGTTCCCGGTCAACTAGCTCTCTCAGGGGTCGTTCACGAGTAGCACTGGTGAAATTGTTTACACTCTGAGTAAACAAGAAAAAAAAATTAAATTAAATCACCACTCTCAATAAGAAAAATGCTTAACAATTTAATCAGCCGTTTTTATTAAATTATTACAATATATTAATTAATTTCTTATACCTTAAAAATAAATTGTAATTTATATAATAAAGTATTCACAATTACAATATAATTTTCTTATAATTTAAATATTTAATGATATAAATTTTAATTTATACCGCCCTCTAAGTGTCAATTACTTAAACAAACCAACAACCAAAAAAAAAAAAATCTACATTGCCGATCGGTCTATATTAACTATATAATATTCAAGGTCATTGACCCAATTAATAAATGTGGCCTTCGTGTTTATTATATTAATTATGCATTATCCAATTTATATCAACCGGACCTATATGTTATTAATTATTGAAGCTAGTATCCATTAGATGAAATTAAATACTAGTAAAAGTAACAGAATCAAAAAGGTAAAATGGATTAAATATTCTAACCTTAAATTTCAGAATCTAATTATCTCAATCGGGAATTTCAGCCTTGGGAACGGAAAGATAACAGGATAAAGGGATCGATTGGCCAATCCTAGGGTATAGAAAATAAAATAAACATATTAAAATCTCATTCAAAATAAGAACATTTCGGATACAAATCCTACAATATCGGCGTTTTTTTTTTAAGAAAGAAATCAACAAGTTATCTCGACGACAACTAAGAACATACTGCTGTTATTCAAATTTTTCTCCAAAAATGATGTGGGATCAGAGTTTTTTATTGGTGGAAATGAGGACAATAATTATTACTGACATCTTGAAGAAAAAAAAATTATTAATGAACCAATTTTCATTCCTTTTACTTTTTAGTTAGTTTTCAACTAAAGAAATTGACAACATTATTAAATTATACTTTTTCAGAAACCTACTTTGGCCAAATATTTTACATTAATTTCAAGTATTTAGAAAATTTACAAACTTAATCTCGATAACATTCTTCGGGTGCGTATTTTTTTATTTAACATAATTTTCTGTAGTATTCTAACAGTAGTGCCTAAAATTGTTTCTCTCACTTTTGAAAATTATTATCTAAAAATTTTTTTTTCCTTCGTAATGAACTTAATTTACATAATTTTTTGACATATGACAAAGAATAGTTTCAGTAATAAATATCTGAATAATAAAAATTTTCTATGCTTTCCAATCTGGTTTAATCTGTCTGCTGGCCGGGCTCTTGCTACAATCCAACCCTCCTAGTCAAATTGCCCCGAAAAATAGCTAGATCTCACCGAGATCTTCCAGCTGATCAAAAATACTTAATTCTACCTAACCCCTTGTACAAGTATTCTTTAATTACCTTTTTTTAAATAAAATAAAATAGTCTTTAACTTGTCTCTATACAATATTTTGTACTTCACTGTCACTGTCAAATTCAGAAGCGGAGCTTTCACTTTCTTCCGCCCTAAACTGAAGGTGATATTCTTCAATGTTATTATAATACCAGATGTCACTTTTTGGAACATAACTTTTTGCTAACGACATGACATGCTCATATTTCTTCTATTTCAACACCCTCCGTCCCTTGTGTAGTATATTTTCGACATTTGGTACAGAAAGTGGCTCCAGGTACTTCTTATTTCATATTTCAAATGACGTGAAGCTTGGAAAACTGGTACTTTCGCTACACTCAAGTACTATTTCGGTTTCAGTCTTCATATTATAGTTAATAAGTCGATATTTAGAAAGAGTAAATTTCTTATTTTTCCAAGATGGATTTTTTACAAAAAAAGGTTGGAAATAATCTTTAAAATTTAAAAACACACTCTATGTAACACTTACCACTTGAAATCTTTTACGTGTGTTGATTTATAATATTGTTGTAGTCCCTAGTCAAAAATATTTTATCATATTTGCGTTTCTGTTGTTCTGTGGCTTCAAAGGTACGGTCACACGGTAGAAACAAGTGACTTGGCTCCAGATATTGAGCAAAATATTTAGAAAGGACACGGAAGAACAAAAATGCAGTTTACTAAGAGAATTTTTCAATTTAAAATATGAAAAAGGTACAAATATGTCTGAATATATCAGCAAAATAGAGAATTTAATTTATCAACTGAAGAATTTGAAAGAAGACATGGTAATTTCAAAAATACTGTCTACGCCGCCTGAGAAATACAAATTTTTTACAACAGCTTGGGATTCGGCTCCTACCGAGGACAAGACGTTAACGAAATTAATATCAAGATTATTAAATGAGGAATTAACCTTTCTGTAGTGGCGTGCGGTCTGACAGACCGACTCGATCGATATTTATTGATTTAATGCAGAATAAATGTCGTTATGTATGAGGGCGCTTCAGTAGCTGTTATATGTTTTGTAAAGTGTAAGTGACTTCAGTTTTAGTGCGTTTACTAGAAGAATAGGCAACATATTTTACTTAACGGTCTGAGAGACCGACGCCACCGTCTATGTCTGTAAAATGTTCGTATCATACAGTTATCTATAACTTTTATATATATTTTTTTAGGGAGTTTCGTCAACGAACTTATTAGTTTAATCATGGGAGATTACGAGCGTGAACAGCAACGCCTTTTAAAACTAATGGAGGGAGTTTTAACTGATTCTGAATACGATGACGAAGCTGACGAAGAAGAAGAAGATTTAGTAGAGGCAAGAGAAGAACATAGTGAAAGCGAGCAGGATGCGGAAAGTGATGGGGTTGAAGAGAATGGACCTTATTTTATCGGAAAAGATGGAGTAACCAAATGGAGTAAACATATGACAAAAGCACGCAATGTAAGAACCAAATCAATCAATTTGGTAAAACATTTACCGGGGGTGAAAAAAAATTACAAAAATTTGAAAGAACCGATTTCTATTTGGGAACAATGTTTTCATTTATAGAAACAAGAAAGGCTAATTTTAGTAGAGAGCGAAATTGCAAGCTAACCGATCCTTGTGAAATAAAGGCTTTACTTGGATTACTCTATATTGCTGCTGCAACAAAAAACAATAAAGTAAATGCCGATGATCTTTGGAAAAACGGACGGAACTTCTATGGAAATATTTCGGCTTACTATGTCTCTTCAAAGATTTAGATTCTTATTGGCCCATATTCGATTTGATAATAAAGATACTCGTAGGGAAAGGTTAGAGGTAGATAAACTAGCACCAATAAGGGAATTATTTGAGTATTTCATCTCAAACTGTAAAACACCGTACTCTTTATCAGAGTATACTACTATTGATGAAAAACTTGAAGCCTTCAGAGGAAACTGCCGATTTCGACAACATATCCCGTCGAAACCAAATAAGTATGGTATAAAGATCTATGCGTTAGTTGATAGCAAAACATTTTACACAGCCAACTTGGAAGTATACGTAGGTATGCAACCCCCTGGCCCTTATGCGGTTAATACAAGACCATATGATTTGGTACAACGCTTATGTAAGCCAATTTCTGGAACAGGACGGAACGTCACAACCGATAATTGGTTTACCATCATAGAACTAGCTGATATACTTCGTATAGATCATAGACTAACTTTATTGGGAACTATTCGTAAGAATAAAAGAGAAATACCACCGTTATTCCTAGAAGGCAAAATACGTCCACTTGGTTCAAGTATGTTTGGGTTTCAAGATCATACTACATTAGTTTCTTACATTCCTAGACGTGCGAAAACGGTGCTATTAGTATCAACTATGCACGATGACGACGAAATAGATTCAATTTCGGGGAAGCCTGAGATAATAATGGATTATAACCGAACAATAGATGGTGTCGACACTGTCGACAAATTATGCTCTACATATAACTGTGCAAGGGCTACAAGACGGTGGCCTATGGTAATTTTTTACAGCCTAATGAATATTGCCGGTATAAATTCCTTTATAATATATACAGCGAATAACATAGACAAAAGCATCGTGCGGAAGAAATTTTTACTTGAACTTGGTTTTGGGTTATTGACGAATCAACTAAATCATCGTGCTACGCTAGACTACATTCCCAGATCAATGCGGACCCGAATAGCTGAACTATGTAATTAGAACCAACCTGAAGCAGAAACTAGCAGAATAGCAGCTACTGGTCGATGTGCTGTATGTGATTCTAAAAAAAATCGCAAGACGCGATTTAGTTGCAGAAATTGTAATAAATTTTTATGTCTAGACCACGTGAACGTCACATGCGCGGACTGCTACAACTACAATAATATGTAATTTAATTTTTTTGTATTTTACTTTGCTTTTTCAATTAAATGTTTTTAACTTTTCTCTAACTTTCACTTGCCCCTAAAGCGCCCCTATAGTGCGGTATAAACTATTTTTGTACGATGTAACTCTTATCGGTCTACCAGACCGACGCCAGTATTAACGTTAAATCGTTTGCGCCACTACAGAAAGGTTAAAAAACAAAGATCAAGAAAAAGAAAATACAGTAGCATTTAAATCTTCTGAAAGGATTTGCTATCGATGTAAAAACAAAGGTCATATTAGTATCAATTGTCCTAACAAGGACAATAAAACTGAAGGAAAATGTTTTAAATGTAGGAATAAAGGACATTACGCAAGAGCATGTAGAAAAGGAAGTGAACTGATTTTTTTCAATGTAACATATCTAAGAAGAAAAACAAAACGAGAAGGGCAAAGTAGTAAGAATAGAATTGCGTTTTTTGCCGAAAAGGAGGAAACTAGTTTAAAAGAAATGGAAATGGGGCATCGTCACATATTCAAATTCAATAGAAACATTCATGTCATTAGAACAGATCGAAACACATTTGTTGCGAAAAAGGATGAAGATCTGAAAGGACTGGGTATTGGAACAATTTAGGGAATTGAATTCATTATTAAAAATGTTATTTATGTACCGAAACTTAGTAAAAACCTAATATCTGTGCATGCAATAACTGAAAACGAAGGTGAAGTAATTTTTTACAAAAGGCAGGGTCACAATACTGAAAGATGATAAGAAAGGACTTTATATTGTACAAATTAACAAGCAAGCGGAATCGATGTTAGCAGAAAATAAATTTTAAAAAGCGGAAATTTGGCATAAGAAACTTGGACATTTAAGTGTTAGTAATATCAAGTCCTTTTAAAAGCATTAAAAGTTGTGCGGTGAGACCATTGGAAATACTGCGTACTGATATTCAGTGCTTGCCCGTTTGAAACTACGTTATGGGATGCAGAAGTACCTACATAGAGGCGTAATATTTAAAGAATCAGAAGTAGAAAATTATGCGAACACCAATCACAACAATGAAAACAATGAACAATTTGTATCTGAAGAAATTGGACAGAAAACGGAATAAAAAGATCCGGACAAACTTAACGAAGATGTTAGAGAAGAAGTGCAGGAATGTTCAAAAGCGATAAGAATAAGGCAAATAAAATTACCTAAAAGATATGATGATTTTGTAATGCTAACCTATCAAGAAGCTATAAATGGTAATGATGGAGAAAAATGGAAAAAAGTGATAGACAAAGAAAAGGAATCATTGAAGAAAAACAATGTATGGCAATACGTGAACAAAGATGAGGTGAAAGATAAGAAAATTTTTTCAAATAAATGGGTGTTTCAAGTGAAAGAAAATGACATTTATAAAGCAAGATTAGTTAGGAATCGGTATGTTGACTACGAAAATCGCTCTATGGTTTAAAACAAGCACCTCTACAGTGGAATAAAAAGTTCACTAATGTTATAAAATCTAACGGATTAACAATGCTGAAACTGAAAGTTGTATTTTTTAAAATGAATCCAATACTTTATTTCTTGCAATTTACGTTGATGATGGAATTTTAATGGGCAGTAATGAGATAGAAATGAATAAACTATTGGAGAATTTACGAACGGAATTTGAAATTATAACTGACAACAATCCAGTTATTTTTTTTAGGAGTAGAAATAAAAAGAAGGAACCAGACTTTATAATGTTAATAAAGCTGAGAAAGTATGTTGAATCTACAGGGTGACATAGAAAAAAGTACATTGCATAGGGCCACACAATAGAGGACACTAAAATAAGAAAAAAAGTTCCTATGAACATGGGTCCGCAAGACCTTCGGTTAAAAGATACGGAGTGTTGAATTTTTTTTTAATTTATTTGCAAAAACAATAATTAATTAAAACAAAAAATTAAGTTTTTAGAAGATGTTCAAATTGTTGCCCTTGTACTTGAATACATTTTTCCATTCTTCTTCTTAATGATTGACGGCATCTTTGAAATATTCCTGGGTTATTACGAAATCTATCTGCCGATTCCATAATTCTTATCCACAATTGTTTTTCATTATGTATTTCTACAGCATAAACTTCATTTTTCATAAATCCCCAAAATGAAAAATCGAGGGGATTAAGGTCGGGACTACGAGTTGGTCAGGGTACAGGCCCCCCTCGACCAATCCACATATTTCCAAATCTCCTGTCCAAATATTCCCTTGCCACTCGAGAAAAGTGAGCTGGCGCCCCATCGTGCATGTAATACAATCTTCCAGTAATGGCCAATGGAACATCCTCTAAATGTGTTCAAATCATTCTCCAAGAAATTTCGATACAGTGCACCTGTCAATCGATTAATCGATCGAAATAATTGTCAATTATACCTGCCCACACATTAATTGAAAACCCATATTGGTGACTTCGAATTACAGTTTGATGACGATTTTCATCACTCCAATGGTGCATGTTATGTAGGTTCAGTATACCATCACGACTAAAACCAGCTTCGTTAGTAAACAAAATTGATGAAATAATGTTTTGTCTTTGGTAAAATTGTACACGAGGAACAAAGTCATGTTCCAATAGTGAATGAATTTTTTGGAAATGATATGGGCGAAGAAGTTGTTCTTTGAAAATTTGTCTAACTGATTCACGGTTAAGGTTTCGTACCGCTGAACTTGTTTTTCTGGTGCTTGTTCTTGGATTATTTTCTACCATTCGTAAAACAGTTTCTTCGTTTCGCACAGTGCGACGAGTTCTGCAAACCCCACTATTCAATTTTGGTTTTCTAAAACAGCCATCTTCTCTCAAACGCCTATGCACATCAATAAATGTTCGAACATTAGGAACTTGTCTTAAAGGATATCTTTCTCGATAAATACGTTGAGCTTCGTAAGAATTTGATCTAGCTTCGCCGTAACACATAATCATATCCCTGTATTCTTCAAAAGTGTAGTGAACCATTTTTGAAAGCAAATTTGAATAATCAGTGAGAAAACCAATGAAAAACATTGAAATCACGAACACAAAATTCCTCAAACAACAATTACATCAGTTTGACAAGTGTCAGTATGACACATTATTCAATTGTTATTTTTTGATTAATTAGCGTGCATTGTCGGCTTTCAGATGCATTTGTACTGGAACCATAGATATTCAAAAAAAAGAAAACCCAAAAAAAGAAATAAAATTCAACACCCCGTATCTTTTAACCGAAGGTCTTGCGGACCCATGTTCATAGGAATTTTTATTATATAACCACAGTTGCATTTTATAAAAAATACCTATCACCATCGGGCGATACAGATGAAGGTAAGTTTTGCTGATAGTCAAACATCAGCATCTCTACACCTGGATTGCTTTTGACTAAATTCATTGCTTCCTTCATTTTCGTCTAAAATGTTTCGGCCTTTCTGAGATGCAAAGATTTTTCCTGTTCTAGCTGCCTCTTCTGTTCATCAGACTCAGCGCAATTAATTTCATTCATTATCTTATTGCATGTCTGGCAAGTGTCCGATTTGGACTTATCAAACGAAAGCTTAAAATTTTTTGAAGACTGTACTGCTCTGGTTCGTGTTTTTGCAGGTTTTTGCACACTGAACTGAAACGGGATTTACATCTAGCAAAACTAAGTATGTGCTCGTGTGTTTTTGTGTCGATATTTTCAGATATTCTTGTTGGTCTGTTGTTGTGCTTCCCTCTGAGGTCTATAGGAGGTGTGCCATCGTTATGAATCACGTACTTTTGTAAACGTTCACGGCGCCTTTTCGTGATTGAATGGAGAGAAAGTAGTGCCTGCCTGCATATTTTTTGCAGCACACAACGACTTTTCTCGTTTTCAGGGTCATAATCTTCATCACTACTTGCGTTAGTACTTTCAAAAGGTTCCTCGATATCACTTTCATCCTCACAGAACATGATTCACGGGGTACAGGGTGTGATCGTCACTCTTTTTCCAACAGTGTATACTACACCCAATACAGGACTTAAAAAGATTTAATTATTGTTTTTATTCCTGTATGATATTAAAAGTCATAAAGTTTTAGTAATTGATAAAGCTACAGCACATTGAATTGTATTTGAAAATTCTTAGATTTTTTCAACTTTAACTTCTGCACAAGTTCTATTTTTAATCTCCTGATTTGGAGTATCACATATTAGAAATAATTACGACAACATTAAGGTTGTTCATACATAACATTACATATATTCAAACCATTTTTTTTGCACGTCAAAAAGATGCATGAGCTATTAGCGGAGTTGAACTTATTAAAAGGCTAATTCGAAATGACAAGCGGAAACGGGGCAGGCGTAACGTAGCACATACAAGCCGAACGCGCTAATAATAATATACACTTACTTACGTTGTATTCAACGTAATATAAACCAGATAAGTCGTCAATGTAATGTGCACGTAGGCATTGCGTCCATGTAACACGAAGGGGAACAAGGAAAGACGACAAATCGGATCTCCGCGCAACGTACGCCAGAAAAGACAAGCCGGATTAAAAGAAAAAAGGTAGCCCTCTGCGAAATATTAATTTCATCGTGACATTTATGTATGCACCGAACGCAGCGGACTTATTTTCGAGATACTCAATGATTCCCAGTATAGGCAATAAAATTCGAAAGATCACACGCGGAAAATTGATAATTTGTTGTAAGGGAATTATGATTTATTCCATCGTACAGTGTGGATAAACAGTAATAAAAGTTAGATGATGGGTTCGACGTTTAAAAGAAAGTATTAAGAATAATACACACTGGCGGCGAGATCAAAGCGTTCCGGAAAGAACGTTTTAAAACCTGCGATAATGTGAATTACGTTTATTAAAATGTAGTGAAGAAGTTCTGTTGATACGAGATCGATTAATTGCCTAATAAATCAGTTTAATTTATCGGTCTCAATTTCTTGTAAATTATATTAAATATGAAAAATATTTATAAAAGTTACGAGTTACTGGATGAAAAAGTCCATAATTTGATAAGAAGGGTATCGAAGGAAGAGGTATTGCTAGAACAATGGAGCAATTCAATAATAATAATAATAATATTTATTAGTCCTTTCGACTATAACAAGCATAGGACACGTCAACAATAGAAAATACAATACAATAATAACAAAACATTGCATTAGATTTCATAGTCATTCAAAAACTCATTGAAGGAATAATACACTTTACCTTTAATATATTCACTGGCATCTCCTTAAATTCGCAGGCATATGACTCAATCTCCAGAAAGGGTTTGATCGAGGCTCCCGGAATTCTGGGAATACCAAATAAGTTGATAAAATTGGTAGAAATGACTTTGAAGCAAACAAATAGCAAAGTCTTAATAGAAGGAAGTTTCTCAAGGCAATTTGCAGTGAGTAGGGGTCTCAGACACGGTGACCCTCTTTCGACAAATTTATTTAACCTGGTTCTTGAACTAGTCATGAGAAAAAGCAAGATACAAACACTGGGTTTGATTTACCACCATAAGGAACAATGCATTGGAAGACGTGGAGATACACCAACAAATATTAAAAGGTGACAGAGCAGTGGGGTCATTGCCAAGAATGTTAAAGGCAAGAAATGTATCCAGGGCAGCCAAGATACGCATTTATGAAGCAATTATACGAACTGTCATTTTGTACGCATGCGAAACGTGGACAACTACTAGAGATAGCGAAAATATTTCAGAAAGATATTTGGAGGTGTAAGGGATCGGCATGGACAGTGGAGAAGACGAAGTAATACGGAAGCAAAGACCTTGTATAGAAAGCCAATAATAACAAACAAAATTAAGGCGCAGAGAAGTAGGTGGCTAGGACACATCATTAGAATGCCGGACGATAGGGTGGTAAAGAAGAGAAGAGGACGCCCGAAAGAGAGATGGTATCAAAAAGTGAAAGAAGACCGGAGGAAATGGAGGGAAGTGGTGAAGAACTTAGAGAATATTCTGTCCTTAAGATCAGCTTGTGCCACATTTATTGTTCAACGTTTGATAACCGTAAAAAATTGGATTGCAAGCTACAAATGGGGTCAATTTTTCATTGAAGATGAACACCGACCAAAAAGGCCAGTTTCTGTGTCCGTCCCCGAAAATGCTGATGCATTTCATGACATGATTTTGTTAGACAGACGAATTGGGCTAAAACGAATATCTGGACATGAGAAACATTCCTGCAAAATGGATCCTCAAATGTCTGAATGTTGACTAGAAGCGTCCAAAGGTGAAAGCATCACGTTCAATTTGTGCTCGGTTTAAAAATGATGCAGACTTCCTAAGCCGTATTGATACTATAGATGAAACTTGGTTACATTTCTACGTCCCAGAAATAAAGAAGCAATCGATTAAAGGGAGACACTCTGGTTCTCCAAGGACTAAGATGTTTGGTGTTCAAAAATCTGTTGGAAAAGTTCTTGCTTCATTTTTTTGGGATTACCCTGGAGTAATCACGATTGATTTTCTGGATAAGGGTGGAACAATAACGGGAAATTATTATTCAATGTGACTGACCACTCGATGAGAAAAATTATGGAGAGAAGATCAGAAGATCGATAATCATATTGCATATATGCATTGGTGCAATATTGAGGGTATATATGTTTATTATTTATTGTTGCAAAATTTGTAAGTTAATAATAATTGCTTCGCTTATACCTATATACCGGGTGTCCCAACAAGGGTAACGAGGTACGGTATTAGGGGAACGGATGTACCTAGAAATTTGAAACAAAAAAATTGTTGAGTAAATCGGCTAAGAAAAATGCTGGAAATTATTTTTCGAGTTTCTGAAATGGCCTCCAGGGGGCGTAATTGCCATTCCGAATTTTAAACCCCGTTTTATGCAAAATTTTCTTATATCAATGATAGTCATAGTGAATATAATTTTAGAGATGAGATAAATTCAAATATTTTTTGTTAAATGCTTTTTGCTCTACCTCTGAAAAGAAAGTGGTGGGGGGCGCTAGAATATTTTCGGAAATAAATGTCGATAACTCTAAAAAGGCTTAACGTATCTTAATAAACTTGGAGTCGTTAAAAAGGGAGTTTCCTCGACTATCAATTGAACTGTGAGTGAGGTGATTATGTTTGCTTACCTTGCCGCTAGATGGCGTTTTTTGACATAATCGCAAAAAAAATAACTTACTGCAAAAAAATTAAATACAATGATATCACTTTTTTTACGTCATTACATAGTCAATCAAGAGCCTAACAAGCCAGTGAAAAACCGCATCTCAATATCTTTATCCTAACCTATGATATGAATAAAGAAATTTATACTAAAAAAAATACATTTTGGGAAGCATTTCCGCTTTAAGGTTTGTTATTAATGTCTAGTTATTCCTAATTTACCAAGTAAAATGCTAATTTATTATTTGGGATGCCAAACGATATTTTAAATCGAAATAAAAATTTTGTTATTTATCTTTGTTACTTTTTTTTACAACGCCTTTAAGGACACCATAGTGTTTAATATCTTATATTAGTATTACGTTGTGATATTGTCACCCGTTTTCAAATATTTAGTGTTATCACATTTTTTTTTTTATTAAAGTTAGGTTTTTAGTCAATAATCGATTATTGAGTACCAATTTGATTAATTATTGACGTAATGTAAGTAATAAAATCCTCTGACAGAAATCATTCTTTTCTAATCATCAAGATTGCCATGAAAACAAATAATGTCGTTTATATCTGACATAACTCTACGCGTTTTTCATGTCGTTGTTTGATGCTTGTCAAAGTATCAAAGTCTCTTGATATCCTGTTCTAAATAGTCGGTTTAAATTTTAATATTTAAATTAATTGTCTTACTGTGATTGTGTTTATTGCATTAAAAATGTCTTATCAAAACGCTTGTGTGGCTGAGCATGTGTACACAGCAAATTATCCCAATACAAGACATTTTAGTAGAATGGTATTTAGACGCTTAAGTAGATGTTTGCGCGAAACAGGACGGGTTCATCCTAATCCAGTGCCTAGAAAAATCGACACGCTAGGAACGAACAAAACGTCATTAATGTTCTTGCTTATGTTAACATTTAAGTTTAAGAAGAATAAGTTTGGACTTAGGAATTAGTAAATCATCGGTACAACGAATTCTAAGAGATCACTATCTACACCCTTATCATATTGAACTACATCAGTCTCTTTTAGAAACTGATTTTGATAGGATATTAGACCACTGTAATTGGTTGAATTCTATGATAGATGAGGATCCCGATTTTTTATCTCGAATATTATGGACCGATGAAGCTGCTTTTTCAAGCAATGGAGGAGTCAATTTGCACAATATGCATTATTGGTCGCCAGTAAATCCACATTGGATGCGTGAGGTAAACTATCAAAATCGTTGGAGTGTGCACGTCTGGTGTGGTATCTTAGGCAATCGAATTATAGGACCATTTTTTTTTTTAATAATAATGTTAATGGCGAAACTTATTTGTACTTTTTAAGAAATCACTTGCCAATTTTATTAGAAAACGTGCCTTTACAAACGAGAAGAGATATGTGGCTGCAACACGACGGATGCCCTGCACACTTTTCTCATCAAGTCAGGAATTTTTTAGACCAAGTTTATCCAAACCGTTGGATAGGAAGGGGCAGTTTATTTCCATGGCCTGCCAGATCTCCAGACCTTACTGTCCTTGACTTTTACCTTTGGGGTAAAATAAAAGATATTGTTTATCAGACTCGCCCTACTACCCCAGAAAACATGATTGATCGTATCCGAAATGCTGTAGCCAACATTTCAAGAGCTGAAACCAGCACAGCCGTATTAAATACACGACGCAGGATAAGTTCCTGCAAAGAAAATGACGGAAGGCACTTTGAACATTTATAAACACTTTTTGATTTTCCTTATTAGTTTCATAGATTCTATAATTTATTATTATTTTATAAGCATTGCGGCTCGTTGGACTTTAAGTTAGTTTCCTTACAGTTCCCACACTTATTATTTTATAATTGTTTTGGCTGTTGGCTTTCGAAGGTATTGTAAAAAAAAGTAACAAAGATAAGTAACAAAATTTTACTTCGATTTAAAATATCGTTTGTCATCCCAAATAATAAATTAGCATTTTATTTGGTAAATTAGGAATAATAATTAGACATTAATAACAAACCTTAAAGTGGAAATGCTTACCAAGATGTAATTTTTTTTAGTATAAATTTCTTTATTCATATCATAGGTTAGGATAAAGATATTGAGATGCGGTTTTCACTGGCTTGTTAGGCTCTTGATTGACTATGTAATGACGTAAAAAAAGTGATATCATTGCATTTAATTTTTTTGCAGTAAGTTATTTTTTTTGCGATTATGTCAAAAAACGCCATCTAGCGGCAAGGTAAGCAAACATAATCACCTCACTCACAGTTCAATTGATAGTCGAGGAAACTCCCTTTTTAACGACTCCAAGTTTATTAAGATACGTTAAGCCTTTTTAGAGTTATCGACATTTATTTCCGAAAATATTCTAGCGCCCCCCACCACTTTCTTTACAGAGGTAGAGCAAAAAGCATTTAACAAAAAAAAAATTAATTTGTCTCAGCTTTAAAATTGTATTCACTATGATTATCATTAATATAAGAAAATTTTGCAGAAAACAGGGTTTCAAATTCAGGATGGCAATTACGCCCTCTGGAGGGCATTTCAGAAACTCGAAAATAATTTCCAGCATTTTCTCTTAGCCGATTTACTCAATAATTTTTTGTTTCAAATTTCTAGGTACATCCGTTTCCCTAATACCGTACCTCGTTACCCTTGTTGGGACACCCGGTATATATAGGTACCTAAGCGATGTATAGAGAATTTTGCCCTTCAAAAATAAAAAATTATCCGAAATTGATCATAAACATCCAGCACGCCGTAACAAACCTCAATTAATTTACATAAACTCGCCTAAATTACACCATACTTAAGATAAATGAGGATTTATTTCCTTAAATCATTCATCGCCGACAAAACTGCGTGCATTAACAGGTTCGAGTCATGCCATCGTAGCGAAATCTCCGGTGTTTTTTTCGCAACGAAGCCCCCAACAAAGCTTATGGTAACGGACCGAATTACCCGTTAACAACGCATATCGATGTAATACATACAGCGCTCGTTAAAATAATCCGAGCAATTATGAAATTAATAATAAGAGAGGGATTGCTAGCGCGCTATAATTAAAATTAACTCTATCATAGGGCAACACGGTAGGTACCCCGTTCGTATCAGGTCTAAAATGATAGGAGGCCTTCCGTGGGGTAAATTGCGGCTTGATACTGATGCCCTGTAATTTCACTACCGAAGACACCTTTTAAAGGTTTCGCTCTGGGTACTGTGTCTGACAGAGCTAATGTCTTCCTTTATAATACAAAAACTTTCAACAGTGCTAGAAGTACTCTGATTGGTATTAGGTTCAAAACAGACTAGGGAGATATCTGATATTTTATATCATTTATATTTGATGCGCTTTCTTAACTTTCCTATTACCTATGGGGCAAAGTGACCCATTTTTGTCTTGTTAATAGATATATCGTTGAAACTGTTAAACATATTGGCTTTATATTACATGTAATTCTCAAACACAATCTACAGTAAATCTCTTTCAAATTTCAGATCACTTCTTTCATTTTTGTTTGATAAATTTAATCATGTACGTATGTGGTGAATGGATCAGTTTGACCCATTATTGTTACTCTCGCAAATACACTCATACTGATTGTGAACAAAAGTATTATTGGCGCTCAGGACTTCCCTTTATTTTGTGTATTGGTGTTTAGTATATTTAGGGAATTGGGGGATGTACGTGCAAAAGAGGAAACAAGAATAAATGCGTATGTGTTGTATAGCCTGGTGCATCCAAATTGTGTCGTTTTAATCGGTAATAAATACAGTATAAAGGTAATAAATTAATTTATAGTAATATAACTTCACAACATTCACATCTTATTATTAGTATGGGTCGTTCTGAGGCATTTACCAAATGCGTGCCATCTACTTCGGGATATCAGGAAGATTAAGCTGTATTCCATGTCTGATTATCACTGCAACTCTTTCTATGTAGATTTTGTGTGTTAAATGTATTCAACGGCCTTGTTACAGCACTATTTTATCGTTTATAATGCTACTCACTTTACTCCCAACAGGGAATGGTAGATCGTTCGAGGTACAATTCTCCGAGAAAAAAGTCACAGCAGTCTCTCACAATACTGAGTAGTCGCCTGACCATTGCGGCTAGCAATCCTTTTTTTTAATCATAATATTTTTTTTATTATACCAATCAACAAAAAAAAAACTTATTTTTCGGGAGCTCATTGTCTATCTTCTAGGCAGAAATAATTGCCATTCAGGCTTGCGCAGAAGGCAGCCCAGGCTGCTTTCGAAAAACTGGTAGAACATGACAGCATTACAAGGAGATGGGTGCCAACCCACTCTGGAATTAGAGATAATGAAATATCGGACAAGTTAGCATGAGGTGTAACCGACATGTTGAAGTTCTTATGGCAGCAACAAAGTTTCTCTCTCTCTCACTTTCTGGCATGACACACTGTAAAAGTGTCGGAATACGCCAAAATGGGGGAAGACTTCGCAACTATCTCGACTCTACGAGCAGAGACAGGCTAAGGTTTCTCACAGGGATCTTAACTGGTTACTACGCTCTGAATAAACAGAATGCATCGTATGATGGGCATAGTAAACTCTCCCCTGTGTAGAAATTGTGGGAGTGTGGAGGCAACTCCACTCCATCTCCTTAGTGACTGCCCAATACTAGATATACGGAATGGAGGATATACTGAGTGTCCCAAAAATGTATACACACTTTAATATTTTGTTCTTTCTAATTTATTTTGTTCTGTTGTAGGTGCAACCTATTTGAAGTAATGGCAAAGACGGTTTAGAAGAGAGTTTTAGAGAGATCCACCATTACTCGCATCAGCGATAAGTTTGAAAGAGATGGGAAAATGTCCACAAACAGCGTTCTGGGGGACCACCGACATACACAAGCGCAGCATAAGAAGAAGAACTGGAAACTTATTGCGAATCTTCAGGAAAATCTATTCGGCAAGCAGCGTGCATTTTCAACCACGCTAAATGGAATGGTTACATTCCAAGATTAATCCACACCCTCAATGAAGATGGTTATGATCGGAGGGTGGAGTTTTGTGAGTGATGAGACAACATTTAAATGAAACTGATCAATCAATCGCCATAATTGCATCTACTGGACACCAGTGAACCCTCATATTACAGAAGAACATCATTTAAATTCACCAGGAGTTATAGTATGGTGTGGATTGCCAGCGCTGAGTTTAATTGGACAATTCTGTTTTGGCAACACTGTGACTGGAATCGTTTACTTGAATTTGCTGCAGAAAAATATCCTGCCAAATATTCGAGAGCAGTTTGAGGATGAAGAGGATTATTATTGTTAGCAAGATGGAGCACCTCTATCCACTCTTAACGAAAACCTGCCGAACAGATAACTGGATTTTCTTTTGAGGACGCATCAAAGATAAGGTTTATCTGTCAAAACCGGCTACATTAGATCTATTGAGGGCGGAAATTGAAAGAGAATGCATGAATGAAATAATTCGTCGCATTTGCGATTCCATTGCTTCGAGTTATCAGCAATGTTTGGATCGATTTGACATGGGACACAATAGGTCTCTCGGCAACATTAACTCTTCAAACTATCGTGTCAGAAATCGACCAAAAAGATGAAAAGTGCGCCATCTCGTCAAATTTGACAGATTTGTGAGGAAGATGATAAAAAATCTATAAAGAAACTTAAGAATAAATTGACAGCTGGACACGATCAAATACCCGTTCCATGATTCGTGATTGTAGCAGCATATTAGCGTATCACTTCAAAATTTTATTCAATCTATCTCTCCGGACATCTACATTTCCTTCTGTTTGGAAGTTGTCCCGAATCTGCCCAGTGTTGAAATCTGGCAATATAAGTGACAGTCGTAATTGCAGGCCCATATCAGTATTGAGTAGCATTTCAGACAAACAAACACGGATTTATGCGCAATCGCTCAACAATTTCTAATTTAATTTACGTCACACAATTTACTTCTGAGGTTGTAGATGAACGACGAGATGTCATTTACACTGATTTTGCGAAATCATTTGATCGACTTCACCATGCAGTGCTATTAAAGAAACTATCATTAGTGGGTATGAGTCAATCATTACTTGCTTTTATAAAGTAATATCTTGAGAACCGAACATTCTTTGAATCGTATAAAGGATTTAATTCTATTCATAGATCTGCTCCATCTGGTATCCCTCAAGGTTCCAACTTAGGTCCTCTTTTGTTCTTGGCATTCATTGATGATCTCACTAACTTTGTAAAATGTGAACATCTTTTGTTTGCAGATGATGTCAAGTTATTTTCAACAATTACATCACTAGATGACACTTTATCATTATGTACAAGAAAACTTAAACCCTTTGCACGACTGAAGTATTGTTAATAATTTAAAAAAACTCGTGTTAATACTGAAATTTTACATCGCCCATCGACAGTAATTGACTTAAGTGTTATTTTTGATCCTGTATTATCGTTTGGCATACTTATTGAGCCAATCGTATCTAAAGCTAATGAAATGTTAGGATTTGTTTTACGAGCATCGAAGGATTTTCATCGACCCTCTACAATGTTTACATTATTTAACAATCTTGTCAGGTCCAGGCCGGAGTATGCTTGTTTAGTTTGGAATCCTATTTACTTCGTACACAGTTAGTTAGAAAGCGTTCAACGAAAATTTTTGAAGTATGTATATTTTAGAACATACAGTGTTTACCCTAGCCGTGGTTATTATTATTATTGGTTATTATTATTATTAAAAAATTTTATCAAAGAAAAACTCAGAACTTTGCTAATTTAATTGGAAGACCCTATATATTATTGGTAAGTATATTTAACCAATTTCGTTTCAAATTTTTTCTCAGAACAAAATATATTATTAAGAAAAATACCCTAAAAAATATATTCAGCACTGCACAATTTAAACAATGGCCCATCAACAATTATTCCTCTTTACTCTTTACCATCATCATTACAATTATTCCTGTCACGGATCGGGCCTGTCGTGGTATGTCGATCCGAGCGTATCCTCACTTACCTATATGGTGTGGTCTAACCCGAGGCGACGCGTTATATTGCAATTAGAGCTGGAAGTCCGTCATTAAGGACATAACTAGACAAATGGGTACGTTCTAAATTACCGCCCCCGGCTGTGCCTAGTAATTTCAACGTGCCGCGGACACCTACTGACATCTAGAAAGGGGGAAGCCAGGCCCTAACCACTTTAATACCCTCAAATTTGCAATCGAAACCGACAAGCTCGGGGTCTTATATATGTACTACGTAGGTATAACACCATGACGAGGATATAGATCCTTTCGGAAAATGTGTCTTATATGTATAATACATATAATTCATCGTTTTTAAGTGTTTCTCTTCGGTGTAATTGAAGCTTCGTTGATATTTATACAGGGGAAAGAAATTTTGTACCTTGCTTATGTATTTTGTTTTCTCTTGGTAACTTAAGTGGCTCAATTTTGGCTCACCATTGCGAAGCTCTTGAACATTCTAGATGATGGAAAAATAATTTCTGCTCCGACATACTTAAAATTGGAACTGGGCACCTCTTGTAGACCTAAGGGGATGAACAATTTTTTGCAGGAAGGAGATAAAGGGAACTTGGTTCCAGGCTCCAAAAAATGGTTTTGATTTTAAGGAACTTAAAGTCAAAGATAGCAATGATTATTTTCTCGTCCAATCCATTCATTTCCAGAATGAACCTGTTAAAAAAACTTAAGCAATATTCTTAGTAATAACTGCAGCTGAAGCGGATTGTGGTACTCCATTGCTTATCAAGACTAACATTGCAGCTCTTGCTGTCTAAATAGTATGTGCACACAAATTTCCATATTACCTCACCGTAAATAACCTTGCGTTGGTAACTCAATCGAAGTACCGCTCTAGCAAAACGTGTCACAAGCACTACCGAGAAGAAATCCCGAAATCCCAGCCGCAAGTACTACACCTACCATGACCAGCTGCTCTTACCTCCTCTGTGGTTATCCAAGTGTTCATCATTGATTCATTGATCAAGATGTCTGCACTCAAGTGATGTATATCCACTATATTAGTAATAAGATTATATCGGATTTTGATTCACTTTCACACCCTAGTCAAAAATTTGATGAAGCCTCCGGATCTGCCAAAAACTAACCTCAGTTTGATTCTAAAAGGTGGCAAATGGAGACGAGAATGAATGGGTTAGAGTCCACAGATTTGACCACCCGTGACAAGGCTGCACTATACAATGCTACCCAAAAGCATATTCCAAAGATAAAATTAGTTGATGGGTCATGTTTTGTACCTGATGCATTATGCTGCATTATTTCGTTTTGGAA
Organism: Holotrichia oblita; assembly: GCA_023690525.1. Lineage (NCBI taxonomy): Eukaryota > Metazoa > Arthropoda > Insecta > Coleoptera > Scarabaeidae > Holotrichia > Holotrichia oblita. The sequence goes on along the minus strand of CM043019.1, from coordinate 18,101,802 downwards.
TCTTGGGAATTTAGGACCTTCCAACAGTGGGAAATTGAACAAAAGACCTCGACCAGGACCAACACTCAAAACTAAGACAATTATGCTGGAACTCAACAGAAGAGACTACGACACCGTCACGGCCACCTTCAATGCTCTTTCCTAAAGAAACACAGTCACACTGATATGGTAACCAGGTCATCGGAAGTGAGAGGACAACGAGTTTCAACCATCAAGACCAAATCTCCGCTGGAACTCAAGAGAAGATACTTTAGCACCATTACGGCTTAACTCACTGACCATGGCCCACTGTGGTATCACCTGAAGAAAATGGGTAAATTGGATTGTGATAAATGCTGATTCTATTCGAAGCATAGTGAGACGACGGAACTGCGAGAGGTTGGAGAACCATAGCTCCCAAAAGAGATCGATTAGGACTTAAACAATAAGGGTACTCACAATAGATCTTATAGATCACAGTGAAGAGAGGCAACATTGCCTACACAACCCACTACTAACCTAATTTAATCTAATCTAATGACTTCCACCACCTTCTTTCCAGCTTTTGCGATCACAGACCTAGTTCCTCTGATTTGGGTGATTTGGTTTTGGAAACCGAAGACAAAACCCTTTATCAGTTTTGGTTACCATATAGTAACATACTTTTTTTACCCCTTATCGGTCAAGGCTACAAATTTCTCTTTAAAATTACTATATTAATACGTTGGGAATACTGCACCTTCCTTTATTGATATGTACAGTTCTTGATGACAAATCTGGCCGCCCAGCAATGGGACGCTGAATGGTTGGTGTTTCGATGTTATTAGAACTAGGTCGCCCCTTTCTGGATTCTTTGCAGCATCTAGCCAAACCTGCTACTATTTCCAATCTAAAGTTCTTCAGAGGCATATATTTAGTTTTCTTGGCGTTACAATCCATTTGGTATAACAGCCAAGCATTTACAACGGATATATCCAAAAGATAACTAAATAATGCAAAATACCATATTTTTGATTTATGTGGGGTCTTATAATATCCCATCAATCCATTAGCAGTATCAACACCACCCATATGTTTATTGTATTGCTTTATTATAGCTGGACATGGAACATCAACTTTTGCCTTTGCAGCATTATTTTATCTTTTGACATTGTCAACAGATTCTACACCAGCGATGACAAAAAATTTGTACCCCCATTTATGGGGCTTATTTTTCATATATTGCCGAAGACTTCCTGCACGCGTACCTTTGTAAGCGACCATGGTTTCGTCGACAAAATAATAATTTTCAATATGATATTTTCGGAAATTTTGTTTTAAACTGTCAATCTTGAAGTACCTGCCCTTGGTATCTTCGATTACGTTCTCATTATTATTGAAATGAATATTACGCCTCAACGCTTTGAATCGTTTCACAGTCATAAGAGAGGCTATCTGTTCAGTCCGAGTTCCACTGGCCGAATAATCTTCGTACGAAGGAAGATTTATTATACCCATCAATAGCATAATAGACATAAAATCTGTCATTTCTTTGGCATTAGTGGCTATGCAAGTACCGGTTTGTTGCTGTTGGGTACTGTATAAATTTGTTTGCTCAATTATGGTCGTCATTATTCCAAAGGAAAACAAATTGGTGAAATATTGCAAGGACGTAAGAACGTCTTCATTGTGGTTAGGATAAAAGTGTTCGTTTCTATTGGGTTTACTGATATCATCTTTGGTCCAACTAAATTGAATATCTGGAAGAATTTTCTTTTTCTTTGTAGGAGGTTCACCCCTGCTAGTTTCCATATCCTTTGAAACTAGAAAAGAGTTATGATTATAATAATAAATTATAAAAAACACACTCTATTAGTTTTTTATGTAAAGGTTGAACTGTCGTAAGTAATAATTTATCCTGCAACCTTTTCAACGGCATATTATATTCATCGTCTCCGTCATCCGATTCGTCGTTCTCTGGAAATACATGGTTTTGGTAAAGATTGTTTTACTTGAGATTTTTCGAAATTGTACCATAAGTGTGGGTTCTAGATTTCCTTTGAGGCAATGCCAAATTTTCCTCATCGTCGGAATAGTCTGATCCATCCCAGACCTGAGGAGGAGGTGGCAGTCTATCTTTCTTCTTGCCGTAAAATAAATTTGGAAATATTGTATCAATGGTACCGGTACTTCTCACAAACCTAATAATAACACGCACGTGGCCTAAACAGTAACCATAAAAATGAATTGCTGCGCACTTCGCATTTCCCCCACCTAGGCATATTTGTAACCATATGGTATTGCCACCCAAGAATCGTCAACATATAAAGTATTTGAGAAAAAGACTTTAGAATACTTTGTAACCATATGGTTACATAGTTCATAAATTGACACATAGTTTGATATAGCGAACGATAGTGCGAACTGATAAAGGGTTTCAAAGGGATAAGATCATAATCTTCTTGGCAGATAGTGCAGTTTGGACTGGATCGTTATTCCGGTAAAGAATCCATGACTTGTTCTTCCACAATCCAAGTCATAGTTTATTTACTTGTTCACAAGAGGTAAAAACAACAATCATTATCGTTTGCATTTAGAAAAAAACTCAAAACATCGAGAGAGTACGACCTTCATTGCGGGTGATAGATGAAAAATGTTGAGTACGACTCGACAGAATTACTGAGGCAGCTGATGGGGACTCTTTTTACGAACTGACGCAATCTCTTATGGTTATAGTAAGCTCAAATAATAACGAAGTGGCATCCCTGCATCAAATGCTTCATCCTTTTGTCCGGAAAGTGAGTTTGGTGTGATAGAAGTAAAATATCAGCATCACAAAGTCTTGGGCCTAGCTGTACATGAATGCAAAGGTTATTTTTAATGCTCAAGTTAAAGATTTAGAAAAAAATTACACAAAATCTAAATTTTATTCTTTCCCCAATTTATCAAGGATTCTAAAACAATACTCTTATGGGGAGACATCAACTTCGTCAGTTAGAGTACAGTAAAATGATAGAAGGGTTTGTAATGTATACGTTTCACGACTACAGGGTACCATTACTGGTAGCACCGTCTATCATAAAGCATTTTCAGTATTTGTGTAACTCAGACCCTCATTGGGAGCTTTCAAGGGTAACAACGTTGCAGGTGGTGCCTAAATCACCCAGGTTACATTTACGCACTTTTTAGAGCTGTTTCTCACTCATTGGGAGGAATTTTGGTGTTTTTATAAAGTAGCATCATCCTTTACTTTTTTAACGAAAAAAAATGGGTTTTATATTACGATTACGTTTTAGGTTATTTAATTTGATGATTGGATAATTTTTTTTTAATATAGAGAGTCCTATATTTCCTTTATATTGTTTATTAATTTTATATTTCTAGTCTAGATTTAATTTATAAGATAGTAGCATCATGTTACAAAAATAAAGACCACCTTGATCTGAAAAATTCCCACAGCTATAAAAACCAATTCACGATGATTCTCTAATTTGATCCACATATATACGAAAGAACATATCACATGGATATCTCACTAATAGGCCGTAGGTGTTTATATCACGTTTATTTTTTGTCGTTTGTTAGTATCGACATTTCCATTGTCATTTTTTCTTGATACTAGGTATCGAGTCTGAATCTTATAAATTGCCCTCATCGTACGTAAAATGTTCACGCAACATCTGTGCCATAGGTTCTTTGCAATTGTGTTTATCATCTTTTATGGTTGATTGTCCGCACATTAAATAGGTATTAAAATTAAACACTTCGCAAATGGACGGCAGAAAGAGCTATTACGACTTTCGTTTTCGTTTTTCGATGTGAAACATATGTCGCTGGTGTCAAAGCCCTTAGATGAATTTATTCCAGCTATAACGTGATGTTAACATTAACATGTTTCAACGTTTATTGTCAGCCGCTATAGTTATAGTGTAGTTATATGTATCCGCAGTGTTTGTGTGTATTTAGTTTATTATCTTGCATGCAGATCGAAATGCTTACATGTATACGTTTACATCAGGTTAGGTAAGGTTTTGATGCACATGAATAAAACCGAACATCGTAACATGCTAACGGAGTTGCTTACGCAGTGAAATATATAGTGGGGATATCGTCTTGAGATAACTTATGATAGTGCCAAATTAGTGGCAGAGAGACAAACTATGTAGGAGTAAGAAAATTTCAGATTGATCAGACAAAGTTTTCCTAACTAGATTAACACATCTTGACTTTGAACATGCATATCTCAGATCAAATAGGACAACTAATGATTATACAAAGCATTTAAGCTCTAGTAGAAAGCAATCAAAAGCTGGTGAAACTAACATGTTGTGATCTCATGATAATCTATGGTATAAGAGGCATACAACACCAATTGATGAAATCATAAAAATTAAATAACAGTACCACACGGCTTGCCTCTATGCTGATGATCTCCTTTTCCTCGTCAAGACAACATCAGAAGCAGAGGTGATCCATGAAGTATTAATAGTACAGCTCGATTAAATGGAAAAACCAAGAATCTGATGTCAGCAATACAAGCTATAAGGAAATTTAAACCAATAGGATGGATTCCTTACCAATAACCAACTTTGGCCTGGGTCCCCAGCCACATGGGAGTGAAGGGACTTTCATAGGAGCGGCCCCTTCCTTCGGCACTACCAAATCACAAATTAAGAGATCCATCTACGAATGGTCACAAAACAAGTCCAAGGAATGGTGGGTAAGATCGCCAGGACAAAGACAGGCTAAGGAGTTCCTAAGGGAACAGAGGCCTAAGTTTACTGAAGACCTACTGAGTAAAGACAGGAAGACTGTCAAAATGATAGCAAGTCTGATGACCGGTCATTGCACACTGAATAGGCATATGTTTAACATAGGCCTGGCAGAAAATGCTCTCTGCAGATTCTGTCAAGAGGAAGAAGAAACCCCAGTTCATGTTTTGTGCCACTGTGACGGCCTAGCGAGGACAAGGTTTCTAGCAATGGGGGTAGAGAACCCCACAGCCAACGGCTACACAAGAGAGCCGCTCTCAAAAATGATAAGTTTGATTAAGAAGGCGAAACTAGAGAGCGTTCTCTAAGGTAAAGGGGATCACAATAGACCTGTAAAGGTCGCGGTGAAACAGGCTCGCATGCCACCCCACTCTTAACCTTAACCTAACCTAACCAACGAAACCTTTCAATTCTAGAAAACGACCTTAGAAATAGCTTTTTAAAGCTGGAGAAAGATCTACAATCATCATCAGATGAGCGATTACAAAAAAGGCCAAGTTACTTCATTTGCAACAGAGTTATCCTCAATCTAGGAGGATTGGCTAAGCTAAAAGATCACATGACACCGTACCCTGGTATAATTTATTATGGCTAAATACTTGCTCCATGAACATTTGGTTATTGCCCAAAAACACTTTTTGCGCACTTCGCGAAATCTTTGGTTTAAATAATTGCCCTTCTGTGCTTGTCATTTGTCGTATCGTTAAGAAATTTGAAAGTAATTTTACTCTTCACTATGTAAAAACACCATTAAGACGCCGAAATGCCAGAACTGTTGAGATTATTGCTGTTATAAGAGCTAGTGTTGCAGAAGATCAAAATTTATCAATTCCTAGTCGTGCTCAAGAGCTGGGACTTAAAAAAAACAACAACTTGGCGAATTTTGCAAAAAGATTTAAATTTACATTCGTATAAGATTGTTTTGACCCAAGTCACTGGACCATCGTCGGCGTAAGGGATCACAATTTTGCGGAAAAAATTATAATTTCAGATGATGCTAATTTTTGGTTAAGTGGTTACGTAAAGAAGCATAATTGCCGTTTTTGGTGTAAAAATAATCCACAACAGATTCACGAGAAGCCGTTGCATCCCCTGAAGGTATGGTGCTGTTTATTGTATGATGGTATCGTTGGACCATTTTTTTTTCCAAAATGAGGTTGGAGATTCAGTTACAGTGAATGGTGAATGAAAAAATTTTTATGGCCAAATTTGGATACGCTTGATTTAGAAGATGTGTGGTTCGCCATATTACTATCGCCATATTGCAAGAAAAGTTTGGAGAAAGGATAGTTTCAAGGAATTCAACTGTACCCTGGCCTCCAAGAAGCTGTGATTTGTCTCTGTTAGATTACTTTTTGTGCGATTATTTAAAATCTAAGGCTTATGCGAACAGGTCACAAACACTTGATGCTTTGAGATTGAACATTGAAATTGGATTCGTCGAATTCACTCGTGTATACGAAGCCGAGGTGGACATTTAAACGAAGTACTATTCAAAACATAAACGTTATCGATTATACAATAAGATAATATAAAAAGTGTGGTTATATCTGAAATCCTTTCTATTTTATTTTATTTTAAAATCATGTCGTTCTTATTGGAAAACCCTGTATATGCCAACGAACATTGTGCCCAGGAATGTCTGAAGATCGGTTTGAAAATGATGCCGACTTATTAAGTCGTATTGGTACTATGGATGAAACTTGGGTTAATTTCTACGACCGAGACGCAAAGCAACAATCAATGGAATGGTGACGCTCTGGTCCTGCAAAGGCTAAGGAGATTCGTACTCAAACATCTGTTGGAAAAATTCTTGGTTCAGTTTTTTGGAATTGCCATTGGAGTAATCATGATGATTAATTTTATGGGTAAGGTTGGAAGGATAATAATATGTTTGGTGTACCATTTTTTTTCTTTTTTTGAAAAGACACTCGAACCTCTTCTTAGAAAAACCACAGGCAATCAGCTTTACATAACTTTCAAGTTTCAATCAGTGTTCCTTATTTTTTAATAAAATACTAATAAGGTAATATTAATATTCTCAAAATATGGGACAGAGACAGCAGAATTAGTCTAAAATGTTTTAAAGCAATGGCCAAAAATAATCGTTCATAGATCGGACACCACATTTCACCATTTTTGGTGATCCCAATCGTCCCAAGGTACAACTTTCGAACCCTTGGAATCACAAAAAGTGCTGGGATGTGGCATATGATCTAGTAGTAGTGTTCGGTTCACCCAATGGGCTGTAGATCGCTTGGCCAAAGATGAGCATTTTTACCGAAAAATTTTCAGATGAAGTGCATTTCCACGTTGCAGGCTATATCAGCAAGCAAAATGATTGCATTAAGAAGTTAGAAAATCCAAACGTCACCATTGAGAAGCCGATGCACCCAAAACGAGTGACTGTTTGGTGCAGATTTCGGTATCCAATTGGGCTCATTTTTCTTTGAAAATGATCGCCGTTTCGATCAATGGTGACCATTATCGTGCCATGCTCAACGAATGTTTGTTTTCATAAGTTGAAGAGGGTGACCCGGAAGACGTTTGTACCGTTTTCGGAAATTGAATAATCAGCCGAAATTCTGATGTTAAGTGGCCGTCGTACAGCTGTGATTTGAGCCCATTAGATTATTTTTTATTCAGAGTCGAATGACAGAGTTAGGGATATGTACATGTTACATTAACTACCCAGGGACGATTGAAATCTTGAAACACGAAACTCAAGCCCAAACAATACTTGATAATTGGGTTCATTGGATGGCATCCTGGAGGGCCAGTCATGGCAGTCATTTGAATAATGTTGTGTTTCATTTTTAAATGTAATGGTTCAATCTTTTTAATAAAACACAAATTCCAAACGTTAGATGCCCACCAATTAGTTACTATTTTTGCTTTTATAATACTACATGCAAATCTTCTTGTCTACAATAAAGGCAAGGGGTGGTTAATTATCTAAATCTGAGTTCTGATTGCATTATTGAAAATGTTCTCCTAAATGATGAAATTTTGAAAATTGTCAAATTCGCAAGCCTTAATAAAATTTTGGATGAGTTTTTATAACTTGTTAAAACATAAGGATAAATATATTGATTTAATCAGTTCTTGAAAATATCAAAACCTAATGAACGTAGGTGTTTAGGTCTGTCGCATAATTTGGTTCCCAAGAAGGTCAAGGTTGGTTTGTCTGCCAACAAGATCATGGTGACAAACAATTAAACGTTGGGTGGAAGTGTACAGAGCTCATAGGAGACTATATTGAAAAATAATACGTATTTTTGCTGACAGGTATTCCACGAGAGCCGTTCGTTAGAAATTTTCGTGGTTAGAAAAAACTTATAATTCTGAAATATTGGATTCTAAGGTTGTTCAAGATTCTCTTTCATTTTAAAATATTTTCAAGATCATACTACTTCCGGTTATACCGGAAGTCGCCATTAACTTCCTTATTTTAAATGGAACACCCAGTATATTATTTCATTTTTAGATTCCTGAGAAAATTTCATAGTGGATTTCATCAGGTTTTCCTATACCTATTTTCAATTTCTTCTTAGATATCTTGATTTTTTTGAAAATTTTGACAGATGTAGCCTTATTTTGAGCATTGCGCCTGTTAACCAATTTCGATTGGTGGAAAGCGCTTCTGGGGTAGACGGAAGCACAGGAATGATACTTTCGAATGCCATATTGACAACTGACTTATCGCATACAGGGTATCCAAAATTTAATCCAATTACATCATTTTAAAAGTTGAAAAAGTTCGTTTTTTCAAATGGGACATCCTGTATTTTATTGGATGGATGGATGCAGAATTTGCTATTATAACATTCCCTATACCTATTTGCAGTGGTTTTCTTGTTAATACATATTTTTTATCAAAAGGTGATCAAACTCCAAAAGTTCTACCTAGTAAGCCTTGATTTTGACAGGAATTGAAACAATGTTGATTTAATGTCAAAGCAGTATCATCGTAAAGATTCGTGAGGTATCTACTTACAATTCTAGGGATTTTGTTAACTTGCTTAAGTACAGTTTATAATGGAAAATGTTGAAGAATATTCCAATAATGATTTGTTAAATTTGTTCGACGAACATGCAGACTATTTAACGTACGATATCCGGACCTACCAACAATGACTCCTGGAAAATTCGCAAGAATCGAAACTCGCCTTATAGCAACTGGAAACATAAGGGCAACTCAAAATAACCTAAAGCCCGTAACTGATAATGAAGATAACGTGGTGAGTGTGTTGGCGTTTTTTCAAGCTTATCCGCGGAGTTCAATTTCGACAGCAGCGCTGGATTTGGGTATTTCAAAAACATTAATCCACAGACTATTAAAAAAAAAACCTGGAATGCAATCTTTTTGTGAGATAACTGTTCACGGATTACGTCTTGGTGATGAGGCAAGACATGTTAACTTTTGCGAATTTATGATTTGGAAAATGACCGAAGATCTGGGATTTCTTCATCAGATTATATGGACTGATGAATCGAAATTCTCGTGGAATACCCTGTATACACAGATTGATCGAGGATCATATATGTATTTAGATTTCCATTTCTGCACATTGACTAGTATCAAAACTTCAGTTTTATGGGATTGCCATGGAGTAATGATCATTGATTTTCTGGGTAAGGTTGGCACCTCCCCTCCCCCCTTTTTCCTCCTCCGTCTCTCCAGCGGGCTCCCCAACATATTCTTCGAGGTGTGGATATCTTTTTGGAACGATAATATGTTTGGTGTACTATTTTTTTCTTGTTTTGAAAAGACATTCAAACCTCTTCTTAGAAAAACTGCAGGCAATTAGCTTGACACGACTTTCAACTTTCAATCAGCTGATTTTTTATTTTCATTATTTGCAGTTCAAGCAACAACCTTTGAAAAACATAGTTTTCGATCTCACAAAAGATTTTTGAATATATCTTTGAAACATTAGCAAAATTGGTCTAAAATTTCTCAAACCAGTGGCCAAAAATAATCGTTGATTGATCGGACACCACAGCTCAGCATTGTTTGTCATCCCAATCGTCCCTTTGGAATCACAAAAACTGTTGGGATGTGGTATGCGATCTGTTAGTACCTTTACTACAGCATTTTTTAAAATAATTTATCTTTACCCCACTAAACACTTCAACCCACAAAACATCAAAAAACACTTTTACTAAAACACTGATGCGTTTCAATAGCAAAGCTGTCATTATCAAGGCGATAATAAAACTGATAAAGCTTTGATAAGTGTGTAGTATTGTACTTCTGCACCAAAAGATCCAATGAAGACCCTTTGTTTTATGTTCTAGATTCTGTACCTTAGGGGTAAATGATCGTAAGTCCACTTTAACGAATTTTTCAGGAACAAGGAATATAAGATATCTTATTAGATAAATTCAAATTAACTAGATTTTGGGAGTTTCCAAGGATTACATTAGCATATTAACATTTTTTACCTGTGACTTGTTTTTGGTAGTTACTATTGTTTACCTCTAACAAAAGCAACAGGTAAGATTTACTACTTCCATTCTTAATAACCGTAACTCCATTATACAGGATGTCTCAGCGAAACCGTTTATTAAAACTTTATGGGGTTCTGGCCAAAAAAATTTGAAAATTTAGAATTGTGTATAATTGATTGTGTTCCCTTGTATATTTTTACATATTTGGATTTACCTATTTCTAAGCTTTATAAGTACCTTTAGTTTTTGCACCAGTTGTGCTTAGGAATTGTAAATTAATCCAAACCCAACACGCAATATTTTGGCATTCATCCAGATAGAAGAAGAAAGGATGAGTTCTAAAAAAATATATTTTAGGTAGCATGTTACCAAAATACTTCATTGTTAGGTGTTAAAGTAGTAGTTCTCTCAATGTATTTGCTGTAGACATAGTTTGTAATTAAATGAATAAACATGGAGTCAAAATAAAAAGACAGAAGAATATAAAACGTTTTAGCAACTCCATCTTTTAAAAGGCAATATTTCTCCTCGCCATTTATACCCGAGTAATGAACACTATATCGACGTTATCACCAAAGAACGAATCCCATACAAGAACCTCAAGCAGCAAAATTCTAATGGAACGAATGAAGAAGAAAAAAAGGAACATCCAGAGCAAAGCAGAAACGACATTAAATCGAACTCACCTCTCGTACTAGAATCGAGTTGCGCCTGTATTAATCGCAGCGCCGATATAATAAACTAATTGTTATATCAAAGAGCAAAGCCTAAATTAGTTTTGATAATCGTCAATAAAGGCGGCTACAGCATCTCCGGTTCTTGTATCTCCGGCGGTGCTTTTGATGCCGCGTCCGACTCGCTCGGATGGACCTGTCCGGGAGGGGAAGAAGCTCTATCCGCAGTTTGTCGGATAGTAGGAGGGATACGAGGGGGCAAATGCTCGAACAGCGAACGTTGGTCGCGTCTTTGAGGACGTGTAGGGGGGATTGGAGGGATATGGCTCGCGCGGCGGTTCCTTTGTACGACCATATAAGGCAACTAATTACCGGCGACCGGCACAATAAGAGAAGTGAACGTCTTGTGGCTGGTTCACCGCATCGTCATCTCACTCGCTGAACTGTCTATGTGAGTATGTATGTATGTATATTATAAAGGTGGGCTTCAATTATGAGAGAGTTGATTTTCTCTCGGAGCCTAGAATATTACAATTTTTTTTTGTTTTAATATAAAATAAACATTAAGGACGTCATTTTTATTACGTTAGATAGTGAAGAAGATGTGATGAGGGCGGATATTTTAGTTTCTGTCAAGATGGATTCGTTTGCAAATGCTAAATTGTTTTCTTTAAACATGATTCGGACAAGATAATGAATATCGCAAGAATGATTGTAAAAACTGCTCAAGATGGCGCTTGAAAAGGTGCGAAATTACGTCTTCGTGGCGAAGAGATCAGAGCATTGAAGAAGTTTCAGATATCTATTGAAACTGAACATCTAACAGGTCACGTGACTTTTAACTGTGTCAGAAACATGTCAATTACAGATTGAAGCGGCAGCTTTTAGCTACAAATCCATTGAAGCAAATTCCTTTTACAAAATAGTACAGTTAGATGAGCTGTGACTTCTTTCCAAATTCATTTCTTCAACAGAGAAATTTTTAAACATCCAAAAAAGCAGTTTTATTCTTAGATAATAAGCAAATAAGAAAATGAATACTGGATATAGGATGTACAGTATCAAATAACTGATAAAGGACTCTCTAAAGACCGCTCTTCAGTCATAACGACAGAATTAAAGCTTTAAAAGCTACAATCAAGAAGGAAGAAACTGCTGTCCTATTTATGTCTGCTTCATAGCGAATAGAGTCCTTCATATAGAACTTCAAAGAAAATAGACCAGATAAGTCAAAAGCTTTTAATTTTGGAAGCACCAATCATGTGAAATCCCGACCAAGATTCAAGTCTTGCAATCTAAAAAACCGTCTTAATGAGTAATGAAATAAAGTGGGGGATGGTGGTCAGACCAAATTTTTTGTTAGGATTGTATCATATCAAAGTCAAGAGCAAAAAATGCTACCAAAATATTTTTTGACATTTCACAGCTATGATTAAGATAACTGTTTTCTAGTCCTAAAAAGCGCTATTCACCAAGTTGCAAATCCTGCTAGACAAAGAAAGAATCGTAGAATCAGCAATAAAAAGAAGATGGCAGGAAACGCGTTCAGATGAGTACGTCACAACAGAGCAATTTTCTCATTTAGCTGAATGAACCGAAGGTAGAAAACCATCGAAAAAGAAACTTATTTTAAGGATTTTAAGGAAAATCTGAAGTCAAATCTCATAAGTGCATCAGAAATTTGTCCGAGGGGTTGGCAGCTCTCAAGGTCTTTTTAGTCCGCGCTTGTTGGAGTTGTAGTTTGCTATTAATGTTTGATGCACAACAGGTTAGGTTGGTGCCACGACTTGTAATTTTTAGGTATTGTATAGATAAAAAATATAAAAAAGTGAGACGTCAAATTTAATTAAATTAAATTTTAAATTTTCCATTTTTCATAGTAGTTTTTTTGTTGGAATCGTCTGGAATAAGAGAAATTATTAACCCACAAAGAACTTGGAACAAATAACAACAAATTTGGATATTGATTCTGAAACAGATGGAGGAAGATTAAAGAGAGAAGATAACCTAGAAATTTAAAGTGGGATGGTCAATCTTGCGAGAAAGAAGAGGGGGTAATGTTACTCCATACAGTGTGTTGTAGGGAGGATAACGATATATAATTTTTCAACAGTGTTTCCTTAGAAAATTATCTGAAACTTTATTATTTAAGTAGTTTGAAATCCCATGAACAAATCCGTTCTTGTAAACATCGTGAACTATACAACCCTACAAGAATGAAAACAATTTTTTGAACAGATTGCAGAGTCTTCTATCAGTTTCAATACTGATTTTAACTGCTTGATTAATTATACATATAACTTCATTATGCTTTTTCAACAAATAAGGCGTAGGAAATAGTGGCCATAGACAAGGATCACCAATATCATTGTTATCATGAATAACTGAACTAATAATGGACTAGGCTGCTGCAATGAGATTGTTGATGTAAACATTGATTTTGCAAAATGCCGACAACACACATCGGCCATAGAATTACATAACGTACTAATCTAGAGGGTGGCAAAATTAAAAGCGAACAAAGAGAGTTACTACAGGCAAACTGGTATTTACCTCCAATCCGTAGCAACGAAATCGATTGTGATGGTTCTGATACTGATCCAAATTTTAATGTCAGAAGGAATAGTTCAAATACACAAGTCTTGTTATGATGAAAGAAAATAAGGGCTAATTGATGTCTACAGACTTCACCTAACAGGGGAAGAAAACTAATGTTTGTTTTTATGATTTGCAGGTCATAATGCATATCTTCTATCAAGTGCTAAACACGCTATTTCGCTAAAGCTTGATAGTTCATACCATTAAGCAAACAAAAAAAGTCACCAATATTCGATTTCGACAAATATTTTGAGGTGGTAATTCAAAACCGCCAAACATGGAAGTCTAGCAGATCTAAATTACAAGGACCATCTGTACGCTGATTCATGGACAGATCTAAAACCGACTCAGGGGTGGACACATGCTGGGAAGTATATGCTGTTCAACGATATGCTGAAAAGACGCTACCAAGATGCATGCATATATAGGCAGTCAGCACTAAGGCTCTAAGGGTCTACACTTTTAAATCTAAATTAATCTGTGACAGTCTGCTCACCCTCAATGCTCTGGCTCAAAGAAATACAGTTACATTGATGTGTGTACCATGTTACGGAGACATTTTGTGGTTTCGCCAAAAGCCATATAAGAGTGCATCTGCAACAATGGAAAAGTGAATAAAAAATCTCATCTTGGCTTGACATTCCAAAACTAGGACAATCAAAAAAGTGTATTACTTTTTCAACCATCGCATTAGGGCTAAATCTCTGCTGGAGCTAAACAGAAGAGACCTTAGCACCGTCGCGTCTTTACTCACTGGCCAGGCCCCTCTAAGCTATCACTTGAAGAAGATGGGCGAGCTGGACTGTGATAAATGCTGATTCTGTTCAGAGCATAATGATACAACGGTAAAGCAGAATTGCTCAAGTTGCAAATATACTAAGTAGGGATAGATGGGAAGAAATAAAGAAAAACTTACTCCTAAATGACAATGCAAATGCCCCAGAACCAGATACACCCGACCGAGATAAATTGTATAACATTAGAGCTTTGATTGATCAACTGCTATTACAGTTTTGGGAGCTCCCACAAGAACAGATGATAAGTATCCATAAACAAATGGTACCATTCAAATGCCGCTCAAGAATAAAACAATATCTACCAAATAAGCCATACAAATGGGGATAAAAAATATTCGTTGCATGTGACACTAAAGGACTTGTGCATTCTTTAGATGTATTTACTGGCAAAATTGAAAAGGTTCAGGTTGTCCTGATTTGGGTGGCACTTCAAATATTGTCCTGAAATTAGTCCAGACCTTGGATAAAAATGCAAATCATCTATTTTATTTTGATAACTGGTTTTCTTCGCAAAATCTGTTAGTCGAACTTTGGAAAATAGGCTTTTATGCACTGAGAACAGTTTGTATAAACAGATTTCCAGGATTAACATTTTCAGCTGATGCTGACTTGATAAAAAGGGACAGATAGCTATGAAGAAAGACAAGCAACCATTGATGAAATTTCTCTAAGAGCTGTAAAATGGTTTGACAACAAGGGTGTTGTTTTAGCTAGTACATTTTCTTGTGCACAACCGACCTCTACAGTAAAAAGATGGGATAGGAAAACGAAAAGCTAAGTAGAAATTTTCTGTCCACAGATAGTCAAGACTTATAACTCTTTCATGGGAGGAGTGGATACATTGGATGCACTACTTTCATATTACAGAATTCACCTAAGATCCAAGAAATGGTACCACCGCCTAATAATCCATTTTATTGACTTAGTTATAGTCAATAGTTGGCTTATTTATAGACGAGCTCGTGCGTCTTTAGGAGTAGCAAAAAAAATTCAAATGGATTTGCTGACGTTCAGAACCAACATTACAGAGTCGCTGCGTAAGGCAGGAAATGACATAGGTAACCGCAAAAGAGGAAGATCATCATCTAGTTATGTGCAGCACGAATTTGAAAAAAAGAAGAAAAGAGGACCTGCGTCAACAATTCCATCCACAAATATTCGAACTGGTGGGTTTGCCCATTGGCCGGTGATAATGAAGTCGAGGCAGAGATGCAAGAAACCCAATTGCAAAGGACATTACATACTACCAATATTTAGGCCGGAGGATGAGCATAAAATAGCTGAGCAATGCAAATTATGGGAGGAATTCACTTATTAGGTATTTCGACATTTCATGGATAAGGCAATATGGGGTGCTGCAAAACACCATTGCGTTCTTTGAGCTGATGAACTGACTCAATCTCTTATGGTTATAGCAAGCTCAAATAATAACCAAGTAGCATTCCTGCATCAAATGCTTCATCGTCTTGTCCGGAAGGTGAGTTTGGTGTGATAGAAGTAAGATATCAACGTCTAGAAGTCTTGGGCCTAGTTGGACATCAATGCAAAAGTTACGTTTAATGCTCAAGTTAAAGATTTAGATAAAAATTACACAAAATCTAAATTTTATTCTTCCCACACGTCTAACACCCTAATTTATCAAGGATTCTAAAACTTCACTCCACTGCCACGAACAGGGCCTTCACTATTGGTATCTCGGTTACTAGAAGAACGATTAAATTGGAAAAACTTTGCAGAATTCCATATTCAGAAATATAGCTTCAAATTTATCCTAAGTAACGAAAAATGCTTGTACGAGTTATGCTGAGCTTTTGCCAGACAAACAGCTACCACACAGGATAAATTACTCGTCCCATAACACTCCTGATCTGCAACATTTTCTACTTCATAGTCTACAAACTTGTTCTGGCCACTATAGAAAAAAACAAAAGATAATACCGACAACTTGAAGACAAATGACAACTTTCGAGAGCCTCGAATTGTGGACACACGGTATGTGTACCTATTAGATGAGTCAGATGCTTCCTACAATTAGAAAAATATCCCAAGCAATTATGATTTTACTTAATAATAATAATGATCGCTTAATTCTATTTTAATTTTTATTATACGATTGCACAGTTGGCAATCATGCCGCGGTATATTTTATTAATAATCTAATCATTAATCTAAATTAATTGCTATTAACTATAGTGACATTTGAAAGACGGCTGAAATGTTATTAGTTATAATATAAATTTACCAAAATGTAATCGTGATTAATATCGATTGGAGCTAATTAAGGATATATTAAAATATTTAAAGCATAATATAATCTACATCACAATTAAATTCCATGATTGTATTAATTCAGATAATGACACTTAAGTCTTACACATTAAATTTGATCTCTACTATCCATTAATTGTGAACAGATTATATCCGACATTCCGTTTCGATCTCGTCGTCGCACATAATAATCAAGTTAGCCTGGGTGAGTTAATCGTGAAAGGCTCTGAATTTCTACAAGGTGTCGGCATTTGTTTCATACGAGTCACTTATTGGGTGGGCAGCGAGCAGTCGTCGATAAAACAGGAAAAAAAAAACACACCATCTAGATTACCTGAATGGCGTTGCTATGTAGGAAGCCATGTTAGGAGTGATTCTTTTGTTTCTGGGTGGTAAATAAAGATGGACGTATAATGTTTGCGTACGATGTCGGAGAAGGATGGATGTTGGTTATATCGTGGGTGTTTGACATACATAATTGAGAATTTGATAGAGTGTTTTAGATTTTGAAACGTTGCCTACGGCGCGGATTCTTTTCGACTTTTACGAGAGCTTTTCTGCTATTTATGGGTGCATCGTTTCGCTAATAAAGTGACAGATGGACTCGGCGATGTTTAGCGATCGTGTTTTGTGCTCGTAACACGTTTTGCTGGGCTATTTAAGAAAATACGATGGATTGGAGCGAAGGTGTAACAACGCAACTAGAATTAAACCAATCCCCGCCAAATTTTAAATGATTTTTCATGACAAAAATAAAAAAAATAAAAAATATTTATTACTGTCTGAGATTTAAATTTTAACAATTGATTTCTGAAGTATGCTCGAGCATGAAATTTTGACACGATGTAATGACATGTATGTCAAAATAGTGTGGCCAAGCATCGATACAACCTAAATTTGGGCCTTATTAGATTATGCCCAGATTTATTGTTGTGTCGGTCGGTCGATTGTGTTGATATGCTAGTATGCCATTTTGACGTAAATGTCATTACAAATCTGTCAAAATCGCGTGCTCAAGCATCGACTCAACCTCAAACACGGACTATAAAATATAGGAGTAATAAATAAATAAATTGCCAGTTCGTTTTACAGTTTGCAACACGCCAGCAACTATTTGCCTTGAAATTATTTTGTCTACAGTGACTACCAACCTATTAACTTTTGCGGGCGAACTGTCAAAGTCAGCTGTTTGTTTGTTTTTTACAAGTTTGCTGTTTACTTGTGTTGTGCAGCTGAAAATCATAAACAATATCGAAAGGCTAAATGGTGTTTGTTGTTTCTTTTCTATTTGGAGGAAAACAAAAACATGCAAAGGTTGGTAGTTCCGAAAATTACCTAAGAAATCACTAATATTGCCGGCCAGTCGCAAACCTGACCTATTTTGTGCAAGTGCAAGATATATTGCGCAAGAAATAAATGTTTGAAATCTGTTCTTTCTTTTTGAATAACCCTGTATATACATAGCATTTGATATTACCGAGGTCTTGTCCTCGACATCGACTGCAGCAATGGATACGATCTTTGGGTTTCCTCCGCTGCAGTTCGTATTATGGTCAGGAACATCTCCAGGGCCCTATAAAACAAGAGGCCATACCATGATCTTTAGTTGCATCCGAACAGATGGTAGCACTGTCCATAAGGGAAGCTTTCGCTCGTCTTCAGTTTCAATGCAGCATAATAATATAGACATCTCCAGAAAAGTGCCTTAATTGCCCGAAGGTCATCGGATCGATAGGAATTTTATCCGATAGACAGGTGCGCTTTTAAAGCACTACATCCAGGCTATCAGGTTTATTACCATAGACGTCAAAAATGCATTCAACAGCGCTTCTTGGCAGCTGAACCTTCAGGAGCTAAGAGTTAAGCAGATCTCGCTGAATGAGAAATAGTGTTGGAAGCAGAGGGTATAGAGAAAACCCTCCTGGGTTCCACCTTTTGGAACGTACTGTATAATGAACTGTTAGATATAATAGAAGATAGATTAATTCCAGAAGTCCGAAAATGGGTTGTAAGGCCATGTGATGAAACAGACTACTATCTTACCAACAAGCTCTGTCGAGTCAGGGCTGCTTCGGTAAATATCTGCATGATAGGCAAAGAGCCAATTCCAACCAGTGTGATTACTGCGGTGCCATGGTTGATGTGGAACACAAACTCTTCCTTTGTCCTAGGTGGGAGTACACACGAGAAGTACCTATATACCCAAGAATTGGGAGAAGGTCAGAAGAGCAATGATACCTGACGTATAGAACAATACCATCGATCATGTAGACCAAAGAACAAAACCAAAGATAGAAGGGACATGCCAGGGATAATGGGAGGAGGTTTTTAGTCAGTATGCTATCAGGTTTGATTCCGACGTGGTACTTGACTGCTACAGGAAGCTGGAAAATTATTATTTATTTATGCATAAGAAACCCTTTTCTTTTGATATTTTCGAAAATCAACCTTTATTTTGAAAAAAAAACATGTGGTTCCACTGTGGTACCACTGGGAGCAAAACATATATAAGCTAAGATTTTAACAATATATTTTATTTTTTATTAAATGCACCAAAGCAGTTGTATGATGAGCAATGCCATCTTGTTCTATGGGGTTAGTTTCTTGTACTGCAATTTGCAGATCTAAGCTTATTTCCATGAACTGGCATGCTGCTTTATCTGCTCTGACTTCCAAAGCCACATGTACTGTTGACAGTTTCTAAGCTTTATCTTCCTTTTTGAGGCCTTTGTGGATCTGCACCAATTAAACCAATTACAACTGCTAGTCGAAACTGTTTTAATAACAAACATTTTCCATTGTTACCTATTCGTTCTTTGAAAATAATGAAGACATTTACTACAGTTAGATCAATATAGTGCTACCATTTCTTGGACTATTGATATTATAATCTGTCACTACACGAAAGCAGGAAAATTTTTTGGTAGAAGCATCTTTTTGTTTCCTTGTGATAGTGTCAGTATCTAGTGGATTATGAAAATTGGTCAAAAAATGGACACATTTATTGTCCATCCATTTGACTGCCAGTAGTCCATGATTGGGCATTTTCCCATCAGAATCTCCTCTCTTCATATTTTTGGGCTCACGAAGATTCTTAGGAAATCCCTTTCGCCTATTGTCGATCGTTCCATTGTAGTTCAACTAAATTAAAATACCTATCAACATAAATTTCGTGATGTTTATCAACCAAAAGCCTGTTAGGTTTTCTACTATTCTTCCTCCCAAATTCGTTGCTGTGCCTTCGCTAGCTGTCCCTGTTTAATCTGGAATTGTGAAATGAAAGCCGACTATTTGCTCGTGCCCAAACTTTGTACCCCCTTTTGTTAGGCTCCCATAAGAATATTAACACATAAACAAGTCTAATGGACTCTCAACATCATTTGGAACATTGGGGCCGGATTCCTCTTGAAAATCTGAACCTGAATCTGAGGTTTATCACCATGGATGAAATGTGGATCCACCATTTTACGCCTCTGAGATGAAACATCAGTCAAAGCAGTAGATGGAAGCCGATAGTTCTGTTCCAAAACAGCGAAGACAGTTTTATCTGCCCGAAATGTCATGATCCATCCAGAATAATCCACCGGCCTAATACAAACGTGCTTTGGCAAGGGAAACATTTCAAGATTTGAAGTATGAATTATTGAAACATCCATTCGCCAGATTTGGCTCCCTCTGACTACCACTTATTCCTAAATCTAAAGAAACTTGTGGATGGAAAACGTTTCTGGTTCAACGAAAAGGTGATTGCATTTATTAATAATATTATAATAGAAAATAAATACATTTTTGAAACTAAAAAACACAGCCTTTCAATATGAGGTCGAGAATTTTTGACCTTGAAGAGAAATGATTAATAAAGTTAACAAAATCTGGATTATTAGATAGACAGCTTTCATTTACCCAATTTTTGTTCTTTGAGTGACATCTAGTGTTAAGAAATCACAATGAGAAACACTACAATTATTGCAGCATAAAATTCCTGTAATAGAATTTCTACATTAACAGTTTGCTATTATGAAATAAAGGATAAAATATAAATTATTAATACAAATAATTAATTATTAAATCTATTTAAAATATATTTTACAAAACATAAATTAAAAATAAAATTTATCTTCCTAGAGAGCCATCTATTGTAAAATATGATTACCTACAGAGAAAGATTTGTCTGACAGCTAGCCGTCAATACTAGTTCTACTACTGGTTAGGAGATGGCAGCACCTATCGTCACATATTAAATTTAAAAATTAAAATTAGAAATGTCATTTTTCTTAAAGTGAAATCGCAATCGCAGATATTGATTACAAAATTATAATCTAAATATTTGTTTTGATCAGAGGGACTGCATTAAAATTTTTATTATAAATAAATCTCCATATTTCAGGCGTATATCATCGTTAATTTTTCCGAAACGGATAAATTAGTGAATGACGAAATTGTATTGGGAAAAACACACCATGGCTTGCGTAGGTACCCGATGTATACGTAAATCTTGCATGTCCACTGTTCCGAATAGATTTTTGCGGTTGCGGATTTATTGGCCACAAAGTTTAGGGCCTTTAATGATGGCTATTACGAAAACATGGATTTAAAAATATTTACGTATGTAAATATTACGATTTAATAATAATACGCCGCATATTAAATTTATATTTATCTATGAATATGTGAATTGATGTATCGGATTAATATTTTTGAGATGTTTTGGGCTGTTTGCGTAAGAGTAAATTTTCGGAAATTTTTACGGTTACGTAAAATTCGTTAAAAAATAAATAATGTTTGCAAATTTGAGGACAAATCCATGGACGAATGATGCCAATTTTGCCAATTCTTGTCTTACATGACATTTAATCATTTGAAACTTAAAGACAGAAGTGTTATGGCATTTTTGCCAATAATAGGCAATAATTCGAAGAATATCCGTGCGAGAGAATGCTCATAGTGGATGGAGAAAATAGTTCGTGCTATTTCCAAGTTTAATTTTGATGCAAGACCCACAGAGTTGAAGACCTCTAGAAGAACGAACTGAAGAAATCATCAACAAACTTGAAGATTTGGCCTTGATTGACGGCCAAGTAAAAGTCTCAGTTATAGCTGCAAAAATAGGAATATTAGAAACGAGTGTTTTTAAAATTCTACAGGAAGAACTGGGAATGAGCAAAGTGTCGGCAGGATGGATTCCTAGGATGCTTGATTGTTAATAGACATGTTACTGCCCTAAGCTGAGTCCTGTTTAATGCAAGTAAATCGACAGTTATTCGTTAATCATCCGTTTGCTGTGCGTTTGTCCAGGTACATGGTTCCAATTTAGTTGGTGTTGTTTTATAATCCACTCATGAATCGTACTACGTACTGCACTCTTTGGGATACCTAGACCTGGCTCCGGTCCTTGTTGTTTCTGGCCAGAGCAGTTAGGTTTGGGGGCTATGTAATAAGATGCTAGAGCCTTTAAAGCTGCCAGACTATCAGAGAGAATGAAGATCGCCTGCCCTCGCGGTTGGCGACGCACACCCTCCAACGCACAGTTTTGTATAGCCTGTGTAAGGTGCTTAGTGACGAATAAAAATTGTGTAGACGACAAATTTGTCAAAGAGAATTTCATTCTTTTATCTCAAGATTAAGATCTTTTAAATAGAATACTACTAACACTACTGAAACTCATTCACTAAACAAGAGCTAATGCTAGGAGGTCATAAGTGATCTTCCCCGCCCAAGAAAGCAAAACAGCGTTCTGTGGGGGAAGGAGGTCGGTCAAAGGTTCTGTATCCGCGTGATCATCGATAAAACGTTTGACCTGCTTGGTTAGGCTAATAGGGTCTCCATAATTTGGGAAGAATCTTGGGAAAGTCCTCGTATTACAATTAGATTTTTTAGATTTCTAGTCCTAAATCTAGATCTTCAACATACCTACATACTTTCATCTATGTAGATTCAAAAAATTATTAAGGTTTTTCATTTTCAGTCAACGTCAACAAATTCTTATTTTGGAGGATACGTTAAGTGGTAATAAAGTCGTCTTCTGAATCAGATGTGACAGCCTCAGTTGACTTAGTATTCACTGCTTTACGGAACCAATATTTGTTTTGGTTACTTAGTCCCAAGCTGTTTTTGCAAAGTAGACTTCATCCAGTATTTACTAGCGGATGGTGTAGTACACTAGCTGATACAATAAAGAAACACTTTGACAACTGCAGTCAATTGTTTAGTTTACGCAGAATTCTGCAGCTGCTGCCTACTTAATTCTCATTTCATGTGTGACATCCGTTAATTATGTAACGAAAAAGAGCCTATCTAACCAATATTATAAAAACTACGATTCAAACTTTTGGATGAAAAATAATCAAGGAATGAACCTTGCTTAATTTTTTTTAATTTTTGCAGGTGTGCTCTCGCGTATGTTTCTGTGAGCAAATTACTGCCATCCCTTCTGTGTTGACAAGTTTCAAGGGAAGAAATACCACGACAGCTATCGCTAGACGTTTGTAAACGAGATTAAGGCCTGGGAGTAGCGATTGGATGGACCTTTCTCTTTAAAACAAGCATTATGCCACCAGTTAGCTACTGGGTTGAAGCAGAAGGGGTACAAATTGTAACTCTGTATGACGAAGGATGCAGGCAAGAAGATATCAATCTACAGTATCGGAGATTTTAGAAAGGTATCAAGAGAGAGGAAATTTCGTATGAAGACCCGGTTATTTTTATCTTAAAAATAAGTTACTAAATGTAAGACGTGTTAATATTAGTTCAAGAACGTTTAGATTAAAACCAAAAAAAAAACGGAGGTTTAAATGCCAAGACGGCAAGCCAAAATGCCACGTCTTCTCCAAATTCGTAGAACTCATGGATATTCAATGGACTATCGATAATTGGAAAGGTATTCTATTCATTAATGAAACTAGAATCCTATTATGGAAACCAGGCGACCGAGATCGTGTCTATAGATGAGTTGGTGAACGATACAGCAGCTACAATATCATACAAACTGTTAGTTTTGGAGGTGGTGGCATAACCCTTTTTGGAGGCATTAATTGGGATGAACGCCGAACCGAACTAGTGCCTGGTATATCGAAAACAACCTCCAAGATCATGTTTTGCCATTTGTAGGCTACCTTGAATACGACCGCTTCGTACTTATGCACAATAATGCTCAACCAGACCACATTAGTGACTAATTACCTATCTTAATGCAGCTCAGGTACAACGATTAGATTGGCCACCGTATAGTCCGGATCTGAATCCCACTGAACACATGTGGAACCAGCTAAAACGCTGCTTACAACAAAGAAATCCTGTTAAGAGCTTCGATTTGCAGCAGAATATATTCAAACTCTGGATGCAAGCAGTAACTATTAAAGTTCGATGCCCATCTTCTCGAGGTGATACCTCAGAGGACCATGGCCGATTAATAGCCGTGATGGTGCTGAGATTGTTGTCCAGCAGGGATTTCGCCTTAGTGGCCGAAAAGTAATAAACTTTTTAGATTGTTGATTTAATCCCCTGTTATAATTTGCCCTAATGTTATAAGGCTCTGGGTTTAGCTATATTATCAATGATCAAGAGATTTTTTTCATTTCTTGCCATATTTGCAAAATGTAGAATTATAAACCTAAAGAGGTGGAAAAGAAAAATGTGTCGGGAGTAAGTATGCCAAATATTTGGAATACTTACTCCCAATACATTTTTCTTTGTTTAATGTTAGCGTTTTGTTGGGCAAAGTGCTAAAATACAGGCCTGTCTCATCGGCAATATAGATGGCCCACGGTGAATTTCCCTTAATTAAGGAAGGGTATTCTTCCAAGAACAATGAAACATCTTCACCAATAGTTAGAGGGGAAGTAACGGCTGTCACAACGTTAACTAAACGCTAATTAAGATGAACGTAGAGCTAGTGGGGTTAGCAGCCAATGGAAGAATCCTTATTGAAAGGAAATAAGACTCATTTATCTAAACCTTAAGCTTTCGATTTTTATTAAAATCTTCCTCAGAAGGTAATTCTACAAGAAAATATGCTAATAAAGAAACAGTAACAGTAATCATAAATAAAAAACTTACGATTAGAGTAAGAAGCTAGCAAACACAGAACATAACTTCGCACAGATATCCATTAATACTAGTGGTCATACTAGGAGCTTATATTAAGACTAGACACAACATGTTAAAAACACAAAATGTATTGTGAATTAATAAAATTAAGGTGACAATCCACCGAAAATAGACCGCATGGTTGAGCGCGGGAAACAGGTCTGAGTGAGACAGGTTAAGCAGGGAAATATTAATTGGGGGAAATTCAAAACTAAAAGTAACCAACTTAAGTCAGGAACTGTAAAGGAGTAGGGGGAAAGCGGGAAATTCAAAATGAACTAGTCAGAATCTATAACTATGACAGTGGAATCCAGATCAGAAATGACGGGGTTGTTTACTTTACACTTAAACAACCCTGTGGTGCTCACTCAGGCTGAGTGCGGACCTAACGGCAGGTAATGATCGTGTGCCTAGTGTAATTGTTAAAAACTGCGCCGAAGTGTTAGCTGTTCCACTAACAGTGCTGTTTAACCTATCTCTTAAGACCTCAGTGTTCCCCAATACCTGGAAAATCTGTAAAATAATACCAATATTCAAGAAGGGTAATCGCAAAGACATTACTAACTACAGGCCTATAAGCTTACTATCGAATTTTGCAAAGGTTTTTGAACAAGTAATTTATAAAAAGGTTTATATAAATGTCAAGCCTTTCTTGTCAGTTCATCAGCATGGCTTCATGACTGGAAGATCTACGACAACGAATCTCATCAACATTACGCAATATCTGTCATCGTCTTTGGATCAACGCAAACAAGTTGACGTAATTTATACTGACTTCACAAAAGCTTTTGACAAAATAGATCACAACATACTTTTACATAAACTAGATGCAATTGGTTTCTGTCCATCGCTTGTTCAATTTATGTCTTCATACCTTAGCAATA
Source organism: Holotrichia oblita (assembly GCA_023690525.1). NCBI lineage: Eukaryota > Metazoa > Arthropoda > Insecta > Coleoptera > Scarabaeidae > Holotrichia > Holotrichia oblita. The sequence goes on along the minus strand of CM043019.1, from coordinate 18,076,312 downwards.
GGACAGGCTACGTTACTTATAATGGTTTCTCATCTACTACCTTTAGAATGTGTTCGGGTGTCCCACAGGGGTCTAACCTAGGCCCTTTACTCTTTAATATTTTTATCAATGATCTACTTGAAAAACTTGGATGTCAGCTCTTGGGGTACGCCGATGATCTAAAAATTTATAATGTTATCCATACCATTCCAGATAGTGTTAACCTGCAGACCAATCTCACCTTAATATCAGAGTGGTGTTCGTTAAATAGATTATTATTGAATATAAATAAATGCACTATTGTTTCCTATAGCAGATCTTCTACCGTCACGCAATTTCCCTACGCTGTTGACGGTTGCCCGATTCCTAGAAAAGACAAGGTTTACGACTTAGGTGTGTTATTCGATTCTCGATTAACCTTTTCCGAACACATATCCACTATGTGCTTATCCGCCTCAAGATCTCTTGGGTTTATTATAAGATCCTGTCGTAATTTTAATAACATCCTAGCAATTAAAACTTTGTATCATTCACTTGTGCAGAGTAAATTGGAATACTGTTCCTTAGTCTGGTATCCTCATTATATATACCAACAATTGGAAATCGAGAGGATACAAAAACGATTCTTAAAGTATTTGACATATAGAACTACTGGCAGCTATCCCGGACGTGGTTCAAACTATGTATTCTTATTGGAAGAACATCACTTCGAGTCCTTGTCTGATAGACGTAACAAATGCAGTGCTAAGTTTCTTCTGAACTTATTAGCAAACCGAATCGATTCGCCTGAGTTCCTGGCACTAATTCATTTTATTGTGCCCGTATGTAACACAAGATCATATGATGTATTAAATGTGCCAACGCCTAGAACAAATATTCTAATTAAGTCTCCGGTATATCATATGTCAACAAATTTTAATAAATATTATGCAAACTTACCAAGCATTTAACCACTTATTTTTACTGTAGCATTGTCGAAGAATAAGTTTAATTTGTGATATTGTAAACTTCAATTTGCATTTCTGGTCACGCATTGTTTATGTTTTTTCTATTAAATTCATGTAATGTTATACGTATTTCTACAATACGATTCAATTATATTTTTGTATCATTGTTTTTCTTTCTTTTTTTTGTAGCGTATTGCATTCAATATTAGGTTTGTTAATCACTTACTTTTTGCACCATACACGTTATTGTTATTGTTGTCCTGTAAATGGTTATAGTAACTGTTGGACAAATAAAGACCTTATTATTATTATTATTATTATTATTATATCATACCAATAAATACATACGAGAAATGAAAAGGAATGATTATATCGAAGAACTTACAGCAAGACGTCTCACTTGTTATAATGGTGTCTGCCCTAAATTTTACGGCTTACCTAAGATTCATAAAATCAACAACCCCCTACGACCGATTGTATCATTTTGTGGGTCACCTGTCTATGAATTGTCCATCCACCTCTCTGAAGTGCTTTCTAATGCATTAAGCTCGAGAACTAATTTTAATATTAAGGATACTTTCGAGTTTGTCGATAAGGTAAAGGATATTTCTCTACCTGACAACTATCAAATTATTTCATTGGATGTTGTATCTCTTTTCACCTGTATCCCTTTAGATCTGATTCTATTTGTTATTGAACTTCATTGGGAAGATATCTCCGGTTGCACTGACATTCCTTGCAATTACTTCTTGAAATTAATAAAGTTTTTGCTGACCAACTGTACTTTCTCTTTTAATGGTAGTTTTTACAAGCAAACTTTTGGAACTCCAATGGGTAGCCCAATTAGTCCTATACTCGCCTTAATAGTTATGGATCACCTTCTTGAACAGGTGATACCTAACCTTCCTTTTCATTTACCTTTCATTTACAAATATGTTGATGACCTAATATGTTCTATCCCCTTGAATGAGGAAGATAACATTCTCCATCACTTCAATAGTTTCAATGAACACATACAGTTTACAATTGAACTTGAACACAACAGATCCATTCCCTTTCTTGACACTAAGGTACATAGAACTCCCGATCAAAAAATAATACTTGACTGGTACACTAAACCTACTTTTTCTGGTCGTTACTTGAACTATTATTCTAACCATCCCATACAGATGAAACTTAATGTTTTACGTGCTTTAAAGAACAGAATTCTTAAAATTGCCCATCCTCAATTTCATAATAATATAAAGACCCGTCTTGTTGAGTTGTTTACTCAAAATGGTTACCCCTTAAATTGTCCAAATCTATAGTGTATCAGTCACCTACCACTCAACATCACAATACTTACTCCAACTCAAATTCTGCACATAATTCCCCACTTCTTTCTAATAATCCCATTGATATCACCCAATATAAATATGTCAAATTTCCCTACATACCATACTGTTCGGAAAAAATTAGGAAATTACTCCTACAATATCCTACCACTAAGCTGGCATTCTATAACACTACCACCGTAGGATCGACCTTCTCTAGAGTCAAGGACACTACCCCACTTTTGCTACGCTCCAACGTTATCTACCATATCCCTTGTAGACACTGTGAACTTGTTTACATCGGTACTACCAGTCAATGGTTAAAAAATCGCATCTATCAACACAGCAGAGACTGTAGTAATAACTCTGAAGGTACTGCCCTTTCTTCCCATTGTTTTCATAGTAGACACTCGATGGACTTCGATGGCATCTCTGTTATGGCTACTGAAAATAACTACAGGAAACGCATGTTTCTGGAAATGTATTACATACAAACTACCAATAATACAATGAATTTTAGAACTGATCTGGATAATCTCAGCGATATTTACTCCTTATTGTTTAATATCAATAAAAACACCCCCACTTAAACAACCCCGTCATTTCTGATCTGGATTCCACTGTCATAGTTATAGATTCTGACTAGTTCATTTTGAATTTCCCGCTTTCCCCTACTCCTTTACAGTTCCTGACTTAAGTTGGTTACTTTTAGTTTTGAATTTCCCCCAATTAATATTTCCCTGCTTAACCTGTCTCACTCAGACCTGTTTCCCGCGCTCAACCATGCGGTCTATTTTCGGTGGATTGTCACCTTAATTTTATTAATTCACAATACATTTTGTGTTTTTAACATGTTGTGTCTAGTCTTAATATAAGCTCCTAGTATGACCACTAGTATTAATGGATATCTGTGCGAAGTTATGTTCTGTGTTTGCTAGCTTCTTACTCTAATCGTAAGTTTTTTATTTATGATTACTGTTACTGTTTCTTTATTAGCATATTTTCTTGTAGAATTACCTTCTGAGGAAGATTTTAATAAAAATCGAAAGCTTAAGGTTTAGATAAATGAGTCTTATTTCCTTTCAATAAGGATTCTTCCATTGGCTGCTAACCCCACTAGCTCTACGTTCATCTTAATTAGCGTTTAGTTATCTTGACCAATAACCAAAACTCATTCTCCCGAAATCGCTTTAAAACTAAAAAAAACATTAAAAATAAGTTTTTAATTTTTGATCACAGCAAGCCTCACTTCTTTTATTTACATATTTTAGAATCGATATAACAAGAACATCATTGCACTATAGCAGAAAACCTTATCTAAAAGTCGTGTGGATACCTATCTAAAGGATCGTCTTATGGTGAGCTGCTATGATCCAGTAATAAAACAACTTGCCAGTTTTGGTACCACCTCCCATCAAAAAGTTGTGTTGTGGTTTTTCGATATTAAAACACCTGGTTACAAAACGAGCAAAGCTTACTTCAATGCTACGAGCTACGACAACTTACTAAGATTACTTCACTCCCTTAATTAATCAGCAAAACATCTGAATTAGATCATTAACACTAATATAGCGAAATGTCTAGTAATATCCAAGGAACCAATAAGATGTAAACTGGACTTGATTAGAGGATAATCGAACAAATGAATCAGTTCCAATACTTGGAAGCTGATAGAAAAGATTCTGGAAATCTGAAGCACGAAGTCTGGGAACAAACAATGAAAGGCTCGTAATGACATACGCTACTGAAACAAGTCCAGACACCTTCCAGACACAGCAAATGATGCGGACAGTCGGAGAATCAGATCGGAATCACGAGAGAAGGCCTACGGCAACATAGCAAACAAGAGACGTGGAAAATTGATAAGAAAATACTGGAACAAACTCGTAAGCAGAATGAACGATGATGGACTGGCAAAAATAATCTTGTCGAAAAAAGTTATGGGCAGGCGATCAAAATACTAGAAAGAGTGCTAGTAGAAAGAAGAAAAGAAAAAGAAGTAGAAGAAGCAAAACTAGTCGGACTAGTGGTCTAGTGGCTTGCACACTAGCCTCGTAGTCCGGCAGTACCGGGTTCGAACCCCGGTGCTTCCTTTCTGAGTTTGGTTTTCTGTAGATTTTCAAATTCCACGGCAAATGCGGAAAGGTTACATCTTAAGTCGGTCTACAGCTGCAGACGTAATAATAACTCGTGGCCAGCCGATACCCCCTGTAATTGGCGCAAGCTGTTGGCGGATGCTAAGGCATGAATTATTATTATTATTATTATTATTATTATTATTATTAAAACAAGTAGAAAAAGAAGAAGAAGGAAACCTTTTCGAGAAGGGGGCCAGAGGGGACTACAATAACAAGAAATGCCTATAAAGACACAATCAAGACACTAATCACGATTATACAAGAAAAAAGGACGTCACAATTTTGCTCAGAAAACTCTGCTTCCGCATGGCGACTGCAGGGGGCATAAGATACGAATTGTCCAAGCAATAATGGATGAATGCGGTTTTGAGGAATTGCAATATCCACCCTGTAGTTCCGATCTCCCTTCCTGTAACTATTATCTCTTTGCAAAACACAGAAATCCCTTGAGAGGGCATCGATTGTTATCGTAGTCGTATTTTGCGGAAATTCGAAAATGATTCTTTTTCGATATTAAAGAAACGTTGGAAATAAACTCCGCACTTTCACAAAGATTACCCTAAGCTGGTCCTGTACATAAATTCTACAAATTATATTAGGAACGTAAAAACGGTTTCTAAATGCACGTAACCCGATGAACATCCAAGCACGCACACAAAGACGAACTCGTTTGCTTTCTAACACAGATCCCCGTATATAATCTATACATACATTATGCTGATGCGACGATGAACGAGAGCGTTAAAAATGTTTAAAAGTCCGCTTGTAATTGCCCATTTTATGAACCAATACGATTCGGTAATATCCTTATGAAAATAATCAAACACGGAGGCTGTATTATTTTTAACTGCTCTTTAAACGGCTAAATGGGCGTAAACAGATAGTGACGAGTTTCCTGTATTGTTCGGCAGCTCTATCCTCTTTCTTTTTTTTATTTTTTTTTTATTTCTCATCGTATACATCGCGTCACACTCACACACGTGCAACCGCATCCACGGAAACGAAGATGCGTGCGTGTATACGGTTTTGAAATCGGGATACCGGAAGATTTTAGTTTGGTCGTTTGGGTGCCTTTCAAAAGTTATGCTGTGTTTTTCGAGTTATGCAGATGAAAATATTTGCTCGAAAAATGTTACGAGGTAAACTTTAGCGTTCCTATTTACGCTATTAATATTATGCATTTTTAATTATGAAATGAAGTATGTAATGCTGAAGAAAATGTAGTTATTTCTGAAGGCAATAAATTTGATGGTGGGATAGAGAAAGCAGAAATGCTGAATAAGAAAAAAGTCTGCTACTCAAATTGCAATTGTTCGACACAAAATTCTATACCGCCCTCTACAGCGCTTTTGAGTGCCACTTACTCCAAACTAAATTTTAAAAAATGCTCTCGCATAAGAGCATAATTTAAAAAGATGAAACTGCATTTGTGTCGATGCTTATTTTTTTATTATTTTTGGGGGTGGTTTTGGTCTTGATCTTCTCCACTTGCTGGAGAAGATCAAGACCAAAACCCCCAAAAAAAGAGGGCGGCCTTTCGCAAGTATGAACGCAAGTATGAGAAAGCAACCACCTGGAAAAAAGGCGAAAACCCCAGCTGTTAGAAGACACGAAGGGGGTGGTTTTGAGAAGATCAAGACCAAAACTACCCCTTCGTGTCTCCTAGAGCATCCATGATGGTTCCATGGATTCTCTAGGAGCTTCCATGCATATGGAGAATCCAGCAAGTGGAGAAGATCAAGACCAAAACCAGCCTCTTCGTGTCTCCGTCCATGGAACCATCACAGTAGATATCACCTTCACGCATGCCCCGAGAAAGCTGTCTTCACGTACGCTCTCGATTCTCCGTTTCCTGTCTGTTTTGTCTTTCTCTTTCTTCTACTTCTTTAGTGTTCATGGTCCTGCTTATCATCCTATGCAACTCCTCTCAGCTATGTCTAGACTCTAGGCAATAAAACTATAACCAAAAAAAGAGGGCGGCCTTTCGCAGGTATGGTAGATGAGCCTGTTTTGCCTTTCTCTTTCTTCTACTTCTTTAGTGTTCATGATCCTGCTTATCATCCTATGCAACTCCTCTCAGCTATGTCTAGACTCTAGGCAATAAAACTATAACCAAAAAAAGAGGGCGGCCTTTCGCAGGTATGGTAGATGAGCCTGTTTTGTCTTTCTCTTTGTTCTACTTCTTTAGTGTTTATGATCCTGCTTATCATCCTATGCAACTCCTCTCAGCTATGTCTAGACTCTAGGCAATAAAACTATAACCAAAAAAAGAGGGCGGCCTTTCGCAGGTATGGTAGATGAGCCTGTTTTGTCTTTTTCTTTCTTCTACTTCTTTAGTGTTCATGATCCTGCTTATCATCCTATGCAACTCCTCTCAGCTATGTCTAGACTCTAGGCAATAAAACTATAACTAACTACTTTTTTGGAACTCCTAATGCTGCAGCTTTTTCTATATTCACTCCACGCATTTACACATGCTATCTCAATAGCATGTGTGAACATGCGCAGTGTCCATTTCTTTGAACGTATAAATGTCCTATAAATGGTTATCAGAGAATCAATTTTGTCGATACCTCCCATGTTTAAATTGTAATTTCTTATTACCTCGAGCCTGGGTACTTATAAAAAATCTTTCTACTGCTTGTCCCACCTACGACAAATATCCTGATCATCTGCTGTTCCCATAAAGTTAGACGCCATGTTGACTGATTTATTGTCAAACCATCTAGTAAGTACAACTTCTCCATCACCACTGACTAGTTGCTCCATAGTTCCTTTTCCGGTGAGTGAAACGTGTCAAGCCTGGCGGTGCTGGTTGCAAATATATTTTTATGACGCAAATACTGCAGCAGATTGTACTTAGTTACTAAATCAAAACATAGCTGGACGTTTTGCTGATTTATGCGTTCAGCTAGTTTTAAAACTATCGCTGCCTCTTGCCCAAATACATCTAATTGTTGTTTGTGGAGTTCGGTGGTTGACCCTTGGAAGATGATAAAGTCAAACATTTGCCCACTGACGCCACTAGAAGACAAGTTTCTAAAGAAAGCGATAAACATCTTGCTCTAAGGCTGTCGTATAATGGGAGAATTTTCCAAAATCTATCACCTGCATTATTTTCTGTTGGAATATTGAGTGCAGTATCCCAATAGCACCGTATTCGGAAATAATGAAGCTTACCCATAAGAAGCTCTTCTGTATTTGTGGGAGTAAATCTGTCACCTTGCTGCACAGCTCATAAGTTGAAACCGGTGCTGTTCCAAGTTCAAATATGCATTCTGAACGTATAGGTGTGCAAACTCTGAATGAAGTTGAAGAAATTCTTCAGTCGGTAGAATGCAGAACCGTTCCTTTAAGATCAGAATTTTGTTTGTGTGTTGTTATGTACAGTTTTAATGATGGGAACTTTTCTGCTTAAAATGATCATAACATACTAACATATGTTATAGTAACACCCTGTATATCGACCCCAACTAAAGATGGCAAGACTTCTCAATAAAAGCTGGGTAATTTGGGTCAATGGATACGCATTGACAGGTACCAGGTACCAAAATTTCAGCCAATTTGGACACGCAGTTTTTTTTTGACAATCGTTTGAGTGAGTCGATATGAACATTTTTGTGAAAAGGGACAAAATCGAGCCGTCATTAAACATTTGTTTTTGAAAGGCAATACGCCAACGCAAATTAAAGATTAGTTGGACGCAGTGTCCGCGGGACTGCACCATTATTTTTATCACAATGAAATTTTGGACAATAGAATTTAAACGTGCCCGTAGGAGTTTTGGAGACGATGAGCGTTGTGGATGTCCAAAAATGAGAGAGATGGTAGAAGTTGAACATGTTCAAAGAATGAGAAAGCTGTTCGCGGGTTGGGTACCGCATTTGCTCACACTAGACCAGAAACGTGCTTGAATGAACCGGTCCGACGCTCTGTTGGCGCAGTTTAGGCTCTGATTAAATTGTAGATTAAATTTGGATACACCATTATCGCCCGAAACAAAAATACCGTCAAAACAGTGGACTGCAAAGTGGGAATTGGCTCCGAAAAAAGCAAAAACTGTTTTTCCGGCTGGGAAAGTGGTGGCTACGGTTTTTAGGATCGTCATAGTTATTAGGATAGCTAAGGCCAGAAATTGCTGAAAAACAGCCACATTTGCAGAAAAAAGAATGGTTTAACCAGGACTATGCGCTCTCTCTCACCTCAGCAGTTGCCATAGCGAAAATCTACGAATTACGGTTTGAACTGCTTAACCACCCTCCTTACTCACCAGATCTAGCCCCAAACGACTTCCTTTTGTTCCCTAATTTAAAAACTGCACTCAAAGGATGGAGATTTTCGTCAAATCACCGTCGTAAACAGATATTTTGCAGAGAAAGACGCCGAGTACTATTTGGACGGGTTGAAGAGATGGGAGCATGACTGGGAGAAATGTGTACACTTACCAGGAGACATTATGTAGAAAAATAAAAATAAATTTTAGAAAAAATGTAGTGTCTTGAATGAAGTAACGTTTTTGCCACTTATTTTGCAAAATATGTGAAATAAAAGGCTGAAATTTGGAGCAACATAGAACAGATCTAGAAGAATCTAAAAGTCAAGATCTCAATTTTTAAGATATGAGTGTTAGGGGGTGGTGAATCGAAATTATCTGCTTCTCAAATCCATGTTGAAAAGTCCAAATTTTAGGGCAATGTTCAGAGCGATTTTGTTTTGTTTCCAAAATCTTTCATCTATACAGGGTGTCCGCGAAAATGTGGGAAATCTCTAGGATACAGATAGAACATGAACAAATAAGATGACAAGTCCCTATAAACTGGGCCCTTCCTACGCAGATATGCTTCCCTGAAGGACGCCGCTGCAAATCGGTTTTTCTTGATTTTTTTTTAAGTGCCTAATATAAAGGCAGTGATGTTTCCGGAGGCAACTTAACGGAATTATTAAAAAAACTTCATAAAAGAGTTCAACATGGGCTGTGTGAAGTCCGATACACTCGCGAGCACGACGAATTAAGGACTGTTGAACGTTGAACCCGCAGCAATAGCCCAGCTGTGTTCCTTATCACATCACACAAAAATCAAGAGTACCGTTTTTAGTCTAAGGTTAAAGTTATCCAGTTTATTATTTTTGAAGTCTTTATCATAGAGGATGTGTTTAAAAAAATTCAAGAAAAACCGATTTCCAGCGTCGTCCTTCATGGACGCATATCTCCGTAGAAATGACCTATAGGAACTTGTCATCTTATTTCTTCATGTGCTATCTGCATCCAAGAGATTTTCCAGGACACCCTGTATATTGAAAAAATGAAATAAAATGCATTCTTGATAATAATCCAGAAAGGAGATGCTTGAATTTGTATTTTTATACAATAATATGGCATATATCCATACTAAACTACCTAACACACAATACGTACGAAATGACCCTCATTTTAAGCAGGTTTTAATTCTCTTTTCGCGAGAATCGAATACTGAAACCGTATAAGTGAACTAAGTCTTGAACCGGCGACTCCGTTAACATAACAAAACCCCCTTTAAAGAGTAGTATTGTTGTTAAACGGTGATAACCAACTAGAAGTCAGTGGTGCGAAAATCGCTGCCATCGGAGGGTAATTTTCTACGGGTGAAACAGCAGCAGCATCATCAGCGGCTAAAGAGGGTGAGCTTCCGTTGCTTACTTTGCAGATTTTTCATTTCCCTTCTATTGTTGTTAAAAGTAAATTAACGTTTAAAATGAGATTATTGTGTCGCGATCGAACTTGTTATATCCGAAGACAATAAAATTTTTCTAGGAAAAAAAAAACTATTAAATTTTACACCTTAGAAATATTTATGCATCGAGAACTTAAAACCAGTACTATTTACACAGTTAAGGTTTACATTGAGAGCGTTTTATGCCTTTCACTAGAGGCAAGAGAATGATTACTTATCTTTTTCTAAACATCCTGCAGGATAAGTACGAGTCACTAAAATATAATCGATCGGGAGTGAATTCTTCCAGTTATCGTTAAGAATTGATGGCGTGTGCCAAACCGAGAAGTTCACTTCAGATGGTAGCTATATAAAACAAAATCTAATCGAAAAAAAAGAGACCGGAATAGCAGGAGGCGTACTAGACGTTAATACCTTATAAAAGTCCGGGAAAGCGATAATTGCATATTGGTAAAGGAGGTAGTAGATTTCTAGGTGGTTTAATTTATTAATAATCACATTAGACAGACTTCTCCACATATTATAATCATGGGATATAAACATGATACTGTAGGAAAAGATAAACAAGACTTGTATATGTGTTGGCACCATTCATTAAATTATTTCGATTCATAAGTAAAAATTATTTACTGTTGGCATATAAATATGATGTTTCTCATTTAACTCTATTTCGAACTTCCGAACATTTATGATGCGTTTGGTCCAAGGCAAAAAAAAACAGATATGCGTTATAAAACTGAGACTATGTGGGTTGTTATGGTAGTCATTTCCGAGAGTTTAATTGGACAGATCGCGTGATATTTATATGCAACTTAAGAGAAACGATATTTAAAGTTAATCTTCTCGAAATATTTCTGTAAAAAAATATAACAATAAACTTGTGAAATAATGTATAAAAAAAATTGTTTCAAATAGTTTTTTTTAAACTTGACAACTGTTGTTTTCAAATAACTGTTAGACCTGTCAAAATACTAATAGGAAAAACAAGTGGTCCCATAGTTCGATAGCTTTCAGAAAAATTATCACTAACTCTTACAAGCAATTACAATAAGCGTATTCATCAGAAGCAAACGCTTACCTCATATTTTTTGGCAGTCATGGATTCAAAAAAGTTCTATGAGAAAATAGCTATTGTTAGATTTCCCGATATTGAAAGTGAGGAATCCGATTTATCTAATGAAAATGATAAAGGCCCACCAGTAGCACTGGTACCCGATATTGACTACGAGGAACCTGATGAGGTGGAAACTGAAGCGGAGCAAACTATAATTCCCGAAACAGATTCATAAGATGATAATATCCCTTTATCAGTAACAAGAGAAGAAAATCTGATAATCAAATACAATTGCCGTCAACCATTGTTGCCAGAGTTGCAAACTCCAATCCAATTTTTTTTGTTTCCCGATAGTCTAATATGTTATTACATAACAGACCAACTTATATTCAATTCAACAACATCCAAATAAATCAGCCAACATAAGTTTCCAAAATTATGCAATTCATACGTATTACTATTTACATGTCAATTATACAACTTCCTCCTACAAGACATCACTGGAATTCCAACTTTGGCCATTCAGCAGTAAACAGCGTAATGAGCCGTAACAGATTTGAGGAAATAAAACGTTTTTTGCACTTCCATAACAATGAAAATATAATTGAACGAGGACAGCCTGGACATGACCATTTATTCCAGATTAGACCGTTTCTGGGAAGAATTTTTAGCTGTTGACGAACAAATTATATCTACAAAAGCACGAAGTCAATTGAAGCAGTACAACCCAAAAAAAAACCATAAGTGGGGATATAAGAATTTTGTTCTAAGCGGCATTTCTGGTTTCAGCTATGATTTTGATCTTTATGCTGGAACCCAAAGCAATTCTTCCTCCAGAGGCTCAAGACCATGGTATAAGTAGTAATATAGTTGTGAAATTATGTGAATCCATACCAAAACATCAGAATTACAAATTGTTTTTTGATCATTGGTTTTCTAGTGTTCCACTTATGGTATATTTCACCAAGGAGGGCATTCTGCCATTGGGAACAAATCGTGTTCCAGGAGCTGGCATGCCGAAGGAGAGAGAAATGAAGAAAATAGGAAGAGGTCATATGGTAGAGAAAGTAGCCAATGTGGATATCAGTATAGTATCTTGGTTTGATGATAAAATCGTTACTACAATGTCAACTTATTCTGGAAGTGATCCAAGAAGAGAAAAAAGTAGATTTTTCAAAAAGTAATACGCTCATAAAATGATACCTTGCTCTAACAGTATCCTTATCTATAATAGTTACATGAGAGGTGTAGATCTTTTAGATTCGATGATGGACAATCAGCAAAACTGAACAAAGTGGGAAGACCATCAAGTGCAAACCTTCAGCAAATGTACGAGTGTAAAAGAAAAAAGGGACCAGCAAAAGAAATCCCCCAAGAAGATGTTCGAAAGGATAGTATTGATCATTTACCTTATTGGCAGGAGACCGATCGATCGAGATGTAAATATCCAGGCTGCTTAGGAAAAAAACTTATATAAACTGCACAAAATGCCAAATCCCATTATGTCTTAATAAGGACAGAAACTGTTTTTTCATACCGAATAAATCATATCCATTTATGAAATAAAAATATTTTCAGTCGAAGTGAATTGACGTATTATTCTTTTGCTGCCTGATGTCCCATACATGGCACAAAGCAATTTTTTTTTAATCTCCACTACTTAACAAGTTTTATTTTTTAAGATATTTTTACGTCAAAATAGAACTCAAGTTCCGTTCTAAATAATTTTTCACTGCGACCTGTAAGATCTATCGCGAGTACCCTTAATCTTTTAATCCCAATTGATTTCCAGACTTCTGAAGAAGTCTAGATTTTGTTTTGGGGACTAATTCTAGTACTAGCCGGTTCTACGTACGCCTGTTCGAGGTAGTGGAGCCTCTGCCGGACCACTACCTCAGAATAGAATTGGCGTTTATCACAGTCCACCTTACCCATCTTCTTTAGGTGGTACCTAAGAGGGCCATGGCCAGTAAAGCCGTTATGGTGCTCTTCTGTTGAGATTTAGCCCTCTGATGGCTGAAAAAGTAATAAAATTTTTTGATTGTTTTAGTTTTGTCTTTAGTTTGTTGTTCACTGAACTGTTGCAGATGCGCTTTTATAAGACTTTTGATGAGACCACAGAATGGCCCTGGTGCAATCAATCGGAACTCACACCCTCACACCTCCAATGACCTGTTACCCAGATCAACTAGTTAGTTTCTACTAAATGTGTACAAGAAACATTTTGACGCTTACATTTTGACAGTTCCAGTTGTTGCAATATGTTTTGAGGTCTTCGCTTTTTTCCTTAAGACTGTGGTGAATATTCTTTAGCTTTTTTATGAAATTGGTCAGTTGGTCTTCTAGTGGGGTCGCTCAGTTTAGTCGACTGTTGTGAATCTTCCTTGAGCTGCGGCTTCTTACATTAAGTGCGAGTTTCTCTGGATTCAATTTCTGAAAGTGTTGAGTAAGTGACTTCTCCAATCTGGAAGCTTTTTCTGAAGTACAGATATTTGGACGGTTCTGTAGTGACTTACGATTTGGCAGGGTAGGATGAAGTGCGGTCTGAAGGTTTGCTGAGCCCTCTTTAGCGGTTTAGCTCCCGGTCTACGACCACTCGAGGTGGTACCGATGAAATATGGAATTCAGGATCAAAATTACAACAATGGGGCTGGGAGTTGATGACAAATTGTTAAAAATAATTGTTTTCATAGTTCGACATTTGTCAAAAGTATGTCTACAATTACAGTCACCGAAACAGCTTCATAATTTGATAGCTTTGGGTGAGACCTTTCAGAAATATTTTGGTAATCCTGTGATGGTTATGATACTCAAATTTATCCTCCAACAAGTTCCAACAAATGAGTTATTGTATGTAGATTAAGAATAAAACTATTACTATCGGAATACCACCCGTATATTTAAATACATATACATATATACTTGGTGAAAAACAGATATGTGCAATAAAACTCAATTTAAATCGTTCCACACAGTACAAACACACATACAACTCAAGCCCAAGAATACAAATAAGCAAACGCGCGCGCTCACACATACGACGAATGGATTCTGTAAATATTGAGTGTAGGCTTTGTTTATACAGCTTCAATAATACGCGGTCTTTCTTAAACCGACCAAACAATCCGCACGTAGGACCATTAAACACTATGTTAACCTAATAATACATTTTATTTACTGAATGGTTCGTCAACGGACTACTGCAGCGCCGCATAGCGGGCTCCAGACGATCGAAATGCAGAAGCGTCCAGAGCTTCCGCAGCAAAACCAAGTAGGTTGGCTGTCATTTATATTGCTGTTGATGATTTTTCGATGTAGTGGGTCTCCTCTCTGGCATAGGATAGGAATTAAATGGAAACGCGCGCACATTAGGGACACACATGCAGTCGAGTTTATGTACTATGTTCTGAGTAGTATCCGTGGAGTTTATAGCTTCGCGTGGAGAAGAATCTGGTCAAATATTAAAAAGATTTTCGGTTTGAATAGAAGACTTATTAACATAAAATAATTTTGTTGAAAATATTAGAAACTATTGCTACAAAAAAAGTTCATCCACATCCCTTAAAGGAACTTTAACTGATTTAATCATAAGACCAGGACAAGTATTCGTGGTTCTACTTTAATGGTCTTATTGCTGTATTAAAAAAAAATGTATCGCGCGACAGTTACAACTGTCAAATTTGAAACGATTTTTTGCTCTTGCAATTTGGCAGCTGTGAGAAACATTTTGACAGCTTCAGTGTTTTTCTTTATAATTCTCAAAAAAAAGGCAGCGGTCACGTGTATTGTAACAGTTATAATTGCCTTTTTTTCAGTTTGACAGCTGTTAAAAATATTTAAAATATCACATCACCTCCCAAAACTCAAAAAGAGTGTAAGAAACAGCTGCTTTTACAAAAAAATCGTTTCAACAAAATAATTGATGATATAATTCGAAATGTGACAGCTTTCGAATCGCAATTTCACAATTCTCGGAAAAAAATAATAGGTTTTTACAATGTGACAGCTGTCAGAAATTTTTTAACGGATATGACTCAAAATCGCAAAACAGTGGTTCATTTTACAGCTATTAGCTACAATAGTCAAATTTTAAAGAAAGTACCATTTTTTTAATTAATTCGGCAGCTGTCTGAAGATATTTTGACAATTATCTCAACTAGTTTTACGGTTTGCCAGCGTTTCAAGTATTTTAACCTTGGGAGTTGTATCACAAATTTCACTTGACAGTTTATAATTGTAAAAATCTGAAAGAAAGTATTGATTTTACAATTTCGCAGCTGTCGGAAATATTTTGACACCTATCACATTTCCCTTTCTTTGACTCCCTTTAAAATTCGACTCCTGTTGAAGTATTGTGGCCATTATACGTCTCCCAAAACAGCTTTGAGGAAAATTAAAAAGACTGTTTAACGTTAAAAACTAAACTGCCTTTATAATTTGACATCTGTCAAAGTATATTAGCTATTATATCAATTAATTGAGGTTCTTTCATTGCCAATATTTCGCATACATTGTACGCTTCTTCAGGGCTTAAAATTCGAATACATAAGTGGAGAACAAACAAAAATTCATTTTTAATTTTTCCTCAAATTGTCAAAGCTTTAGAATCGAAAGGATTTCCACGGTGCATTATAGTTTACTTATAAGTATTAAGTATTTTGGTCATTACACGTCTCCCAAAACAGCTTTGAGGAAATTTAAAAAGTCTGTTTAAGCTCAAAAAATAACTGCTTTTACAATTTGACAGCCGTCAAAGTATTTTAGCTGTTATATCTAGAGTAAAATAGTAAGAAAATCAAGCCCATTATGTAACTCGCGTTATTATGAAAAAATAACTAATTTTAGAAGGTGACAGCTGTCAAAAATGTTTTTTAAAAGCAATTCATCTTAGACTTTGACATGTTGTGGCAGTTACAATTATCTAATCTGAAAGGAAGTATTGCTTTCACAATTTTGGTACGGGTCAGAATTATTTTGGCGGTTGCACCTGTTAAAACCGTAAGAAATAATTGCTTGTACGGTTCTTCGTGAAGCATAAATGTCTGGAGCCCTCAATTGTTGGCTTCTGCTGAACGCGCAATCTTACAGCTGTTAGGGGTGTCGTAACAGCAAGAAATGTCAAAATCATGTCAATTGTTTGAGTTTATTAAAGTTTATGCGCAAGGCAATGTGTTCTGTACTTTCAACGTTCGAACGCAAGGCCCATTAGCTCAGTTGGTTAGAGCGTCGTGCTAATAACGCGAAGGTCGCGGGTTCGATCCCCTCATGGGCCACTCGATATTTTTTTATTTTAATTTATGTTAAAATCTAAAAAAAAAATTAATTTAATTTATTTTATTTAAATAAAAAAGATCGTGCTTTTTAAATTATTTTAATTATAATAATAAATTTAAATTTATAATAGTGATAAAACTAAAATTGGTGCACGTACGTTCGGAGATATATAAATCACCATGTTTGTTTAATTACTCGTTTAAAGCAGGTTTTTCCCACTCCTTGAAAACAATTATTAATTCAGAACAAAAAAAACCGTTTTCAATGAGTAGATAACCTTGTTTGAATACTGTTAAACGTTGTGGTTAATATCAAAGATGATTTTTAAATTAATCTCGTATTTGAAACTTAGGTTGTCTCAATTTGTTACAACCCACTTCTTAATAGCAATAGACATTGAAAGTACTTATTCCGTGCTAGGATAAATTGAGGAGATGTGGAAAAATCAGACTTCAAACATTTGCATCTAATTTTGGTTTAATGAATTAGTTGAGGATGGAATTTGTTTTTTCCAACGCTGCAATCACGTTAGAATAAAATGTCTATAGACTATAACATGTCTATAGACTACTTAGGAGTTATTTGTACAAAGTTGTAATATTCAATTTCGATTCTAGATTGAAGGAGGCCAATAAATGCAAAACCAATATTGTAGCTGTCAAAAAAGTGAAAAGAAATCGACTCTTACTCGAACAACTTAAAAATTCCTCTGAAGAAAATTTAGATTTGACGATATTGATTAGCGTGAATCTCCGAGGTCGAAATTTTATGTATTAATTATCAATATGTCAGCGTTAATTTAATATTAAATCACCCTCACCACCCTCCTCCAACTCACTTCAGTTATGCAGAGTTCTAGGCAGAAAGAGCCGGAAAAACAAATATACTGTTCAGTCATAGACATTTGGATATTGTTTTTTTAAGGCTAGTTGTAAGAGTTCTTTTATTCATGCAGAGTTAATTAGAAAGGGTTGCCACCAATCTTATCCAAAATCGCATTTGCGAGAGCAAGATTAACAAATTTTACAGATTGTGTTCAATTATTAAAGTCAAATAAATAAAGTCAAATCCAAAAAGAAAAATATATTAAAACACTTTACAATAATACTTTTGAAACCCACCCTCTCTTATCTTAATTATTTGTGTGTGATATGTAAATATTTTTGTCCCCAAAACACCTTGTTCCTGCTTCTACTTCTTTTCGTTTTCCTTCCTTTGAATCTTTCGTTCTTCGACTACTCATGTAATTTTTTCTTTCTTCTTTTCCTTTTCTCACTTGTCAATCTTATCCAAAATCGTTTCTTTTTTCTCTCATCCGTCATTGTTTCAAAATCAATCCAAATCGTTTCTTTTCTGTCTTCTATTCTCTAACTTTCAAAACGTTTCTCTATTTTTTCTCCTGTCTCTCTAATTTTCGTCTACACTTTTTTTCTTCTTTTCCTTTTCTCAATTTTCAATCTATTCCAAAATCGTTTTTTCTCTCATCCGTCATTGTTTCAAAATCAATCCAAATCTTTTTCTTTCAATTCTCAAAATCGTTTCTCTTTCTCCTGTCTCTCTAATTTTCAATCTTCTTTTTCTAACTTTCAACTTTCTATTTTATTGTCTTTTCTCCTTTTAAAAAGAACTTTTTCCTTTACCTGACTTTTCTATTTTTTCAATCAACTTCAAAACCGTTCTTTGCTTTTTCTTTTCTTGTTTTTTTTGACTCATCCTACAGTGTTTAATATATGACTCTAATTGAAGGAATTTTGTTGGAAATGATCGAAATGACATAACATGACAGTAATAAGACTTTCTCCTATTCCATTTGCATTCCATACAGACCTGGAGAACATTATTGCAACCTTAGGCTATAACAACGAGCCCTGAAACACATCACACCACTCCTCTAATATTCAGATTCAATCACTTAGTTATAAAAGAGGCCTCTATATACAAAAAAACCTGCCCACCCATGGTAATCCTTACGAATATTCTGAATAACTGAAAATTTGTTCAGAATTCCATGACTACGATTTTATAAGGATTCAAGAGAAGACTAATGGGGTGGTAACTCTTTAAGTATCTTGTGCGCTCTACCAGGTGGAAGAGTACTGATCAGAACCCAGAATAGCATTAGGTAGAATCTTTAATTAATCTCTGATCATAAAGAAAAGACCTCATTGGAGATATTGTCTTGACTTGATGGTTTTTTTTGTTTTCCTTCGATTTTATTATGGATAATATCTTATCCCTATTTGTTATCTCAATGGTTCTTCCTGGAAAGTTGGGAGATTCTGAATCAGATCTGTCACAAAAGCGTCCATTTTAACATTACCAGTAGAATTCCCACCAAAAATAGATGCATAGCGTTAGTCTTAACTCTGTCTGGTGCTCAGTACACCATCCTATTAGGGTCATAAAGGGATTCCAACTTCGTTATTCATGTTAATACTTAACAAAGAAACACATTTGAACAGGCTGAAACCCCTCCATAATTTCATTACTAGGCTGACTTCCATTCAACCAGCAAAATTTCAAAGTTTCAATTCGATGCTAAAAGGAATATTAATTAACTCAACAATACAATACCACCAATCCAATTCGATTCCAAATTATCTTTTTGTATAAAAATACTATCATTCAATTAAAAAAAAAATCAAGGTGGCGGCACTTCCGGCGAACAATTTCCATCACATTTTACCCGAGCTGCTATCAAACTTATGAGCGCCAGTGTAAGTACATTTCCGTCAGATTATCACTGGTAAAGCAAGACCATTAGATCATTTAAAAAGAGCTAAAGTAATTCAATCGTTTGTTTATAATGTAATAAAAACAATCCGTCAGTCATCTGTCTTTTCCACTGTACACTGTTAATGTACGTTGTTCAGATATCCGAGTGGTTTAGGACTCCTGAACGAAAGTGATGAGGTACTTTTTGCGAGAAGCTACGAGGAGTAAACACGGGGATGGATATGTGTCTGTATGAAAAAAAAAATATATGCGCTGTCAAAATTTTGATTTATTAATATTTATGTCTGAAATGTGTAATGAACGGAATCTTATTTGTTTTTCTTTTAGATGTTTTGCTGAAGGATTAGATTTTAGAAAGCAATACGTATGTAAGTATACTACGTATTTATGATTTTTGATATTGGTTGGTCGCCATTTTTAATTTCATAGTTAATTATATTATAATTACGGCATAAGCCCATTTTTTTCGGTATATTTTAAATTTTACGTTACGATCCTGCGCTTTTACAGTGTAGGTAAAAGTCAGCGGAACCGTCTCAGTTGTTTATGTATTTAAGTAACATTAAAAGCTCTAAACGGGCGGGGAGGAGCGAGTATATTGAGTTCGGATATTTCACGGACGCAAACAGACTCACTCACTGGGCGAGCTTCAGTTCCCAATTATGTAAACACACGGTGAGTTTATGGGCGCTGAGCTGTGGCCAAGATCTTATTTTTTCCGGGCTCCACGTTCTCCGCGATGCAACATCTATTGCCATAAGCTACTCGGATCGCCCGCGAACACTAGTCCTTTTCTATTCCTCTCTGGTTCGTGGCCAGTGGCGTCGCAACAATTTAGGACGGATATGTTTTTTAATAAATATACTATTGTAGTTGGTAAGCGGCAAAAGCACACAAGAAATTATTTTGCTACCATTTTCACGACATTTTCTTACTTTCAATAATTTTACAAATTTTTGTACATTTTTGGATATTATTTGACACTTTTGATATTTTTATATATTTTTAGATACTTCTTAACTTATCTGGATATTTAGATACATTTTCGGCTTTTTTCCCAATACTTAGGAGTTTTGTCGATATTTTTGTATATTTGAACGCATTTCATTATTTTGATATTATGTTTGATACAGTTCTTAACGATTGATGCTCTAAATCGGCACCTTCAGTTTTTAGTGCCGATCTTGCAGCCAGAAATTTCTTCGTTATTTTCGTGACGTGCAGTTGGATATTTAACGACAGACGGATTTTTCTTAACTCGGTCATGGATATTGTCTATACATTTTCGTCTATTTTTCGTAAATTTTTAGACATTTAGTTTCGTTTATATTTTTGCCTATTTGATCACCATGAGACTATTTCCAGGCAGAGGAACATTTTTAAGTCTCACGAATTTGGAGCTTCTTATAATCCCGATATTTTTCTATATTTTGTTTATTATTTTTGGGAACAATTTCGATTTGGGACATTTGTATATTTTTGGACAATTTTGGACAATTTTTTTTTTGTTTCATTTATAGACATTTTAGAGTTACAAAAGTTTTGGACTTTTTTTTTTGTTATATAAGGACGGTAACACCAACAACACCACAACTCTTAATCCTTAATCCTAATTCGGGATTAATCATAATGACGGCCCATGAGCCCTCGAAACATATATACCAAGTTAAAGAATTTTTTTTTTAATTCTTGATATTTTGGGACATTTTTGGCATCTTCGCCATTTTCAATAGTTCTGCGACATAATTTCGACAGTTTTAAATGTTTTTGTATATTTTTTAATTTTTTGTTTCATTTTTGGATATTTTCGGAATTTTTTTGGTAGTTTTGGATAAATTCACATATTTTTAGATACTTTTACATGTTTTTGGATATTTCTCGATATTTTGGATATTTTTAAATATTTTCTAGATATTTCTGTATATTATTGGTTCTTTTTTCGAAATTTCAGAGTATTTTCGACATTTATGCAACAGTTTTAGATGTTTTTGAACATTTTTAGATCCGTGTACACATTTTTCGATGTTCTTGTTTATTTTTAGATATTTTTGGGCATTTTTTAAGGTTTTTACCATTTTAGAAATTTTGTCCGGTATTCTTAGACGTTTTTGGTGATTCTTGAAAGTTTTCATATGTTTTTGGACATTTTGACAAAGTCTTGCACACTTTTTATTTTCTGTTCGTCGAATTTTTTGGTAGTTTTGGATAGATTTACATGTTTTTAGATACTTTTACATGTTTTTAGATATTTCTCGATATTTTTGGATATTTTTAAATATTTTCTTGATATTTCTGTATATTATTGACCGTTTTTTGGAAATTTCTGGGTATTTTCGACATTTATGCAACAGTTTTAGATGTTTTTGAACATTTTTAGATCCGTGTACACATTTTTCGATGTTCTTGTTTATTTTTAGATATTTTTTTAAGGTTTTTACTGTTTTAGAAATTTTGTTCGGCATTCCGTGACGTTTTTGATGATTCTTGAAAGTTTTCAGACATTTTTGGACATTTTGACACAGTCTTGCACATTTGTATTTTCCGTTCGTCGAATTTTTTGGTAGTTTTGGATACATTTACATGCTTTTAGGTACTTTTACATGTTTTTTGATATTTTTGGATATTTTCGAATATTTCTAAATATTTTCTAGATATTTCTGTATGTTATTGGCTTTTTTTGGAAATTTCTGAGTATTTTCGACATTTATACAACAGTTTTAGATGATTTTGCACATTTTTAGATCCGTGTACACATTTTCGCTATTCTTGTTTATTTTTAGATATTTTTTGGGCATTTTGTAAGGCTTTTACCATTTTGGAAATTTTGTCCGGTATTCTTAGACGTTTTTGGTGATTCTTGAAAGTTTTCAGATGTTTTTAGACATTTTGACAAAGTCTTGCACATTTTTATTGTCTGTTCGTCGAATTTTTTTGGTAGTTTTGGATAGATTTACATGTTTTTAGTACTTTTACATGTTTTTGGATATTTTTCGATATTTTTGAATATTTCTAAATATTTTCTAGATATTTCTGTATATTATTAGCTCTTTTTAGGAAATTTCTGGGTATTTTCGAAATTTATGCAATAGTTTTAGATGTTTTTGAACACTTTTAGATCCGTGTACACATTTTTCGATGTTCTTGATTATTTTTAGATATTTTTGGGCATTTTTTTTTAGGTTTTTACCGTTTTAGAAATTTTGTCCGGTGTTCTTAGACGTTTTTGGATATTTTGACATAGTCTTGCACATTTTTATTTTCTGTTCGTCATTTCTTAATACTCTGAGGTATTTATGCATTTCTAGAATTTTTGGACATTTTTAGACATTTCCAAAATTTTTCCAAAGTTTTTAGCAGTTTTGGAGCAGTTTTTCGGATATTTTTTGTATATTTTTGGTTTGTTTTTTTCCAACATTGCGTGATTCTAGATATTTTAGAACATCGTAGATATTTTAGAACTTTTTTGTCCTTTTATGAACTTTTTCGTAAGTTTTTGTTTTGCCCATTTTCGGATTTTTTTCAAATTTTGTTCTGCATTTTTCGGAAGTCGGAAATGTCAAAATATTCAAAATTATTGAAACATGTGACAATGTTGGTTATTTCAACATTTCTAGATGTTTTGGACACGTTTGAAAATTTCTGGATAATATTTTAGTACATTTCCGTTATCGACTAGAAAAATAATGAAATTTTCGAAATTTTTGAAATTTATTCTGGAATTATCGAAATTTTTGTAATTTAAATTTTTGAAATTTTTGTTCTGAAATTATCGAAATTATTGAAATTAAAATTTTCGAAATTTTTGTGTTCTAAAATTACCGAAATTTTTGAATAAATTTTGGAAATTTTTGGAATTTTCGAGTGTGAAATTCTTGAAATTTGTGTATACTGAAATTATTGAAATTTAAAAATTTTAATTTTCGAAATTTTTGTGTTCGAAGTTATCGAAATTTTTGAATAAATTTTTGAAATTTTTAAAATTTTCGAAATTTTAGGAATTTTTGAAGTGTGAAATTTTTGAAAACTTGTGTACTGAAATTATTGAAATTTTTAAAAATTTAAATTTTTGACATTTTCGTTCTGAAATTATCGAAATTTTTGAATAAATTTTTGAAATTTTTGGAATTTTTAAGTGTTTGAAATTTTTGAAATTTTTGTGTACTTAAATTATTGAAACTGTAGAAATTTAAATTTTGACATTTTGGTGTTCTGAACTTATCGAAATTTTTGGAATTTAAATTTTTTGGAATTTGTTCTGAAATCGAAATTTTTGAAACTTTTTGAAATTTTTTGAAATTTTTGAATTTGATATTTTTGAAATTTGACACTGAAATTATCGAAATTATTTGATAAATTTTTGAAATTTTTAAATTTTTGTGTTCTGAAAGAAATTTTTGAAATACATTTTGGAAGTTTCGAAATTTTCGCAATTTTTGAAATTAATGAACATTCTACCGTTAGAAAGAGTGAGAAAATAAAATGAGCCGCTATATAACCAAACTTACACAGCAAAATAGACTAGCAGCTTCATTCTTTGTCTCTTTCTTCTGTTCTTCCGTTGTTTTCAGTTGTAGAAGATAGATAGGGGCTGTTTTACTCCGTCAGTGCGTTTGAGAAATTTTTCAACTTTTTAAAATAATTTTGGTCTTTTGCGACAATTTTTCGTTTTTCGCATATATTTGGTCTTTTCCGACATTTTTGGATATTTTTCCTTTCTTTTTGACATTTTTAAACATTTTCAATATCTTTGGGTATTTTTAGGCATTTCTAACCAAAGCTGCAGCGAAGCTTTCAATTTTTTTTGTTACGCCACTGTCTATTTCTTATTCTTCATCTTCAACTTCTTGCAGTTCTTCCTTATTAACATGAAACCGCAACGCGCTGACTGACGGCCGTATACCCCAGTTCCCAAATTAAAATGATATGAACTGGATGTAGTGCGTAAGATGCATAGTACATAGCATATTGGAATGATGTTCGTCGTGTGCGTATTTATTAATAATGATGGCAGTAAAATGTCGTCGTTGTGCTGATGCGCATCTGGCATTTTTAAAATAAAAATCTCTATCCTGTAATACATATACAACCGTCAAGCCATCAGTTGGAGCAAAGCATGTGTTTTCCCGACATTCCGACAGGAACGTGTACATATGTGCGTGATATTAGAGGTATATCACAATATAATTAGATTGGGATACTTTAAATTAACCGACGAAATTCTGCAGTATTTTCTAGGAATTACCGGCGATTTAGAAAGAAGAATTAAGAATCACGAACAATTGTCTAATTGACGAAATTAGATTTCCGTCTCTAATTCAAGTTTCAAAGTTAGCTCCCCATTCCCTTCCCCATTCTTAAAAACGTTTTACCACAACGAGTTTTATATATATATATAAAAGGATCTTCCCTCTCTAGTTTTTCGCTTTTTCCCGTTACAGAATCAGGAGCAATTTTAGCTAACCACAGCTTCTAACCAGATAAAATGGCTCACGTTCCGTTCGAACGATTTTATTTGAAAACGTCTCAATCAAGAAACCCTAGACTCGTCCGCAACTTAACTCGATGTAGGTGACAGGTTAAGATCGTGCTTTTCGAATTAGGTATTAATATTTAAGAACTAGGAAGAATTATGAAGATTTCTTCATGATTTTTCCTTAATTATAAATCGCTATTTATTCGATCTGTTTTAGTGGAATTATCCGATTAATTTGATTGAATTTTATTCGTAATAAATCGTAGAAACGATGATATACGAAGAGTTACGATCTTTGTACGCGAAAGCGGAAATCTTTGACAACTTTAGCGGACTTTTTGTCAGCCAATCAAATGCCATTCTGTCTATACTTTGCACAAGAGAGACTTGGAAACGTCAAATTGGGCATTTAACTTCGGTGTTTCCTCCTTTGAATAAATGAAAAATGTATTTTTCGTATTGGCGATTTGTAGGAAACCAATTTCGTATTAATGGAAGAACCGAACTTTATTTAGTAGTACTTTCCTTTGGAATTAGTTCTTGCATTCGCAGCATTCAATTACACCTAAAATACTTGTTAGAAGAAATTCCTAAAGAAATTATAATTTTAGTCACACGTGATCCAAAGGAAGTTGTTGGTGAGGAACGTGTGTAGTGATTTCAATAATAATTTTGAGATCACACTGGCAAGTGGTCCTACTTCTCCTTTCCAGGGTTGAAGGCGAAGTTCTTAAGCTCCATAATCTCCCAGATGGGCCCTTGATGTTAATTGAGTGGGTTGTCGTGGTCTTCACCAGTGTAAGCATCCTATGGATCAGCGATGCTCGGCACTCGATTAACCCTCACTTTGGACGGCTGTCTGTCTGGGTCAAGTTCCACTAGATGTGTTTTCAGAGGATTGGCAGCTGTGGTGAAGCGATGGAGCGTCTTACTGGCCATGATTGACAGGTGACGTAGTTGTTTGACCTAACAAACCAAAGGGCTCTAATCAACATCCTGAGGATCTTGGTTTAGAGAATCTCCAGCTTCTTTAGTTTGATTTCGCCAGGCTAGACCACGAGAGTGCCCCATAGGTAACGATTGGTGCTCTAAATCAGCACCTTCAGTTTTTAGTGCCGATCTTGCAGCCAGAAATTTCTTCGTTGTTTTCTTGACGTGCTGTTGGAAGGTAAGGACACCCAAATAGAAGACGGATTGGCTACAGGGCAGTCTGACATCTCGGTCATGGATATTGTCTGGGGGCAGCCTGCGTCTCTTCGTAAATTTGATGGCTATACATTTAGTTTCGTTTAATTTTAGCCTCCATTTAGATCACCATTAGGCTATTATCCAGGCAGTATCCAGGAACACCACTCCTAAGTCTCACGAACTTTCATGGAGCTTCAGAGAGCCTCTGTGATTCCGAGTTGATAATCGGTGCTTAGTCCTTCACCGAACCCGAATTGCTCATCCTGAATGATAGGCTTGAGAGAAAGTTCTTTCCTTAATCTGCTCAAAACTATGGCTTCAACTATTTTCGTTAGGCAGGAGATGAGCGCAATGGGGCGGTGATTCTGGAGAAATTGAGGATCATTGCCTGGCTTAGGAATAGCCATTACATGAAAATATTTCCAGATCTTGAGCAAATATTCAAGTCGGTCCAGTCAGAAAAACAGAAAACTAGATCAACAAAGAACAATATCTCTGGAAAGTGATCCTCTTAAAACATATTCTTCTTGCCAGGTTACGGTGCCTGTTGCGCCACCAAAATCTTGTAGGCATAGTATCTTGATAGCATCTTCGGATTGGCTCATAAACTAATTGAGAGGAAATTCTTTTTGAAAATTTAATTGGACTTAATTGGATAGTTCATGATTTTAAAAAAACTAAGGCGATGGCGGGGAAAGGGAGGGGGCGGAGTTCTCAATTACTTGATACTGAAAATAGTTAGGCTAAAATTTCGAAAAAATGCTCAGAGCAACCTGGAACAATCCCCAAAATTTCAATATTTTTTAAAAGTTGAGGGGAGGCTGACAAAATATTTCTTTACCATACTTTTTGAAAATTATTCAAATCAAAGCCTTCCACGATCGATTTTACTAAATCTAACTTTAGCACCATGATTATAAAATCAGTCGTTAGTTTAGAAAAAGGAAAAGTAAATTCAGTTTTCTTATGTGGCATTAAAAAGCTTTGCAAAGTGTTATGTTGTTCTGTGATTCTTGTTTAGAAAATGGTTTCGTTTTGTTATCTGTTAAATTTGTTCTTCGAATTCTTAAAACAAAAACCAAGAAATGCGTGCAATAGGCGCTCAAGGTATATTGTTGGAATCGCTCTGCAAACGAGTGCAATGAAAGGAAATTAAACATTAGGAACAAACGACTCGTTTGCAGAGCGATTCCAACAATATACCATGACCGCCCTTGAAATGAAACCCAATTAAAAGTATAGTTTTTTTCAATACCTACATTGATCAACGTAATCAACTGATATGTCTTCCTTTAATTTGTTTAAAGGAAACTTACTGTAATAATTTGAAATAAGGTAATAAATACTTACTAATTATGTATCTCTATTAAAGTAACCGAAAATTGTCAACATTGACAACTGGTTTCTGTTTCTCTTTTCTTCTTCGAACTAAGAAGACTAGTTCAAAACTTTAATCCTTGCTGGTAAGTTTTGTAATTTTGCTCGTTCGATAAGATGTCTTTCCATCAGCTGCATCGCTAAAGCCTTTAAAAACGTTCTTCGATTCGAAGGCTGCTCATCAGAATGTGTTCCATTATACAATATGTGTGCGTTCACACCAGTCACATTTAGTAAGTGGAAAAACATACACAATGGACACCTTCTAGTTCTTCAAGATACTGAGTTGGCACAGAGTGGATCAACAGTATCAACGCCTCCCTTTGTGTCATTGTAAAAATGAATTCCTTCTGGCTTACTTGTGTCTTGGTTTATTCCAGCATCATTCTGCATGGTGGAGATCAATGTAACAGCCTTATTCTTTTTAGAAACAAATGACATCATTATCAAGTCCTTCTCGAAGCCAAAAGAGTCGAATTCACAGGCCTGGATTTATTAGGTTGAAATTCGATCAGAATATCCGCTTTGTTTCTTCTAATAGTACCAACCAATGTAATTTTTTTGCAAACGTGATATTGCCAGTGGAATACTTGTGCACCAATTATCGGAAGTTAAATTTTGTATGGACCATCCGGATGCTGTCCACAATACACCTCCAAATTGAAAGTGTAATACGTCTTGGCATCACAAAGTGCAAATACTTTCAGTCCATAAATTGATATAAAACTACAGCGTCCTCGAAATAGAACTAGCATTTCATGGATGGTCAAGAACTCACTATGACAATAGTTGGTCATAGTTGCAGTTGGTCACAAATTGGTCTAATATTTCACGAACAGCTGCCAATTTGTCTGTTTGCCGACGTATATTTCTGGTCTCTTTGTCATCAAATCGAATAGCCGACAATATAAACAGAAAACGATTATAGCTCATGCAAGCTGCAAAAGATCAAAACCGGTTCCATCTTGTGCCTAGAGTTCATGAAAATTGGTATGATTAGCCTTTTTTATACCGGATAAAAACGGTAAACCAAAGAATGCCAAGAGTTATGTGTTGGTAGGCTGGTAGGTACTCTAAAGAGACTAAACAAAAGTTGGGTGGAGATGTACAGTGCCACAAAAATTTATACATTTACGAGTAACTAAGGGTTAACTGTAAAGTGTGTGAGTTTTTACACCATCCGTATCCATTGTACCAATTTCCCCAAAAGATATCAAACAAACCGAAATCCAGACTGGCGTCTAATTACCGAAACACGAACACAAACTTTTCCGAAAACAATTACAAATCAAAAAAAAATCGAAAGCCCTGGACATAACTGAAATAGCCTGAAAAGAGAGAATGTTGTTTGGTCTGATGGGATTGAGGTTATGTCGTAGCAAAACTCTACGTCATCTTGGATCAATTTCGTTTAGATATGAGCCGTATTAAATTGTAACTTATTTTTATACAAAAGCCACAGGAGGAAAATAATAAATCGATATCGCGAACTAAATTATATCTAAATTAGTTTGATCAAAGTGTGTGCTTTTTAGTCCGACATAACATAGGTACATTTCATTATGTAAATTGTTTACGAAACCGGAAATTTGTTCATTCAGTTGATTTACATTGTAACATTGACATTTGTAACTAAAACTTGCCCGCTAAGTGACTGACGACTTTGATGGCAAAATGTTCGCCACGTGCCTATCTAACGCCAGCATGAATATACCGACGACCGCGTAATCAAAGTTAAAAGATCCCCCTTTTCAAAAGAAAATTACTCGAACTAATTTTCTTTGTTGTACAGAAGTTTCACGATGATTATATAGTGGACGTGTGTGTGTATGTGTTTGTAATTATGTCGGCTTGAATTCTTCAACATTTAATTTTTTCGTTTTAATAGTGTTCTTGTTGGATGATAGCCGCCGAAAGTTTGTTATTGTAAATGTAGGTTGGAGAGTAACTTGCAATGAGTAATAACCTTTTAATGTTATATACGATTTTGTGTACTTATGTTCTCTTTTAATTCCGCTTTAATCGACTATAGTTTTCTCTTTGTGAAATAAATTATACCTTGACACATCGTGAGATTTACAAAATCTTTTAATCGTTTCACGTTTTATTTGCGTTAATACTCACGGTTTTTGTCTGCTGACTCAGAACAGGTATTCGAAAATATTTCTATTATGAAAGTAGTTATATTCAATGTGAATATGGAGCTTCCACGTCAACGCTTATTAATTATTTCCTTATCAAGGCAAGGACGTGGAAATTTAATCAATTAATTAAATTAAATTTCAAATCTCACTATTCAACTTGTATTTTGTGAAATCAATATAAATTTTTAACAAAATTAAACTAAAATAGTTAATGAAATAAAATAACATTTTCAATTCTAAAATTGGAATATAGATTTTCTTTAGTTGAGCTTTATTTGAGTGAGCCGATGTGAGTGGACAAAATCGAACCGTCACTAAACTTTTGTGTTCGAAAGGCAATACGCCTAATCAAATTAAAGATGAGTTGGACGCTCAAAATTTTGGGCAGCAGCATTTAAAAGTTGCCGTACCAGCTTGGGAGACGATGAGCATTCGGGACGTCCAAAAGCTATAACTGTTTTAGTTGTTAATTTGAATGATAACAACTATTTTATAAATTGAAAACTTTATTCATTCCTCACTAACATTGAGGTTTCTTGTCTTGGTTTCACGTTCACTTCACTTCTTCGGTAACAGTTTTCATCCACTTTTACGATATAGGAATTCTCTGGTAGCTTCTCTTTAAGTAGAAAATGAGACTTATGACATATGTAAAATTATCGATAATAGTAATCTTGGAGGTAAGGTAGAGGCTATTTTAGATTTTAAAGTAAATAAAGCATGGAAAAAGCTAAGTTGTCAATTAGATACAATTATCTGTGTAAAATATTCAATACTGATGAATTTAAAATTAACAAATCACAACATAAACTATATAGTTTTGGTGGAGGAGAAATTCCAGTACTAGGGCAATGCAATTTATGTTGTAAAGTTAAAGATAAAAATTCGATTTACAGTTACAGGTTGTTAATGTTGAACATGGTGTACTATTATCTGCATCAGCATGAGTCAGTATGGGACTGATCAATTATTGCAACACCATTATGGAAAGAAATTTGAAAGACGAGGCTCAGAGTATTATCATAAAATATAAAAACGTTTTTGAAGGTTATGGTTGTTTTGGAAGTGAGGTTAGACTAGAAACGAATCCAGAGGTGAAACCGCTATTACAAAATCCACAACGTGTACCATTAGCTTTAAGGCCAGAGCTGGAAAAAGAGCTACACAGATTAGAAGAATCTGGGATAATTTCCAAGCAGGATACACACACTGACTGGGTAAGCAATTTACTCTTAGTTAGAAAGAAAGACTCATTCAGAATTTGTTTGGATCCTATTCCACTTAATAAGGCGATTGGTTAAGGTTACTTTTTGGAATCAAGTCTGCACCTGAAATTTTCCAAATAAATATGAATAATTTAGTAACGGACTTAAAGGGAGTGAAGGTACTAGCAGATGATATCTTAATATATGGCTGTGGTAGCGACAAACAAGAAGCCATGAAAGATCACAATAAAAATTTAGAAAATTTGCTGTATAGATTAAATGAAAATAAATGCAAATTAATCACCAGCAGGGAAATGGGAAAGCGGAAGCAACGGTTAAAATCGCAAAGAATTTAATCAAAAAGGTAGAAGAAGAAAACGGAGATATTTGGCTCGCTCTATTACATGCAAGAAATACTCCAAATAAAATAGGTTTTAGTCCTACCTACCGAACGATTATTTTCGAGAAATACACGAACCACTATTCCAACTATTAAAAGAAACCTATTACCTAAACCGATAACCGACGTTACAAAACACATCGAAAACCAAAGAAGACTGAGCAAGGGCAATTGTGATCGCAACACCAGAAAATACCCAGATTTGAAGATAGGTCAGCCAGTTTCAATTCAACTAGATGGTAAAATCTGGTCAAAAGGAAACATTAAAGAGAAGCTACCAGATAATTCATATATCGTAAAAGTGGATGAAAACTGTTACCGAAGAAGGGAAGTGAACGTGAAACCAAGACAAGAAACCGAAGAAAGTACTAGTGATAAGGAAATGACTCAAAATGACACACAAGATAAACTTACATTGCCACCCGAATCAGAAGAAGTTGTGTCGAGCAAACCAGCAACCACAAGGCAGATCGAAACGACCCCAGCGAGGAGGGACCCTGAGGAAGCTCAGCTCGACGAGGATTTACCGACGACGCGACCAAATCGTAGACGACATTTACCACTTAAATATAAAGACTTTGTAATGTAGAATTCATATGAGATACTCTTATTTAGTTAGTAGTGATTTTGTTTCCATGTTTTAGTTGTTAATTTGAATGATAATAACTATTTTATAAATTGAAAACTTTATTCATTCCTCACTAACATTGAATAATCTGACAACGTGAAGTTTATTCTCTTGTTTTCTAATGACACTCTCTGCCTACTTATATCATACCTATTCTACATACTATAACAATAACCACTGATGATAACATCGCTGAAGTTTACCAAACAGTGCTAAACAACCGCCGAATTATAGTGAGAGAGATAGCAGAGGTTATGAACATGCCCAAAGAACGAGAAAGTTATCCATAGGTTGGGTGATCATGTTAGACCATAAATATGTTCGAATGAACAGTTCTAATACTTAATTAATTACTGTAGATGAATCTTGGATGCACCGAAATAAAAATACAGTCAAAATAGTGGGAAGTAAAGGAGGAATCGGCTACAAAAAAAGCTATTTTTTTTTGCTGGGAAAGTGATAGCGACTGTTTTTTTCGGATAGTCTTAGAGTTAATCGGTTACCTTCAAACTGGAAAAACTAATACAGGACCATACTACGCATCATTACGTACTTTCGTCAAATAAGGAGGCCATCACCTTTCTAAGGTTATTTTGCAGAGAAAGACGCGTAAGAGTACTATTTATACGGGTTGAGGATCACTGGGAGATTTGTGTACACGTATGTATGATGAGACTATGTATCTTTGTTAGGTCGGAAACTTATCAGACCACCCATGTAGTTTAACAGCGCATTAGTGAAGATTTATGTAGTTTCAAAATCATAAAAAAATTGTGTGGCTTGAGCAAAATTTCCTTCCACCAACTTTACTACAACCTATCGTTTTTAGAAAAGGCATCGAACCATAAATTGGTATGAGGTGGTATAAATGTGTTTTTGAGTCAATCTGCCAGCTTCGACAAGAAGAAGTACGAAGAAGCCAAAAGAATCTTAATATTAAAGAGGGAGCACTTGCCCAATCCCCTCTACATCCTTTGCAGTGGGCATACCAGATGGGCAAATCAGGAGAGACCGCCCTGAATAGTTTGGTAGGAGGACTCGAAAGGAGCCTACACCAAAAGGAGGTTGCCCTTGCAGCTTTCTTAGACATAGAGGGTGCATTTGATAATACATCAACACCCTCGATCAACCGATCCTTAATAGAGCGGAGCATTAACTACACGACCAGCAGATGGGTGGATTGCATGCTGAAAAGCAGAGTAGTCTATGCCCAAATGCTAGATAAACGCATCGCCGTGAGGACCACTCGAGGGTGACCTTCAGGAAGAGTACTTTCACCTCTGTTGTGGAGCCTGGGAGAGCATGCAACGGTCTTCCAGGCAGAAGTATTCGCTATTGCAGCCTGCGCAGAACTGATTGCAACGGGAGGCTGCACGAAGAGAAAAATAAACATAATGACTGAGAGACAGGGCGCCATCAAGGAAGTTATGAATCCTCTTACCAGGTCAAAGTGTTAAAGACTGTAAACAGCACCTCAATAAACTGGCACAAGACAATAAGGTATCTTTGATCTGGGTGCTCGGATATGAGGATATTAAAGGCAATATAATAGCCGATGAACTACCCAAGGAGGGTTCTACGAAACACTTCATAGGACCAGAACCCGTATGTGGAATCACGATGGATTCTACTAGAAGGGCGATTTGGTCTTGGTTAGATAAAGAAACAGTAAGGAAATGGAGGTCGATTGAGGGTCAACTCCATACTAAATCGTTAATAGGGGGCGGGGACGCTAAGTTCTCTGAAAGCCTAATTAGACGCAATAAAAAACAAGTTAAGACCATCATTGGATTGATAACTGGACACTGTCCTCTAAGGAAGCATCTATGCAACACGGGTCGAGTGAGCGAACCCTGGTGCAGGAGATGCGAGTTACAGGAGGAAACAAGTTTAGATGTAATCTGCACATGTGAGGAATTGAAGATACTCAGGCAGAAACATTTCGGAAAGGATCTACTGGAGCTTTCAAGGGTACTGAAGTTTCCAGTGGGCTAGTTACTGGACTTTATAGAGGACAGTAAACTTCTCAACTGGAAATGAGGGCTTTAATAGGGATGGTACAAAGAACACCCAGCTCAAGTGCCCAACCCTAACTGAATAGATAGATAGATAGATAGATAGAAGCCAAAAGAATGTCCTTCGATACTAAAAGCGAATCAATAAATTGCAACATCCATAGCATATTTAGAACAAACTTCTGGTGACTCACTCTGGTCGTACAAATTTTGTTAAATATGACACTAAATATGTAGTGACATTACTCGTCTGATTTTTTCCGATGAAAACTATTGGACTCATTTTGGTACAGATTTTGGTTCAAGAGATTTAGTAAAATTAAGAATGTGTGGTTAACTAGAACGATTTTTGAAGTCCTTTTATAGAGCTTAAAGTATTACTTACTTTTAAAGTTAAAAGGTGAAGTTACCAACGCCTTTCATGGTATCCCATAAGCGTCGATTTAGGCACTTTAACTTGGTGTTTGGTTCATCCCACAGCCCCAGTTCTACTTACCAAAAGTTGCCTCCCCCTCCTTCCCCCTCCCCCAATTGATATTACTATCGATGGTTCAAACAACTTCAGCAAGTGTTAAATCTTAAATGCTCAACTATGGTTCATGTCCGATAAAACGATACATTTTTTTGATTTTTTTCAAGTACCTACGTGGCCAAAGCAGTAATATTTTTTATTTTTTTCGACACTAAAGGCTGGTTTCTCATATAAAGGCTTTAGGCCTATAAAATTCTCCAATTTTTATTTATATCGAACTGCACAGTATGTCCAGTGGCCAAAATATGAATTATGTGTTTTGACGTACAGGGAATCAGCAGAAATTTCAATGACACCATTTTGTCTTAGATTTTAGTTTGCTCTTGAAATTTTGCAATTTAAATATCTTCTGAAATTTCTGGGCTATTGATTCTTTTTTGATTTCGATAAGACCAAACTCAACCCAAATAGGTGGCGATGTATTAGGTATATTGTAGAAGCATGGACATTTTTGGGAACCCTTTTTTGCAACATCTTCTGTGTAGTATCGGCAGATTTTGTTGAAAGTTTATCCCCTATATCTATCTTATTTCTCAATGAACAGTTCATTCTGACTAGTGGCATTCTAAGCAGATTTTATCTTTAAAATAAGTTCGCCGCACAAAACATCTAAGAAAAAGTTAAACAAGTTGCAGGTCAACTGAAAGGCATTGCTACTAATATTGATTATTTTTGATATTCTTTTTGACGGGGGTTGTTTTTGCTAAAATGCTCTATTGCATTTGATCGACTTTGGTAATTTTTGCAGCAACAAATTAGACTTGACTAGCGCCAAAATTTAAATAAAACTGGCATTAGTTGTTTTTGAAAAAAAAACCTTCAATTACATTCAAGTATTTCTCTCATTTAATCAACATAATTTGCAATATTCAATTTATATTTAATCAAATCTAAATTACCATTTTCAAAGCCATTCATGACGTGGCGATGCAACTACTAAAAAAATAATATGCATCACACTCAGCATAAATCATCGACAAATATTGAAATTATTAATAAATGATTCATTTAAACTCGATCGGTAGGCCAATACGAAGCACTCAAGTTGTTCGAACAGCTCCTCTACGGAAGCAAATTACGTCGATACCGAATAATGTCGGAATTGTAGACCCCCTCGAGATTAGGTTAAAACAGATGAAGAAAAAAATATAAGAACCTAACACACGCAGTTAGGAATGACCCGATCCTCTTAACCATAATATATTCATCTTACGTCAAAACACTCAACATAAAAGTTGGAGAAAAGTTGGAGAATCTACAGAGGAGACGCTCTAATTGCAGAAGTGCAGCATTAAATACTTATTATCAGAGGAAACAAACGACTCTAAATTGTCTTGCACACCTACTACTTAAAATTACAGTCCTGGATGTTTATTGCCAGCATTAAATAATTATTTATCATGTTGGGAAACAAACTTCGGGACTATAATATTTTGGAAGTCGTTGCACACCTACTACTTAAAATTACAGTCCTGGATGTATGTATTGAGCACCGTCATTTTTATGTGTATAATTATGTTTATATGGATTGGGAATAAATAAACAGTTTAGCTGCAATCCCAGGTGGAGGTGTTGTTATCACGATGCTTTTACAGGAACAAAAAAATATCAATGAGGAAATGATCAATAAACACGTCTGTACATAACTGTAGATGATGTTATATGGAATATGTAGAAGAAGTATGCGTACACTCTTTTCTTCGGTAATATGCACAGTGGAACACGCCACTTAATGTTTTAAAATAGTTATTTTATAAACATATCTGCCTAAGTACATATACTTGAGAGAAGTGCTTACCTCACATGTGGTTATTATAATTCATACTGCCGTAGTTTAAATATTATGCCGTAGGTACTACCGAGTTCGGATGAAAGCTCGAGAAACTTATATATGCTGAACGTGGAAGATCACCTAGGCGAAAGATGTACAAGCCGAACTTGATAAATATTTGAGGTAAAATCAACGTTGCGTAAGTGTTATATAGGTGTTTTTGTGTGCACGGTAGGTACACACGTTTAGCAACCACGTTCCAATTAAAACGGTTGCACATATCAGAGTCAGCTGTTTATTTCCCTTTAACGCGGAATTTTAAGAATTCTGTTTACCAATTTTAATAACACAAAACGCCAGCATTATGTCTTTTATCAATATATGAATTTTGTTAATGATTCTTTCAAGTCGAGAACTGTAAAGTGTATATCCTAATTAATTAGAAAAGATGAAACGTCTTAAAATAAACTACTAAACCTATTCCTGCTCGAATTATTAGTCAATACCATTTCGCAAAAGTAATAGTACTTTAAACAATGGAATGAAATATTTTAATAATTCAAAATAAACAAATTAAATCTCTTAAAAATCAACAATTTTTTTTCAATTTGACAGATTGCACTTGCATTATTTTTAAAGATTTTAACAAGTAACTGTCAAAATAGATATAAAAGCTGCCAAGTTCTAAAAGCAGTAGTTCTAGCTGTCAAAATATACTGTCAGATTACTCCCTCTGTTCGATCACTTACAATTAACAACTACAACTGTCAAAATATTTCTGACAGCTACTAAATTGTAAAACCGGTAAAAACAGCTGTCAAATTATTACACTTATTATCTCAAAGTATTAAGTTGCTTCCTGTCATTTTTGACGGACACAACAGTTGAAGTACTTTTGACAGATGCCAAATCGAAGTGTAACTGTTAAAATAGTTTTGACAGCCGCCGAATTGTAAAAGCAACGCTTTTCAGATTTAAACATCAAAGCTGTCAACCCCCTCTGAGAATTGTAAAATTGTAAAATAATCCATTTCAGACTATTTCTATCGAGTTGTACAAACAAAACTAGAAAGTATTTTCATGTTTTTTTAGTGAGTGCAACAGTTAAAGTACTTCTGACAGTTGTCAAATTATAAAATTCTAAACTTATTCCTCCACCAAAACAAATTAAATCGCTCGAAGTCAACAAAATAATATTATAGTCTGACAACTGTCAAACAGTGGTTTCTCAGATTTAGCAATTATGGCTGACAAAGTACATTTGACAGCTGTCAAGCGGGTCGATAGCCACAGCAGTTACAGGACGATGGCAAGAAATTTATACCGATCGATCTATCATGAGCTATTGAAGCGACAAGTCCGAACGGTTAAAATATTTCTCACAGCTGTCAAATTAGAAAAATATTGTTCTCTAAGATTGTAAAAACTATAAGATATTTTCTTTTACTTTGCGTTTGACAGGTAGCAAGCTGTAAAAACAGTTATATTGTACGATTATTATACTAACAGCTGCCAAATTGTAAAAGCAATAATTTTTAGATTGTAACAATTTACAAATGTCAAATTGACTGACTTTAAGTCGCCGTAGCCATCAAAAAAATGTTGGCAACTGTCAAATTAGAAAAACTATTGCTTTTTTTCCAGTTTGACAGCTAGAACTTCTAACGGGTGGAATAGTTAAATTATTTGTGACATCTGTCAAACTGCAACAGAATCATACTTTACGATTTGAACAGCTATAGCTGTCAAAATATCAATTTATCAATTGCGAGTGTCAAACTGCATTTGACATCTGTGAAGTTGTCAAAACAGTTACTTCTGTCTATTTTGACACTTCAAAATATATCTGTATCTGTGTTATACATTTTTTTGTTAAACTGTAAGGTAGAGTGCTGTCAAACTTAACAAAAACTGTTATTTTTGCAGTTCCAATGAGTGTAACTATGAAAGCTGTGACGTTACAAATTGCAGCTGTCAAAAGCTGCAAGATATACTTCGATAGCTACAATTGCCAAATCTAGAAAGTTATTGTTCGTAAAATTTGGCAGCTGGTAGAAATATTTCGACAGTTACATCTGTTAAAAACTGTAAAATAACTATTTTTTACAATTTGACAGCTGTCAGAAGCATTTTACAATCTTATAGCTGGCACAATATATGTTGATAGTTAGAAGTGTGAAAATAGAGAAAATAATTTTCACACCTTGACGGCTGTCAGAAATATTTTGACATTGTAACCATCAAAAAATTTCTGACAAGTGCTGATTCCTATATTGACAGTTGTAACCATGGGGTGAGAAATTTAATTATTTCATTGGCTGAATAATCATTTGTAGTTCTTATGATGATGTTTGACATTCTCCATACATTGTTTTGCTTATTAGTTGTTGCCTTGTTACGTTGTGTTTTTTGTTTCTAGTGTTCCAGTGTATTTCATTTTATTTTAGTTTTATTGCAGTTTATTAAGTGGCCAATCAAGCAGATTTATATTGCCAAAATAAGTATTCAAAGAGTCAAAGAAAATAAAGCATATATATATATATATATGTGGAAGAAATATCGACCGTACTATGTAAGGTAATAAAAACTATCGGGAAGCGGTCTGTATAAGTAAAAGCAATTGTTAAATGTGCCTCAAATTTTCGTCATTTATTTATAACTTCATCAGGAGGACTTTCTACAATAGTAAGGAGACAAAACAATAGTAAAATACAAAAACTACAAAAGATTCTACAATACTTACAACATTTGAGCTGCTAATTAGAACTATACATGTTAATAAATTTAAAATTACCCAGTTGAATAGAAACACACAGAGTCGAAGACGAACTAAATCTAACAAACGTTCAAGGAATGTAAAGGCAACAAAAAATTAACCAGATATTATGTGGAGATAAACTGAAGGAATAACAATCAGGTTCAAAAAGTTTAGTACTATCTGTTAAAATTCAATATATTGCAGTAGATGTTGCTGAGCTCATTAGTGTCAGTTTTAAAGTTTATAGATTGTTTATTAATGAATATATGGCTCATCTCCAAAAACAAACGTTTTTTATAATTACTTTCCTGTTCTAAAATTTTGACGTTATTAAAGTCAAAGTTGTGGTCTAAATTTTGAAAATGGAGGGCCAAGGCACAAGAATTCTTACCAATGCGACTATCGCTTTTATGTTGAGTAATTCTATTTTTTAATAATTGAGATGTTTGGCCAATGTAGCATCCCTGACAATCCCGGCATGGCACAGAATAAATGACATTACTCTGATTTAAGGTTTGCGTCTTATCCTTAATACGGGAAAAGACGCCACCCACGGTGAAGGTATTATATTTTACGATTTTTAAGTTGTTGTAATTCTTAAAATGAGATACAATATTTTCCGTAAGACCTTTTACAAAAGGTATCTTTTTGTAAGTTAGAGGATCAACCAATACATTTTC
The DNA here is from genome assembly GCA_023690525.1 of Holotrichia oblita. Taxonomy (NCBI): domain Eukaryota; kingdom Metazoa; phylum Arthropoda; class Insecta; order Coleoptera; family Scarabaeidae; genus Holotrichia; species Holotrichia oblita. The sequence continues at coordinate 18,036,989 of CM043019.1, read as the reverse complement.
TACAGGTCCGTCAAAGAAGTTGGAATTGTAAATTAATTTGGTTAGAATCTTTCTGGGATAGCCATTGTTGGAAAACATAAGGACAAGCTTGTTAAGATTTTCCTTCAAAAATCTCTCATCGCTGATGTGAGTAACGCGATTTTTCATGTTAATTACGGTGTTAAATTTCTGGTTGTTTGGGTGGTTAGAAAAATAATTAATATATCTGCCCGAAGACGTTGGTTTCTGATACCAATTGAGAATGACACTATTATTCTCACATCTTATTAATTCAGTATCCAAAAAAGGCACTTTATTGTCAGTCTCATTCTCAACTGTGAACTGCACATAAGGACTGTAGGAATTGAAAGTGTCGAGTGTGGTATCAACGGAATCTGATGGGACAGCGCAAACAACGTCATCGACGTATTTATAAATGAAAGGAAGCTGGAATGGCAATTTGGGGATGACATCGTCAAACAAAGAATCCATAACAATAAGGGCAAGAACAGGGCTAATTGGAGAGCCCATGGGTGTACCAAAGATCTGCAGATAGAAAGTATTGTTAAAGGAGAAGTAGCAATTACTGGAAACAAATTTAAGTAATTTTAAAAAGTTATCTTTGGTGATGGTTGTATGGGGCTCCAAAAGCGACCATTTCATGTCCAAAATATCAAATACCAAATCCATAGGTATGTTGGTAAAAAGAGAGATAACGTCTAACGAGATCAAGACATAATTATCTGGCAATGTCAAACCCCGAACAAGGTTAACAAAAGTGAAAGTGTCAGTAACATTATATGAAGTGACATCAGCAAAGGCAACAGTGAGGATATCCGAAAGGAACTTTGAAAGGTTGTAGGTAAGTGATGCGATAGAGCTGACAATGGGTCTTAATGGTATATTCTGTTTGTGTATTTTGGGTAGACAATATAACTTCGCAGGAACAGGATTATAATTCATAAGATGTTTAGCAACATTATCGGTGATCTCATTGTTGGATTTTAGTTGTTTAATTAATTGATTGTAACGTCGTTGAAGACCATGTGTGGGGTCTTTGCTTAATCGTTGATAAGTTGAGGTGTCACCTAAAAGTTCTTCAGTTTTGAGGTTATAATCGTTGATGTTCATGGCTACGGTACAACCACCCTTGTCAGCTCTAATGATCAGCAAGTCTGGGTGTTGTTGTAGGAATTTTTGGTTTTTACATACATTTTTGAAAAATATGGTAAAGATTTAGGTTGTGGATGATTAAGGAAATTAGTTACGTTATTCGCGACTCTAGCTCTAAGCCAATTTCTATCATCCCCAGGAACAGAGTCAATTATATCTTCAACATCAGCTAAGAAACGTTTGGCGTTAATTTTATTTCCAACGATAGGAACCCCAAATTTTGGACCAAGTGACAAAAAATCAGCAATATCTTTAGGTATGTCGACATTGGAAATATTCATGTGCCACTTACTATTATCAACAAAAAGTTTATCAGCAATATTAGTATCATTGAGCAAGTTATTGTATTTAGCAATATTCGTTGATTTAACCTTGTTGAACCTTCTATCAAATGATATTTGTAATCTATTACTAAAATCAATAAAAATATGTGAAGGTAAAATTGATTTTATACATGACTGTATATTATTGATAAATGTTTTAAGTTTCTTAATGGCATTGTAGCAAATTTTTATCTCAATGTTAATAATTTTGTTTCCTAACCTGCCAGTGAAGTTATTAATTTCTTGCGATATTTTCCAATGGGCGGTTGTGAGCAAAATCCTAGTCTTGGTCATGCTGTCTTCAATATGGAAAGGTGTTACTCCATTTCGTCTACACTTAAGTAAAAAATGTTTTCTATTCAACTGATTGGCCAACTTGATATTAGATGAGGACCATTGTTTCATTTTCTTCATTGTATCAAAACCAAAGGTGTTGCAAATATCTTGATAAAAACCCATCTTTAAAAATGTGGAAGAAATATCGACCGTACTATGTAAGGTAATAAAAACTATCGGGAAGCGGTCTGTATAAGTAAAAGCAATTGTTAAATGTGCCTCAAATTTTCGTCATTTATTTATAACTTCATCAGGAGGACTTTCTACAATAGTAAGGAGACAAAACAATAGTAAAATACAAAAACTACAAAAGATTCTACAATACTTACAACAATTGAGCTGCTAATTAGTTGTTGTTGTTGTTGTAAGTATTGTAGAATCTTTTGTAGTTTTTGTATTTTACTATTGTTTTGTCTCCTTACTATTGTAGAAAGTCCTCCTGATGAAGTTATAAATAAATGACGAAAATTTGAGGCACATTTAACAATTGCTTTTACTTATACAGACCGCTTCCCGATAGTTTTTATTACCTTATATATATATATATATTATTTCCATATATGTATGTACATAATAGCTATTTAATTATATCGAATTGTATTTAAATATGATTTCTCCAATATCAAAAAGTTGTATTTTTTGGGCAATGTAATGAAAATGCAAATTATTTTATTTCTAATTCACAAAGAATACAAATTTAATTTGAATTAAGGCGGTTTGCAATTTTAGTTCCACTACTTTGATAGAGGGCGCAAAATGGTGCCACTGTCGGTAATACTGAACTTTCCTTTCACGATTATCTCTGGTTGTAACTGTCAAAATATTTCTGACAGATTTCAAATGATAACAGCCATTGATTTTTTCCGTTTTGACACCTGTAAAAAATGTCAAAACGTTGCTAACACCTGCAGGCATTATAATTTTTCTGGAAGTTGTCAATTTATAAACTTGTACTGTTTGAATATGAAACACCACAACTAAATCGTCTACTATACTGTACAGGGTCGGCAAATTTCGATGTTTTAATAGGGGATCTCGGTAACTATAAGAGGTATCAAAAAACGGACCACGCATCCTCGATCTGTTTTTTCGAGAAGAGGATGATGGTGAAAATCAAATTTGGCTATCGGCTTTCGGTTTCGAGTTATCGCTGAAAATTTTTTGTTTAGAATGCAATGAATCTGAATTATTTGATTGTTGCTTCACCTTAAAATTATAAATTTGCGATGGCTTATGAAAATTACGAAAAGTATGATATGTTGTAATACTTTATTCACAATAATAATAATGCTGAAGCTGCATGTGAAACATATTTTAATCGTTACTTGGAAAGAAGGCAACCTAATAAATCTATTTTTGACTGAATGAAAGAAAATCTCATTAATTTTGGAACTTTTAACAAATGAAGATCGACGAATCACTCATATTTTAAATTTCATGTTGAGAATAAATTAAAACATGATTAAACATTATCTACAATAGATGTTCGAACTGGCGCCCATTATTTACAATACATAATTCACACCGTCTCGAAACTCTCCGAAGTGCATTGTGAATATGAATACATGAAACAGAATTAAGACACTGCATAAAGTTATCTCTCAGTTCGTTAATGTTATTATGAGTTTGTTTGTATAACCGGTCTTTAAGATGTTCCCAGAAAAAGAAATCTAGGGGTGACAAATCAGGCGAACGTGGTGGCCACCTTACTGGTCCGCCCTGCCTATCCAGTTATCGCCAAAATTTTCAGTCAGCAATCCTGAGACTATACCAGTGTTATGGGGCGGTACGCCGTCTTGCTGGAAAAATAGATTTCTTATCTCGTTCAAAGGCAGTTCTTCCAAAAATTCTTCGACTACATGTTGGTTTATGATGTTATAATATCGTTGATCATGTCATTTTTCTTGATAAATTTGGTATGCTAGAATACGATTGTCAAATAGGGCACACCAAACACGACAATTATCGACAATTATTTCGAGCGATCGTCTTAGTGTCGATGAGTATTCGAGAATAGATCATCTCAACGTCACTCGACAAATTCGTGCGACATTTGTCGTACGCGACAAATTTCATTCGAGATTCGAGAATCGGGCCCCTAATTTCGAACATCGACGGCACAGTAGGGGTTAACATCACACCACCAATGTTCGTTGTGTCGATTAAAAATGCCGGCACTGTTAATGTAGACTTTATCCGTCCAAATAATTTTTCTAAAAAATGATGGATCCTCCTGAATTTGTTGAAGATACCAATTGCAGAATTCTAAGCGTCGTTCAGGATCAGTCAATAGGAGCCGCTGTTGTTTCCTCACTTTGTATGGCCTAAACTTATGTTTCTTCAAAACTGATAACGCACGTCGTGACGGCTTGAGATTGAAGGATTTGCTACTGCCATTCCAATAATATTGACCGTAACTTCCTCAGTATCTTCCTTATTATAATTCTTCGATCTTGATTTGTTAAAAGTTCCAAAATTAATGAGATTATCTTTCAGTCTTCCAAAAATAGATTTATCAGGTTCCCTTCTTTCCGGGTAACGATTAAAATATGTTTCACATGCAGCTTCAGCATTATTATTATTGAGAATAAAGCATTCCAACATATCATACTTTTCGTAATTTTCATAAGCCATCACAAATTTATAATTTTAAGGTGAAGCAACAATCAAATAATTAACTTAAACTATTGATACTATATTTATAAACCTACTGACAGATTCATGTATGTTGAATGACACACGCCTACTATCAAAAAGCAATGAAATGATGAAAATCAATGGAAAATGTTAATTTTTTGCTATAATACAGTGAAAATGAACGAAAAGACCCCATATGATATATATCATTGAAATGACAAAAAAAAACTCTTTTTAACGATATCATAGCCAACTATATGTTCCATATAAAAAAATACAACTTTCTGTTCTACCTGGAATTTCGAAAATTTTTTCAAAAATTCTCTAACGCCATTGCATTCTAAACAAAAAATTTTCAGCGATAACTCGAAACCGAAAGCCGATAGCCAAATTTGATTTTCACCATCATCCTCTTCTTGAAAAAACAGATCGAGGATGTGTGGTCCGTTTTTTGATAGGTACCTCTTATAGTTACCGAGATCCCCTATTAAAACATCGAAATTTGCCCAGCCTGTACAGTATAGTAGACGATTTAGTTGTGGTGGAGCAGCCCATATAATTTCGATAATATATTTTGGAAAAAAAAAATAAAGGTTTATGAAAGATGTAATTGTTTCGATGGCACAATGTAACAAGTACCGTATTGTCTGCCATTAAAATCTTTTTCTAAAAAAACAGACCAGCTATAAACGTTAATAAAAGAAGGCTTATGCGGAACTATTAATTCGCCAGGACAAATCGCGATTGCTTTGTTGATCGTAGAAACGTAGAAATACATTAAAACAAGTTTATTTTATTATTTTATACGAACGATACAATCAAACTTGTATCCAACTTTAAATATAAAATGATTTTACTGTGAATTCGGGTCGATTTTAATCCAGTCAGATTTATTTTTATATTTAATTAATACAGAATGATTAGAGCTAACTGGATAGCTCTTACCAATCGATTAAATTGATATTCTTCACTAATCATCATTACAATTTGTAGAAGAGTATCTCCCCTGCTGTGAGATATTCGGGAATCGCTCAATTCGTTAACGGTTCGTCGAATTATCCACCACCCTACATCCGATTTGGTAATGTTTATCTGATCCGAACGTCGACTTTATAAAATAATGGAATTGATTGGAAATGTAAGGACGGAGAAAAGTGTTGCGGTTAAATGCAAATGGCGCAATTATTGTGTCGCGATTTTACGCTTCGTCGGTTAGGGTGAAGTAGGGGTTATTGTGAATGATAGGGCTGGAAATTCTTCGATATATATATTCGATATTAACGTATGGATAAATATTGGAAATATTTTAAAACAGATGTAACAAGAACGGATAAACTATAGTTATGTGGTATAAGAAAAAAAAAACTATTGGAAATATGAACTCAGAAACCATTAAAGAAGGTAATTCTCGTGGGTGGGACGTTAAAAACTTTTTTCTAACGCTTTCCCTTAAAAACCTGTAACACTATCTTTTAGTTTAGATTATAGGTCGTCATAATTGTATATGTTGTTAAATTTCATTGTTTACACTTAACTTTTTAAGGACTAACATGTGTTTCATTGTATAAATATGTTTGGACACATTTAGGTTCCTCGCCTCACATTATACATATGTATGTATGTACTATATATATATGTACACATAACTAACACACATTAAATACATAAAAAACGAATCAAAAAAGAAACAATTAAAACAACAAGTAGAGTAAAATTATTATACCTATTTGACCGTTTAATAATTCTTCGTACTTACTTTGAATAAAGCCTCGCTAAGCACCATCTTAAAATCGGGTAAAATTTCGGAATTAATTTAGCGTCTTTTGTCGGTTTTAACTGGTGAATTCGATGAAAGTTCCGCGTACAATTTAGAAAATTGTTATTTAAGAATACGATGTCATCATGGAGGTAATGATTTCTGGCAGATCTCGACTTAGTTCACCTTATTCATATGCTAATTCCCGAGAATTTACGGTTGAGAGGGCAAGATTTGTCTTGCTCCTTAAATCTGAGAAACAGGTGTTTAGTTCGGGTCACGTTAGGAAGATAATTTTCTAATTATTTTATTAAGCAAAAATAATGTAATATTATTGAGAAAAACTACATAGAACAATCAGGTACAATTTTTAAAATTTTGAATTTAAAAGAGGGTGTAAAATGTAACCCCCGAAAGCTTCCCCCGTTTTTCTCCTTTACTTTTCGAAAATTGGAACTCAAGATGTCGACTGTTACGAGAGTAGGGTTGGTTGATTTTTCTCAATTATTTCGGGAACTGTACTAGAGTAGAAAGTTAAAATTTTGGAACAATACTCACACTAAACAGAACAACCTGCGCGAGTGTATCAATTATTTTGTGGTAGCAAGCAAAAGATAACAAGAAACTGCCTAAATGCTTGACTAGATTTTAATATTCTCTTGGAAAGCTGTAAAAAAATATGCAACTCGTAGAACAACAAATCATGTTTTGGAACAGCAGGTAAAATGTTTCGAACAAGAACGCCAAAGTTTGGACATCAGGACCTACGAAAACGATTTAGAAATGTTAAGTCGTCAGCAAAGACTTCAGATTGAAAGGGCAGAAGCGCATTAGGACAAGAAAGAGATCTGAAATAGTTTAGGGAAAGTTTAAAACAGGAAATTATTAAAAGCTGAAGTCGATCGACTACCGAAAGAGCATCGCAAGAACGAGTTCAAACTGCGTAAAGAAAAATTAGATTCTGAGCATTTACAGAAGGAAAAACGTTCCTTGAAAGTCTTAACGAGAATCACGAAAGTTACCTACAGAGATTAAGCGATTCTCATAGAGAGAAAATAGCTTTAATGGAGCGACAGTTCCTGCAACAGAAATAGCAATCGATTAAGAAGAGATCTTTACCTCAGAGAATTAGAACGGAGATGAAACTGATGTTTAGAGAATCTTTGAGGATTTCAAAATCAGGTGCTACAGATTCTGATGTAGGAAAGAATATGTTTAAATAATCTTTATTCCAGTTCCAAGAAAATGAAAAGAAACGTTACCAAGCAGAACAACAGCGTTTTGAATTAAAACCTCAATCAATTACGTAATTTGAGTTCAGTTGCCTCTTTTTTTCAAAATTCGATCTCAAAATTGCAATTCTTTAAAAAAAAGGCGAGTTCTTTGCTCAATTATTTTATGAATTGTACTTGGTAGGAAACAAAAATTCTAGAACCTGTCCAGAACAACTTAAAACAGCTTTCAAAATTTAAAATTTCGAAAAGTGGAGGAGAGAGGGCAACGCTAATAATTTTTTTGTTGGTGTGTCAGGTTTGTTCCTGGACATAGATCCAAAAAAACTCAAACAACTTCTAAACTTGTTTCCATTGCCAAATAATATTAAAAACCAATTGAACAAAAAGCTCGCCACCCCCTCCCATTCCACTGAAAATGTCGATTTTTTAGAAGGGGAAGGGGGTAAATTGTTTCGTAAATTGCACATGGCCGAAAGAAAAGATGTTGTAACACTGTTCAGAATAACTAAAACAATGTAACAACAACAGAACAACAAAAAACACAGGGAAAAACAAAAGTGGAAACCTTTGTTCTACATTGTCTCATTGGAAGATGATATCAAAAATCATTCGAACGAAATGCAGAAAAATAAGTAATGCTTTCTGTTGCCCCCTTCCTTGTCTGTTTGGAAATTTTTAACCCAAAATGTCCATTTTTAAAAAGACGGGAGAGACGAGGAGGAACATTGTTCAGAACAACTAGAACAATCTAAAACAACTGAATTTAAAAAAGCGAAACGGCATTGCATTAAAAAATATTTGTTATTCCAGGTTCTTCTACTTCTGTTCTTTTTTATCTCATTGCAAAATAATATTAGAAACGAATCGAACAAAAACCGGAAAACTACTTAATGCCTTGCTTCACCCCTCGCCTTCCCATTCCTACTTTTTTAGAAATTCTAACTCAAAATCTCGATTTTTAAATTTTATGCTACATGATTTCATTGCAAAATGATCTTGAAAAATAGTCGAAGAAATATTTGCTTAGCTGCCCCACCCTCTCTTTTAACTTTCGAAAAATTGAATTCAAACCATCACGACGTGATGGCGAAATTTGATCTTTGTCAATTATTTCATGAATAATACATGGTAGAAGGTTAAAATTTTGGAATAATCTTCACAATACCTGAGTACAACCTGACACAATTATTAAAATTTAGAAAAAGGGGAACGGGTTAAAGGGTTGAAGTTTTTTTTTCGCCAATGCCGAAGCACCTGAGACACTGATTGATTGATTGATTTCAAAATTCTTTATCGTTCGTAAATGTCTATACACTGCACTACGACTCCACTCACGTTTTATTCTTCTTATCTATTACAAAATATTTTAAAGAATTATGAGGTAGTAATTTACTGCTAAAAGATACAATTTGACAGTGCGAAAAAGCTTAAAACTAGGGAAAAAATTCATGGATCATGGCAAAACCTATGTCTAAATGCGTTTATTCATTTCACAGCACACACAGCACAATGACTAGAATCCACTTCACTGTTTGCACACTTTCAGATGTGGGCAGAAAGCTTTGCTGAATGGATATTTTGGGGTTGGTTGAGTAGAGGCAGAATTCTTATGATGATGATAATTATTTCTGGTATGGTAATGATTTCTCATATTATGGGGTTAGAGGTGGTGCCAACTTTTCTGAAAAGATTTTGAATTATCGGTTTGCTGTCGTCCTGTATCCTCTTCTGGTACCAAGTAGGATCCTTAGAGCTGTATTTTGAGCTATTTGCAGCTTGCTCCAGTGGCATTGAACAATGATTGCCCAAATCGCAGCATTATGCATAAAAGATGTCCTGGTGGTTAGGTGAGGGCTCTTGAGAAGGGGGTATAGCTTGGCTATGTTCTGCAAAACCTTCATCACACTGTTGTGCACTTTTTCTTTGAAAGTAAGTCTCTGATTTAAGGTGGTGCCCAAGCATTTGAAGGTGGTGGCCACTGCAACTGGAATCCCTTTGAGTTTGATCTCGGCTTTGAGCGGGAGTCTTCTTGCCGCTTGAGTAAGGATGGATTTAGAAAGATTCAGGGAGATCCGCCATTTGAAGAGGAACTTTTCAACAGCAGGGATGTGATGCTTTAGCTTTTGGGCTGAGATTTCTGGATGAAAGGATCTGGAATACAGGAGTATATTGTCTGCGTAAATTAGGGTTAGGTAGATATTGTACAGCACAGGCCCTAAGCAGGATCCCTGAGGAAGCATTTGCTGTTCTTGTTGAAGATAGCACGTTGGCAATTTTAACTTTGTCGAGCTTCAGTGTCCACCTGAAACACTAAAATATGTTTTTACGAGTTGACGTTTAAGCTGATAGCATCACAGAGATTCTTCCTCAGTATGCTTCCACAATCGTAGTCAATAATTATAGAGGTATTTGCGGAAATAACTCTGTCGTGTTGATACAGAACTCTTATGTTGGATTTGATTTGTGTCTCCTAAAGCAGTTATCGCTGATTGCAAAATTATGACGGACGTTTTTTCTTGCCAATTCTTTTACGAAACATCTGAAGCAATTTGCACCAACCCTCAGACATTCAATTATTTGATTTTCCAGTTAAACATTTGGGACAAGATTTAGAACAGTTAGAACAACGTTAAAAATATTTAATTTTTCAAAAACAGTGAGAAGGGGGGTTGGCAAACTTTTTTTTTTTTAATACTTATTAAAAACCAACAACTTCGTCTTAGAAAAAATTTAATAATCAACTGTTTTACTTGATTATTAAATTTTTTTCCAAGACAAAGTTGTTATTGTTTTTGAATATAACAAAAGTAAGTCTCCCAACCCCCATTCTCACTGTTTTTGAAAAATTAAAGGGGATAATAAAAGGGACGTTTTCTTCTTGCCAATTCTTTTACGAAATATCTAAAGCAATTTGGACCAACCCTCAGACAATTATTTGATTTTCCAGTTAAACATTTGGGACAAGATTTAGAACAGTTAGAACAACTTTCCAAAACAGTGAGAAGGGGGGTTGGCAAACTTAATTTTTTTAAATATTCAAAAACAACAACTTCGTCTTAGAAAAAATTTAATAATCAACTTTCTTCCTTGATTATTAAATTTTTTTCTAAGATTAAAGTTGTTGTTGTTTTTGAATATTAAAAAAAATTAAGTTTGCCAACACCCCTTCTCACTGTTTTAAAAAATTAAAGAGGGTAATAAAAGGGACGTTTTCTTCTTGCCAATTCTTTTACGAAGTATCTGAAGCAATTTGGACCAACCTTCAGACAATCAATTATTCGATTTTCCAATTAAACCTTTGAGACAAGATTTAGAACAACTTTTAAAATGTTTTAATTTGTCAAAAACAGTGAGAAAGGGGTTGGCAAACTTAATTTTTAAATTTTTAAGAACAACAACTTGGTCTTAGAAAAAATTTAATAATAAACTTTCTTCCTTGATTATTAAATTTTTTCTAAGACGAAGTTCTTGTTGTTTTTGAATATTAAAAAAAAAATTAAGTTTGCCAACACCCCTTCTCACTGTTTATAAAAAATTAAAGAGGGTAATAAAAGGGACGTTTTTTTCTTGCCAATTCTTTTACGAAGTATCTGAAGCAATTTGGACCAACCTTCAGACAATCGATTATTCGATTTTCCAATTAAACCTTTGAGACAAGATTTAGAACAACTTTTAAAAATGTTTTAATTTGTCAAAAACAGTGAGAAGAGGGGTTGGCAAACTTAATTTTTTTTTTAATATTTAAGAACAACAACTTCGTCTTAGAAAAAATTTAATAATCAACTTTCTTCGTTGATTATTAAATTTTTTCTAAGACAAAGTTGTTGTTTTTGAATATTAAAAAAAAATTAAGTTTGCCAACCCCTCTTCTCACTGATATTGAAAAATTAAACTTTTTAAAAGTTGTTCTAATTGTTCTAGATCTTGTCCCAAAGGTTTAAGGGAAAATTCAATAATGGAATATCTGAGGGTTGGTCCAAATTACTTAAGATGTTTCGTAAAAGAATTGGCAAGAAGAAAATGTTCGTAAATTGATTTTTTTAATAAACTTTAAAACTGGTTGCGCTTGATATAAAGTAATTAATATTTTATTATATGAGAAATTAATTTCTTTAATGCCTACTTAGATATTAAAATCTCAAGAGTGAGATTTGTTATCCACCTTTATACGATAACAATAATCCTCGCCGTTAAAAAGTAATGTTTATAGAAAAAAAAAATGGAAAATATATTAGGATTCAATTTGCCTAAACTAAAAAGTATGTTTATACGAAACTCCCGAGAGTGAAATAACAAATACACCAATTAATAATCCGAGCGAAAACACGAAGAAATTAATAGCGAGCTTCTCCAATAAAAAGAAATAAAGCCTCTAAGACCCTCCCCTTTTCAACTAGTTCTCAGTGGAAAAAGATGACGCTATCAATACGGCTGGCTTGCGGGAAAAAGACGCCAAGGCACCGAATTCCCTACGCTGTCAGAACAATTTAGATGATGTACGTTGTCAGTTACAAAGCAGATTTTGTCTAATACACATATATTCTTACGCCATCTCATAAGGAATAAATAAATCTGATATAACGTAAATAAAAATTGATTTAAAAAATTTTGTTTTAAGTGTTAAAAAAAAATAAAACTCAATTTAATTCCTACTTTATCGACGTTGTTCTTACGTTTTTCTTGGGAAATTCGGCGATATGCTTTCAAAATTCGATCGAATTTTAATGAAAAATACGTGAAAGTTTAATATTGTGTTAGTTAGAGACACGAGTGTTTTGATTGTAAGTAGACTTGATAAAATGGATGAGGAATTAACGCTGAAGACGGACAAGATATCCAACACGCCGTCGGTCACTCCGTTTTCCATTAACGATATCTTAAATGATAAGAAGTCGCCACAACCTACACCTGAAGAGATCGAGATACAAGAAAAAGCTTTAGATATGTCTAAACCTAATAGGAGCTTTAAAGGTGAGTTGATTTTTTTTCTTTAATTGTTTTAAATTTAGTTGTTAAGACAGTCGTGTTTTGTACTTGCTGAATTCAAGGATATTATTCTTGTTTTATTACCGTTTTTAGCTGCAATGTTGCTATATTAGACAATTTTTTCATATTTACTATTATTTTCTGATTCATTTCATACAAATTATTCAGGAGATCATGTCCATTGGCCTTCCTGAAATGAATTCCTTTCCATACTGGGGTTCCTAATCTAATCCATCTTTCTAATCTTGAGAAAGCCTCTTCAATATTTGTTTCTGGCAAATACTAAAGGTGTCTTTTGACCGTTTTGAGACCATTTTTTCCTCATTAACAGCACCTAATACTCTGAATTCAGAATTGTTTTCCAACCAACCTCCAGGCTAAAGGAGAGAAGGTTGTAATAGTTCTTTGTAATCTTCCTTTGGACAATCTATGCTCTTTCGAAACATTTTCGAAGTAATTTACCATTTAATTGCATTTGCTGGTCTTCTAAAAAGCCTCTAGTAACGGTTTCTTCTTCCAACATCTGATTTTGAAACTTTTGAAAAAACCTTTGAATACCAGAACTACTTGATAGCACACTTCCAGTCTCATATGAAAGACTCCTCCACAAAGAGCTAACAATTCACCTCCTATATAAGAAGTTCAAGCCAATAGGTTATCAGTAGAGTAGAGTAGAGGATCGTTGGGCATCTTTTTCAGTAAACTGTCCCTATTCGGGCATTTTAGTTGAAAGCCTTGGGCATCAAATAAAACAGTCCTAATAAATTAATCAAAAAGGGTTTCTAAATTGTCTAATTTGGTTGATAAACCCACTATATCATTGCTGTTGGCTACTGCTACATTTCATGACGACTTTCCTAGCGACTACCTCAAGATTGGAAATCTGTTTCTGACTGTTGCGTTTTATGAAAATTTTTGTTTTATAATATGTGGTGGGTGCTTCGTTGCAATGACTCCGTAAGCTATATTACTTCTCTGGCTATCACTGCAACTCCCACGGTGTAATTTTGTGTGTGTAAATTTTGTTCAAATGGTTTTGTGACAGCATTATATTGCCTTTTATAATGCCGTGCTGTTAATCACTTTGCTTCCAACAGCGAATGATGAGTCGATCCGGATTTCAATCCTCTGAAAAAAATGTCACCGTCCCTCCAGAGAGTTGAAACCCGGCTCTTATCGTACCGATACAACGATAGTCAGCCGCCTAACCACTGCGGCTATCGAATCGTTTAACTTGTAATATTTCTGTCTTCAATTTTTTCATTTTGGCTGGCGGCTAATGAATTGAAAGTCTTTCTTCGCGTTTTTATCAAAATTCTTTGGAAGGTGATGGTAGTACCACAACCTTTCTACACGGCAGAGAACCCGAGAACCGAAGAGCAGCCATCAACAGCGGCCGTGAAAGCCTGAAGACTACATTATTCTTTGTATATTTTGCTTTCTTTGTTTTGTTATGAACACCTTAGTCTTGGTTAAGCTTTAGCATATGGTCTCATAGCCTTAGAACTTAAAAAGGATTGATTGGAAGATTTTAGGTAACCAGTTTGGTCGATTTCCTCGTGGAATAATACTAGTTCTTGGTTGTTTATAGTCTCCATAAGAAACGTTGGCTTAAGATTCAAGGAAAAGTGTCTTCCATCTAGACTGTCAGACTCATTTGGGGCATTGGTTAGCATTTATGGTTTATGAAGATGTAATATGGTGGTATGGTATTTATCGGGCAATGTAGAGTAAGCAGAGTGCCTCTTTGGGCAGGTGTCATTTGGCCAACTCGTGACCTCTGGACCTCTTCCTGTTGGAATCTACTGTGTGGACTCGACAGTACTGCTTCCTAAATATCACCAGGATCTTTGATATCCTATGCACTTCTTAGATGGTTTTCTGTTTCATGTTTGATGTTTCTTCGTGTAACAAGAAGACATATGTTTCTGAAAAAATTAAATATCATAGGAGGTGGTACAAATAAAAAAAAATATATTAAATTATTGGAAAACATGACAGAAGACAATATAATACTTGTATTAAATGTCTAATAAATAATTTAGCTTCAAGGATGTCTCCTCTACTATTCTGGGCAATAACAAATATCAAGCAAATGCTACAGTTCTTTTCCAGTAGCTTCTGATAAACTTCTCAACAGCCATAATCTATTTAGTAACTTTTTTGAACGACTTTAGCATAGTAATAAGAAAAATTGTGGCATTTTGCGAAGGTACCACCATAATTCATTGATGTCATTCTTTGAGCAAGCAGGGTACTTAACCATCTTCTATCAATTATGCCTTGGTAGCTCATGAATGCTTGCTTGCAAATTTTGTATTTTTCCAAACTATTTGACATCCCAGATTGACTCAAAGCAACACAGTCTTGATGCAGCCAATGCAGGCACATTGTAGATTTGATCTAGTTGACACCACCTTCACCTAGAGAGCTCCTTTTAAGATTCGATTAGAAACAGAGAACAATGTTTTTTCTTCATCTTGACCTCAAGTTTTCCTTTTTTATTTTGGAACTTAAGATAGTTTCAAGTAAATTTAAAACAGGTGCCAAATTTTTGAACCGTTTTATTACACTTTTCAAGCATTCAATATCATGAATAGGAGAAGCATGTTCAAATAGCTGCCTTCCGTGTAATCTAAGCGTCTTGAATTTGTTGATCCAGTACAAGCTCTGCAAGGCGGCTATGGACATCCTGGTTCATACGTTAAAGACTCTTCCAGTTCTCAACTGATTTTTCTATCTCTTCTGGTTCCATTTCTATCTTGTCATTTTTTTTTTCGTTTGTAGACTTCCTAGCTTAACATCTCTTGTTTCATCATCGAGCCCATCTTCAAGGTTCAGGTGTGCAAAACCCGCAGAACATCACAACTATGAAATCCTGCTTTACTATCGGATTAGGTTATTGTCATTTTCTCAATTTTATTTTGCCCAATGAAAAAGAGGGTCAAACACCATTTATTATCAAAAAATTTAGCAAAAAATCTTTTTTTTACTGTTAACCAAGGAACACACAACATTTTTTAAATCATCTTCAATCATCTTCTTATATTAATAAGTTTTGCCCAAAACTCCTGAATTGGCCGTTTTCTTACCAGTAGAATATCGTTAACAGCTCCAATAAATTATGGACTTATCTGAAACTGTTGTTGCATTGTAGCAAGGCCCAATTATATAATGACCAATCATCTCTTGTACAATAAATGAGGACAAGGTTTTCTGAACAAAACGCAATTGCAAACATTTTTGCAATTTGCGATTGGATTATTTGATCATAAATTATTGCAATTTTTTCCGAGTGATTTTTACACACACACAATTATTTAAAGAGCAATTTCAATTGTACAAAGAAATTAGCAAACCTTTCATCTATGACCATCGACCTCGCCTTATATCCAAAAATACTTCCAATCACCGTCAACCTTTAACGGCACAAAAGATCGTATCAAACGCATTAAACCTTTCGTCCATCATCAAATTAATAATTCGTCTTTTGTGTGAAATCACGACATAGCTTCGTTACTTACGAAAGAAGTGTTCGGGAGGACAATTTTTAGCCGTCGAAGGCGTAGTATCTGTAATAGTAGGTGAACCATTAGAAATTAAAGGAGGTTGTGGAAATGGTCGCTGGTACCGACTGTCACCTATACTTACTTAATCGCGAAAGCTTTTAAGCAAAAAGGTTTCCACTACATGTGCGTAACATGTATTTATAATGTCGATAATATTAAATCGTACCGCTCTTCTTTATATGTCGCGGCGCGCTTAATTTTGATAATTGGTCACGAGAAATGGAACTCAACGTTGGCTGTTGTGGCACTAATCGTTTCTCGATTAAAGATACCGAAGATAGTTGGTGTGAAAGGGATAGATGCCCTATAAAAGTGTATCAATTGAAAAAATTGTGTACGGTTATTAATTATCTTTTCATGCTGTTTTTTAATGATGCTTTCCTTGAAAATTTTGATGCTTATTGAGTTGTAGTCATAGACATCTAAGCTCCTTTGACGTTAAAAAATTTGATCGTTTAGGCTTCATGCAGAATCAAATCTAGAAAAGTGGAAGTTCGCAAGACTCGAGATTAAAGGTTTAGTCTAAAAATTTTGGTCTAAAGTTTTTTTTTGTTCATTTAGGTTTGCTCTACATAAGTCAAAAATTAAAAATCCTAATTTTGCAGTCTAAATTTTGGAGCAAATATAAAGCAGGGCATATCCTGCAAATTTCGTTTTTGGCAACGGTTTTACAAAATATGGGAAGTAGAGAGTACAAGCAATATAGAAAAATCCTGAAGTTCAATTCCTACAACAAGGGGGTGGAAGCCAGTAAAAGTTTGATTGTTTTTCAATTATTATACGAACACGTCAAAGTTAAAAGGCTAGAACTTTAAAAGAATATTCAAACCAATCTAGAATCTCATTCAAAATTTTAATTCTACGAAAAGGGGGGCTGGAAAATTGAATTTTTTCTCCATATATGCTGCTACACAATTAGTTTTGATTTTTCAATCTTTTGACAATGTTTGGAACAACTATAACAAGCTGGAATAACCATTAAACAGCCTAATTTCGAAAATGAGAAACGACTGAGACAGAAACTGAAATAATTCAAAAAAATGTAACGAAAAATAATATTGTGCCAACCCCTTCTCCTCTTTGTTTATTCGAAAATCGAAATTTTAAGGAAAATGTTATCCTTCTCTCTTCAATTATTTGATAAACTTTGAACAACCTCCAAAATTTCAATTCCATCTCAGCATCTAGAAAAAAAAAGTTCGTCTTTTGGGTTGCTGTTTTTGCATTAGTTTTCAATATTATTTTGCTAAACAATGGGACAATGTACAACAAACTTAATACAATCTGAAACAAATTTCAAAAACACTACGAAATACAGTATACAAAAAAGACAAAAAAAAAAACTGAAAAGCAAAATTTTGCTTTTGTCAATTATTTTATAAACTACCGAAGATAGAAGGCTGGGATTTTGTTTAGAGCAACGCACACAATTTTTTAATTTTCTATTAAAAAGCGGGGGTTGGCCAAATCTAAATTTTTCGCTGCATATAAGTGTTCTGTGTGAACTATTCAAATTTTGATTTCGAAATTAAAAGAAAAATTTAAGAAAATAATTACAAAATATAAAATAAGGTCAAACAAAAAAGTACTTCTGAACAAATGGGCAGTTGTTTTAGTAGTAGTGTTTGTCTGAGCTTTCGACTTCATTTTTAAAACTGAGGGGTAACAAAAAGAAATAAAACAAAATATAAGAAATCAAACAAAAACGTACCTTTGACGAAATGACCAGTTTTTGGGTGTTAATCAATTCTTTACTGTAATTAATAGTTGCTCCTTGGCAGCTAATTTGAGTGGCTAAAACGGAAGTCAGTTGTTGCACAAATTTTTGAACAAAGTCAAGTGAAGGGTGAGTCATTTAAAATTTTCAATTGGGAACAGTGAGTAATTGGCAGCAACTAACTTCTACATAAATTGTTTTGACAGATTCTATAAAGGTTAGGTATACTGCTTCAGTCAATGGCTTCAGTAATCTATAAATATGCAACCGGAAACGACAAAATGACAGCAATGGAAAGCAACAAAGTGACAGCAAACAAAAACAACCAAACGACAGTATGAAAGTACATACTTATTCAATGTAGCTAACTGTAGAATGTAAAAATTAAGCGAACCAGGGATTTTTATGCTACCACTACACTTCACTTGGGAATGCTCGCATTGTAGTTAGAAATGTAAATAATTTAGCAACGCTTTATAAACTGTTGCATATTTTGCCACTTTGTACTTGACTCAATTTTATTAAAATTTTTGGTTTAATTGGGAAAGTAGTAGACCAAAGTGTTTGTCTGAGCTTTCGACTTCATTTTCTAGGGGGTGACAGAAAGAAATAAAACAAAATGTAAGATAAGGTCCAACAAAAACTTACCTTTGACGAAATGGCCAGTTTTTGAGTGTTAATCAATTCTTTGCTGCAACTTATAGTGGCTACCTAGCAACTAATTTGAGTGGCCAAAACTGAAGTCAGTTGTTTGTTAAAATTTTTGCAAAAAAAAATGAATTTGTTCAAGTCAAACCCAACTTTGTACTTGACCTAATTTTCCTAAAATTTTAATGTATAAAGTAGTAGACCAAAGTGTTTGTCTGAGCTTTCGACTTCATTTTCAAAACTGGAGGAGAGGAAAGGGGAGGAGGTGACAAAAAGAAATAAAACAAAATGTAAGATAAGGTCAAACAAAAACTTACCTTTGACGAAATGGCCAGTTTTTGAGTGTTAATCAATTCTTTGCTGCAACTCATGGTGGCTACCTAGCAACTAACTTGAGTGGCCAAAACTGAAGTCAGTTGTTTGTTAAAATTTTTGCAAAAAAAAAATGAATTTGTTCAAATCAAACCCCACTTTGTACTTGACCCAATTTTCCTAAAATTTTAATGTGTGAAGTAGTAGACCAAAGTGTTTGTCTGAGCTTTCGACTACAAAAATAAATGTAGGTATTAATCGAATCTCAAGATTGATTCACTAGTAATTTGTTTGCATCTTGGAACGGAATAAATTGTTTTTTTTTAATTTGAACAAATGGATTTGGAAGAAGAAATATTAAGTAAGAGCCTTTTCCTCCCAACCCCTTCTCTTTAAAGTATGCAACTCAACAAAGAAGTATCCTTTTCCTTCAGAAGAATTGCTGGCTTATTTACCAGTAACAAAACATTTTCATTAAAAATTTAGTTAGAAGTTAGAAATTTGGAAACTAGCTACGACCCATTTATCCATAATAATAATTTCAGGTAAATTAAAATTCCTAGTACAAAAAGCCCATTTTTCAAATTTGACTACAGATCTATTCTAATCACTAAATCGGTGAAGTCTTCAGCATCAGTTTCATTGTATTGAATCTTCGTCTAAACTTTTTGACCTAATTCTTTTTCGTTTTAGTCTAAACTGTAAGATGAGCTTTTCCTCCGTGATGTCAAATGTTCAAACCAACCACAACCAATGTTTAAACCAACATTTAAGCCACTGATTGATTACCTCATTATCAAACATTGTCGAGGTAGGTAGTCATAAACCTATCTCTTTCAGAAGATTAAGTTTGGCTCGAGTTGAATGCATGAGGGAATTATTGTTACAAAATTATACCAGGGTAGTCCCAGAAGTATCCGACCTAACAACGAACACAAAAAATTTGGAAAGAACCTTTATTTCTCTATATAATCTCTAACTTTGATGCCATGTTTGTAGTGAGAAACGTCGAGCTCCTCAAAATAGCCATCAGCCTAGACTGCACTCCTTCATTGTTGGAAAATCTTTTACCACTGAGCCATTTTTTCAAGTTTGGAAGAAAATAATCCGATTGGGGCTAATTCCGTTTGAGAGTAGAATGGATGAGGAAGCAATTCGAACTTTAATTTATTAATTTTGACCATCGCGATAATGCCAAATGCGGTCGTTTTATCTTCATTTCATCACTCAGACATTGCAATAAGTTTGCATAATACTCGCCGCTGATTTGTTTTTTGTTTTTTCTGAAGATAATTAATGAAAATTATCCCAAAGGCATGACGCTATGACCTTAACACCAGATGGAACTATCTTCGCCTTCTTTGAACCTAATTCTGTGCTTTCACTCTATTGTTTTGAATATTCTTTGGTTTCACGTGTGAAATGATGTACCCATGTTTTATCTATGGTTATGAATCGATGTGAAACTCTGCTTTATTGCTATGAAACTTTGCCAAACACTCGATTGAAACATCCTCACTACGCTGGTTCTGTTCCATTGTCAAAGTTTTCAGTCAATGTGTGATCTAGCGCACTTTTTGAAATGGTTATCATATCTGCCAGCTCAGGCACTTTCACTCGACGGTCATTGAATACCATTTTGTGGATTTTTTCACCATCTCTGGCGTGGTCACCTCATTTTGTCGACCACTGGAGATGTTCGTACAGCCTCGTTTAAACTCTGTTATCCAATATTTTATTATTGTAAATGAAGGAGGAGACCTTCAGTGGTGGCTGCTACGGAAGTAGAAGATCCAATTTTTCATTATTCACAGTAAAATCGGAGTGCAATGAAATGAAATCATAAATCTGCTTTTAAAACGTTTCTATTAAATTTGTAGAGGAATAAAATCGTCGACTATTCCCTTTTCGAAGAATGTCTTTTAATAGTTTCTTGTTTGTATCAAAAGAATTGTTTCCAGCTTTTGAGATAAAATTTAACAAAATTTTGTTTACTCAAAAACTACAAACAAACATTAAACTAACATTAATGATTCAATTAAAATGATAACTACAAAATCTAAAATTCTTCATTTCTTTCGCAGATACAACCGCAGGTTTCTCCGGTTATTCATCGTTACCGGAATACCAACACCTCAACAGCGGCCAATCTGAAGAAACGGACAGGGATCCGAACCAATCCGGTCGCAAGAAACGTTCGAGAGCGGCATTCACACACGCGCAGGTGTTCGAATTGGAACGCCGTTTCAGCCAGCAGAGGTATCTCAGCGGACCAGAAAGGGCGGACCTAGCGCAGGCCCTCAAGTTGACCGAAACACAGGTAAAGATATGGTATCAGAATCGCCGCTATAAGACCAAGAGGAAACAGATGCAGATGCAGGAATCGACTTTACTGAATCAAAACGCCCGGAAAGTGGCCGTTAAAGTTCTAGTTAAAGATGATATGCCACTATTGTATCAGAAACACGGATTTTATCCGGAGAATAAGAATGATTTCTTCGTTTATGATCAATTTAATAAGAATTTAGCGCAGAAATACACGACGAAATCGTTACACGAATCGATGTTGAATTTATGTCAACAATATAATAATTCTATGCAACTTTTTCCTTATTTTAATTATTATCATCCGGCTTTAGTTAGTAGTATCGGTCATGAAGAAGATTTAAATCCGGATCAGCGAGAGCAGCATTGAGAAATTTACTAAAACAAAATATATACGTGCACTTTTTAGGAGGAAAAATCTGAAAAAAAAAAAAATTAAGAGAGAATTTTTAAGCAATATCACGTATTCGATCTGTTTTACGAGTTATATTTTAAGATTTCATTCATTTCTTTTGGATTATTAATAGTTTTTTTTTAGTGTAATATACTGTATATATAAATAATTTAGATTATAATGCCTAGATTAATAAGAGCACGTTATTTAAATATTTATGCACAGGATATGTAAAAATAAAACGTACGAATAGTTAATTTAAATTGTTTTGAGTTATTTCCTTTCCTATTTCCTAGTTACCCTGTTATAATGAGCGATGTAAGCGGTGAAACGGGGCAAAATATACAGTCTGTTCCAGATCCAATGAGTCTAAATTTATTTTTTTATACTCACCGGTTGAAATGGTCTTTAGTATAGCGGTCGAAGTTTTTTGGATGACCCGGATGGTATGGAAACGATTTCCTTTTATCGCCAACTTCAATCCTCAACAATGATGTCCTTTTTGGTCAAGGATTCACATACCATGATGGCTTTGGGTGATGATGCATTGTCGTGCAACAGAAATCAACTGCTTGACTTTTGATTTTGCTTCTCTGAAAGCATAATCTTTATCTGATGACATCCATTCCGGACTCTGACGTTTTGTTTGTGGCTCGTATTGAAAACACCACCTTTCATCACCAGCTACAATGGCTGACATTCCTTTGGGACATTTCTAACATGTCTTTGCAAAACTACTGAAGTATCCATTCTTTTTGATCGTCTGTCAGAGAGTGTGGCACGAAGCACGTACAGACCTTCTGTTTGCCCAAATCTACTGTCAAAATTCGATAGACTGTGCTCTTCGGTATCCCACTTTCCTCTTCAATGAGTCTCGCAAACGCACAGCGATCGCTTCGAAGAATTTCTTTGACTTTCTCGATATTTTCTTCATTAAGAATGGTTTTTTGCGGTAATCATCCTCACAATGTCCTCACGACCATCACAGAATCAGCAAATCCAACGGAACATCTATGTACGGGACTTCGATTCATCCTCGTACAGATTTTTTAGCATTTCATACATTTCTGCATGTTGGCCTTTCTTCCATTTTGATTTTTCGACCGACGTATACATAATATGTCAAACAACAGTGAAATATCAATGGAATTCGCTCAAATTTTGAGGTTACTAATTTGAGGTTCTCTCATAGATCTGCGCCCTATATCATGTAATGCCCAGCTGTGTTACTTCCCACCTTGCTCGCCAGGAGGCATGGGATTGGAATTAGTCCATGGTCATTCACCTATTCTTGCAAAATGTTCTTCTCTGAGCGTCCTCTTGAGTTGGAAAAGGGTGTTGAAACTTTTTTGATATTTTAGTCACTCGTCGACGTCTTCTCGGCGCCGTCTTGTGGAAGTGTTTGTTCCGTTCATGAACTCGTAATGTTCACTTAGAGTATTGCTACCACAAAATGACGACGGTGACAAAAATAAATGGATTAATCAAATCTCAAATTTATTCACTAATAATATCAGATTTGGCAGAAGAAATATAATTTTTAAATTTTTTTTATTCTTGTTTATTGAAAATAGTCTCTTTCCGAGTCAATACAGAGCAGGAAATGTACAACAAACTTTTTGAAACATTTTTTATACTCATCGGCTGAAATGGCCTTTAGTATAGCGGTCGAAATCTTTTGGATGACCGGGATGGTATCGAAACGATTTCCTTTCATCGCCAATTTCAGTTTGGGAAATCAGGTGGATACAGTGGATGATCGATAACAATGATACCTTTTTTTGTCAAGGATTCACGTACCATAATGACCAACTGCCTGGATCTCGATATTCAAGACGAATTTACTGCGAATCGAAGATAACCGTCAACCTAACCTTCAGTTTGTCCAAATCTTCGGTCAAAATTCGATACACCGTGCTTTTAGATATCCCAGTTTCCTCTTGGGTGAGTCTGCGGACACATAGCGATCGCTTCGAAGAATATCTTTGACTATCTCGATGGTTTCTTTATTGCGTGGTGAGTGGTTTTTGGCGTCGCCACTTAGTAATCGTGGTTGAAAAATTTACAGTGAAAAGAAGGGTCCATTAAGTGGTTGGTACCAAACAACGATATTTTTTATCTAAATGCAAGTTCTCTTGAATCGGATGAAAATTTTCTATTCCCCAAAAACAATCACTTTCCCTGTTAACATAACAAGAAAGGAAAAAATCATCGTCACCCATTATTAAATGAAACTCAGGTTCCTCTTAAAAGTTTTGATTCTAACTGAACATCAGCCCAAACAAGCTCAATATTTTTGATTGAACGACCAGAACGAAATCTTCCAGTATGCTTTGCAGTACTCACTGTGTCTGTTTTGTAAAAATGGATTTGCTAAAGGTTGAATTGTTTGCGGAGGTCTTCAGTCTCGATATCCTTACCCAAAATAGCGTTCAGTTGGAAACTGAAGAGGAAAAGTTTTGAAACTATAATTTAACAATTTCTGCCTGTCCATTCTATATTTTTCTACTTTTATGTAAAACTTTTCTTTTGACAGGAAGAAATGTTCTACATATTTAAAGCTTTTCAGTGATCTGGTGCTTAAGATTGTACCGGAAATCATAATAAACTTTGATATTTTAAATAGAACATGCATTTTGACACATTTTGATAGCATTGGCAATCTTTTGGACATCTCTTACTAAGACATTATTTATTATACCTATCTATTTTTGTTTTGAGACAAAAAAAACATGAGCTACGATAGATGAAATATTTACCCTAAGAGCTATACAGTACAACAGTTATGAATACAACCTAGGATTGCACATGCTTTTGATTGATTATCTAGAAAAGGACTACACGAAGCATTGGTTAAATTAGACATCTCCAGTAAGCTAATAAAACTGGTTTAAACTGGTTATTAACTGAAGCAATAAAGTTGTAATAGAAGGAAGCTTATCGGAACAATTTCCGGTTGGAAGAGGACTAAGACCAGGTGATCCTCTATCAACCAACCTGCTTAATCTAGTTCTGCAATGTATAGCTTATGCAGACGATACAGTCCTAGTAAGGTTAAAAAGGTTTTAAGGAAATCTTTGGAGCGTTAAAAACACTAATAATTTTCTAATTCGACCAAAACTGCAACTCCAAAAATAACAGAGATAGCAGTAGTGCACCACTAACTTCGGACACAATGTACCTATATAAAAAGCCTACGATAACAAGAAAAATACGAGCGCAAAGAATTAGATGGTTAGGTACATCATTTGAATCCCAGAACAAAAGGTACCGAAAATGGTTCTGTATGGAGGAGATGGTGGTAAGAGGAAAAGAGGACGACCAAAGGAGAAATGGTTTCAACAAGCAAAAAACGACATTAAAGAAATAGGAGTATGGAATTGGAAAGAAATAGCAATTGATCGAAGAAGGTGGAAGGAAATAGTGAAGAAGATAGAAGCCAAGGGCCAAGAAAAGTCGTACCACCTTCCGACCTTGCCCACTAGAGCGCATGGGGTTGGAATCAGTCCATGATTGTAGGTATTATGCGATTAAGGTTTTGCATTTGGAGGATCGCTGACGAGATCGAAACCACATGGTCCGGTTCTAATAATTGATGTGTTTTCATTGCACTCATTTGCAAGGGTTCTGATACGAATTTTTTCACACAAAAGGATCAACTCAATATATAAGATATATAACTCATGTTATTTTTCGATCATACCTATCAGGAAAGAGTCCTAAACACGATAAAGGCAGGAAAACCTTTGGTTAAAGTCTAATGAACGTGGGTCTTGCTAAATCTAATATGGCCACACTAAACTCGAAAGGATTCAAGTTAGTACGGGCTCTAGTACTCAACTGAAAGGTATGGATTTTCAAGAACACGGATTCAGGATTAGACAATTTTTCTGCAATATGTCGGAAAGCACTGGACTGAAGACTACTCTTGAAAGCATGTCTCGAGTTAAAATTTTCAGCAGATATTAAAGAGATTTGATAATTTGAAAGGGTCAACAAAGGGTGCTTACTGAAATAGACAAATCAAACAGATATTGCAACATTTGAAGAATGGTTTGAAGATTATTTATCAAAGAAATTGAAAAAAGAAATAAGCTGGAGCCAAGTAGTTAGCAGGGAGTATCCTCTAGTTTTTGAAGAGAATTGTTAGAGTTAATGTTCAAATGGTGATGTGCCATGTGACAATAATGGTATTATATATTATTTTGTTCCCAATAACACCAAACCAAGTCTTAATTTTTTGCACATATTGAGTGTGAGCTTCCTCAGTCCAGTGTCCAAATTATCGTGAGAGAATAAAATCACCAATTATAATAATTATTAGCAAAGTCAATTGTTTCATTTAAGTTCAAAATTAAGACCTTTTAATTTCATTATAATCATAATTTATTGACAAACACCCAGCCTTGAAAATTAAAATAGTTTGTATTCTAACACATACAGCTACGCTGTAATAGATCATAATTATAATTGAACGCCAAGATCTTCGAGAACAGTGTATGTATATGACTTTTAACAATCATCATCGGTAAACACTTCATTCACTTTTGTGCTTTTAGCGTTTCACGTTGAGTTGACGAGACGCTCTGCGCAATGTTTACATTCTCCACAGGAATCGGAACCCCTAATAGCCCTCCTTTTATCCCAATTGTAAACATACTAGATGTATTACGGTTTAGGATGTTGTTGGATGGATCTCTCTGATGAGACGATAAAGTCACACAAGTCAAGTTGAAATTAATGTACTCGCTGGTAACTACGTAAAACCCTAATATAACGGAAGAAACACAGAATTGGATTACACTTCATCAACGTTCGGTCATTATAAGCTTATACACACACACACACACGCGCGCATACACATCAAGGATAGTGCACACAAAACATGCCAAAACTCTCTTCTTAACGGTACTTAAAATAATAAATTTCGCTACCGGTGAATCCTGTTGCTTGATTTACGCTCTCTCAGAGTTTTAGATTAATGAAAGAAGTTTGGAGAAACTAACGCAGGTTACTTGAGATATAATTAACTTTACACAAGATCAAAAACTCCTATACCTGTATAGTTATTAATTGTATAAACCTTAGAAGTGATTTATTGAAGCCATAATTTATTTGATGAAACGCTCTGATTTTGTATAATACTTTGATGCTTGAAAGATCCAGATGTAACGATAGTAATAAGTACAATACATCTAAATACAATTAAAATTCATATTACTTGAATTAATTATATTATAGACAATAATCAGATACATATTTGTTTCAAAATTATTATTAATTTGAATTAAAAAGAGATTGTGCTGCCATCTAACGATTAAACCAAATATTATTAAAAGGAACGCTAACCTCTAGCGCCATCTGCTTACAGATAGTGTTATGACACTCTAAAGGGATCTGTATTACTTACTTTATTCTTTACAATTATTATGATATCTAAATAAGTTCGTTCGATTTGAATATTTGAACCGAAACAAATAAAATAGAGAAGACTAACCGAACAAACTTTATTTTGTTTTATTTATTATTTAATATTTAATAATGCTTGAAAATTGTTCATTTCGATTTCATAGAATAATCTAGAATCTTGAAACTATTAAAAACCTAGAACAGGTTCAAGAAAAAGCCGAGCAAAAAAATTCCCCGATTTATTCAGTAATTTTTTAATATTGCTTTGCAAATTTTTGCAAACAATGTTTAAAATGATCTCCAAAAGCATTAACCCAAACTTGATGACAGGGTCATACAGTCGTATCTTTCGAGAAAGAACATTTTCACTAGGTGTGATGATGAACTGTCTTTCAAAAGACCGATTGCTGCTGAGGTGCCGCAAAGATCTCTTCTAGGACCCAGCCTCTTTCTTATCTATATGACAGACCTTCCCAAGACTGATGCAGTGGAGCTTGCCATATATGCCGACGATACTGCCCTATACACATCTTCTAGGGACGAAAATCTTCTCCAGTGCAGGGTCCAATATTCTCTTGGAATGGGCTTCCAAGTGGAGGCTGAAAATCAATGAATCAAAATGACGTTGACCACCACCCAACAACATTTATATTGATCACTTCAGACTCTCTTGGGGCCCTTCTGTTCTGTATCCACTTGGACATAACGCTGGACTCCCGATTGGCCCTGCAGCTCCATGTTAACAGATCAATCGAGAAATTTAATGCTGTCTGAAATTACATATACCCTCTACTATGTGGTAAAAGTTCTCTGTCGCTTAGGATTAAATTATTAATCTATATTATTCGTTTTTGCATCCTGTTATTACGTGTGGTGCTTTGAAGGGCTCAAGTATAGCGAAATCGCATTTTAAAAACAGAATATTGAGACTGATCATTGAAATCCACAACTGAGTGAAGACCTAGGAGCGCAATTATTGAAGCAATACACGACCAACCTAGCCAGGAAAACCCTCCAGGGAATCGAGCGTTTTGGGAACACCTTCATCAGCAGGTCCGCCAACTTGGCCCCCACCGTTGGGCCTGTCCAGCGATAGATGACGAGGACCATATCCCAGCTTAGCAACACCGCCCAGATGCTGTCCGCTTGGAGAATGACACGCTGTCCCAAAAGTTTGGCCCTAAGAGGAGAAATGATAGACCATAGAATCATAGCTTGAAATACCTATTTAAAAAATTATTTAAAAAATGTTTTCTCAATTATTTGAACAGTCGACAATAAACAAACAATCTAATTTACACAAACAGAAACAAAAAGATAATGAAATTTTATTTCACACAATTATTTCATGAACTAGGAACTAAAATTTTAAAACAATATACAACAAATTTAAAACAATTTAAAACAACTATTAAAAGATCGATTTCCAGACAGGGGGTAGCAAAATTTGGAAGCACTCCAGAAGAATTTTGAAATAACTTTCAGAACAAGTAAATTTTCGAACAAACATTTTAATTTCCCAAATAAATGACGTAGAAGAAATTTAATATTTTTGCCATATCTATTCAACTATTTGAGTGGAAATCTTAACCTTAACCTAGAATCTCCGAAAAATTTCAAATTTACAAAAAGCAAGTTACCATGAACACGATTTCCCCAAATTGTTCGTCCGTTAGAAAAAATAATTTTGCAAAAGAAGATTCGAAACAATTATTTCATTAATTATTAGTGGTAGATTTATTTCTAAAACATGTTCACGAACGAAATTATGACATAGTCTATAAAAATTAATAATTTCCTAAAAATGTATTTTTGCCGGTAATTTCGATAATTAACAACGGTTACCATTTGTTTTCTGCAAAATTTAAGGAAATTTCATGAAGAATAGAACAGAAGGTAGTAGTGGCGCAAGCAGTCTCCCTTTTTTTTACTTGCCATTATGGTCAAGCATCATAATGACACAAGAAGAGAAAGCATGGCAAACAAATCTTTCATTTTCTCGCTTGAGTGTTGTACTTTTGTACTTTTAATATTTGATCAGACAATCTTCCATGTTGACATTATGAATGATAACTATTATGTTACTTTATTTTCTTTTTCCAGTAATACCAACCATGAATTATAACCTATAAATGAAATAATTTTTAAGAGTTTTTGATAATTACTTGGAAAACCTTTAATCAAATTGAGATTTCGTGAAATGTTCGACAAAGTTAGTTTGAGAACTATTATACTATGTCTTTTGGCAAAACATCCTAATGTAATCAGACGCCGAGGGAAATAATTTGAACCAAACAATCGCTAAATTATAGACAAGAAAAATTTGCCAAACAAGAGGAATGAATTCTGAAGCTGTCTTAGGGCTTCAGAATAAGGCAAGAATATTAATATTCAGTCAAGGACTATGATGGCAGTAAATGGATCGTTGAATTACTGGGTCCAAAATTTCGCAAAATATCAGAGTTCAAGACTTGCACTTGGACGGGATAAGAGACTAAAATTAAAAATTATTCAACTTATGAAAACTTTCGAGATCAACAAGTCTTAAATTTTCTGGTAACTCTAACTTGTAACAATTATGAAACCCTCTGGCAAAATGTCTCAAGAAACGAAATCCAGCTAACCAACCCACAAGATAAATTTTTCAACACCATCATTCTTCCATCCTCTATCTAAATCTCAACAGAAAATATTATTCCTTCGATGATCTCGGATACCAACTCCCAATAGGCAAGAAGGGCCTGCCACTGAAAGATAAAGGGTCTTGTTCGGGAAATCCAGCATTTGCTAATTTTAAGAAATGTTAACCATTTGTCATTGTTAAAGTTATGTTCCCGGAAGGTACAAAAGACATAATAGAAACAGTCATATTTTATTGCCTAAATTACCGAACCTTAACTATCTACGAGGGAGCGTTTTTATATTCGCGGAATGAGCGGGTTGTAGGGGTGTGATTAGGCGCATTGGGGGCGTGGCCTGTGCAGCGACTCATAATTAGTATAAATACGAAGTTTCATTGTTATTAGACAGTTAGTCCTTGAGCTATCGTCAACCAAGTAACATAATCAGGAGTGAAAAGTGAAATATGGAAAAAATCGAATATCGTGCCGTTATAAAGTTCCTTATCAGGCAAGGAAAATCAGTTGCGACCATAATGAATGAGATGTCATTGGTTTAAGGCGACTCTTGTCCAGGAAAAACCATGGTGTACAAGTGGCATAGTTTATTTAAACAAGGAAGGGAATCCCTTGAAGACGACCAGAGGCCGGGCAGGAGCATTGAGGTGACCACGCCAGCACTTATCCAAAAAGTTGAAAAATTGTACTCGAAGATGCTCGACTAAAGAAGAAACAACTCGCAGAAATGGTTGGAGTATCCGATACAACAATTTTTAAAATCCTACACGATCATCTCGGCAAGTCTAAGGTCAGCGCAAGATGGGTGCCGAAAATGCTCACGCCGCCGCAAAAACAACAGCGCGTAGAGTGTTCGCGTGCATTTTTGGACCTCTGTAATGAAGACAAGGATGGTGTATTGAGTCGAATTGTTACTGGAGACGAAACTTGGGTTCATCATTATGAACCTGAGTCCAAACAAGACTCCATGCAGTGGCATAAAAAGAGGACAGTACCTCCCAAGAAATTTAAAGTGTCACAATCAGCTGGGAAACTCATGGCAACGGTATTTTGGGACTCGGAAGGAATATTGTTGATTGATTATAAAGATAAAGGTGTTTCTATAACCGGAGAATATTACGCTTCAATATTAGAGCGACTAAAAGAAGCCATTAAAGAGAAAAAGACGGGGAAAATTGACGAAAGGTGTGCTGCTTTTGCACGACAACGCGCCCGAATCCACAAGAGTGCGTTGCGTTAGCTGCCCTGCATAAGGTGGGCTTCGAAATTTGAATCAAACAGCCCAGACCTAATTTGAGTGACTATTATTTCCTTTCCGAAAATGAAAAAAGAGCTGCGGGATAAAAAAACTGCCGATGATGAAATCAAGGATTCAGTTTTATATTTTGCAGATAAAGAGAAATCAATTTTATTATGAGGGTATAAATAAATTAATTGAATCTATCTATCTATGTGTGGTGGTACAAAATGATGAACCACCAAAATGATTACCACTACTCGTAATGTGCCTTCAATAATCGATCGACAGAATGTTCCTAATTCCAGAGAGAAATCCAGAGACGTTGATTAATCATCGTGCACAAGAATTGAACATCGTAACAGCCACTCTTCAGCGTATTCTTACTAAAGATTTGCATCTCCACGCTTACAAAGTCCAATTGACTCAACAACTCCTGCCAAAAAACTATGCACAAGCAGAGAGAGTTTACCAATTGGATCCCCTAAGGAAATAATTGAACTGAATTTGTGAGGAATGCTATAATAATGCAGTTTTTGGGGATTATCTGAAATCACAGGTTTGTGCCGATCGACAAGCCCTCGACCACCGAAGCATAGTAGAATGGCTTTGCTATTTGTATCATATAATTAGAATCTTTTAGAATGTTCTAATGAATACAATCTTTAATAGAAAGCACCACAAAGTTTGATTCATAAAATCTAAAATTAACTTTCACATTAATAGAAATTATATAACAAAGAAACTGATCTCGTCTACATCGTAAAGCAGTTGATTTAATATTATCTTTCACTATATACAGAGTTGATTGATTGCTTGAATAATATTTGTTATACAGCTTCCTAATCGCTCGTCATAATATATGATACGAACAAACAGTAATCTGATATTGAATAATCTCTCGAAAAGCAAGGCAAAATTAAATATACGAGGAGTACATAATTAATTTAAAATGCTAATAAAATAATATAGTTTTAATTTAATTTATTATTATTATTTAAAAAAAATCTTGATATATCAGGACAAAAGAACTAAATTAAATATCGAAAAGCATGACACATCAGTAATCTATACAACTCGATATCCGAGTCAGTTTTATTAATAAAACCCGGCATACAATCATCATATTTCTCCGTTATATACAGTGACTGTTTTATGTTAGTTCTGTTCACGGTGAAAAATTCAAGTATTCATCACCAGATCACCTTTTAACCTAAAAGCATTGGCACCATCAGTAGATTATAGTAACTGCTTATCTTTACTGTGAAATATACATTATATATGTGTACCTTGCATGCTTTCCCTTCTATTTTTAATATATGATCGTTATGTGATGTTTTGTGGTCTTGTTTTTCATTGCGTGTTGTATTTATATCCACATCATATCCATCATGTGATAGATGTATATTATAAATTCGTTTTCACGAGATATTTTTCGAGAGAGCTCTTAAATTGAAGGATATAAAAAGGTGCGCAAGAAAGAAAAGGAAATAAAATAGTTTTATTTATTATTAATAGTATATAATATGTACAACATATTCTATGGGAATAACAATAAACGTGATAAACGTGAAATGAGGATCAAAATTTTATATACAGTATGTACAATAAAACTTACTAAAAAAAAAAAAAAATTAAATTTACCTTAGACAAAACACGATAAATAACAAAAGAAAAAACTTAAAAATTAAGATCATTAAACTTTAAATCAACCGTACTGGGAAAATCATTCATATTATTAGCATTATTGCCGTAAAGCTGGTTGTAATAATTCGATGCAGGATATTGAGGTGGTAAACAATTGAAGCTGGTAGACACTACTGGAGTACTGGTATTAGTCGTACTGGTTTTCTCGGTTTCCTTTTCCAAATTGCTCCGTTTGCTTTTGTACCTTCTGTTTTGGAACCATATCTTGACCTGAGTAGGTGTCAGATTTAACCCTTTCGCCATTTGTTCTCGTTCAGGTGCCGATAAGTAACGTTGCTGTTTGAATCTGCATTCTAATTCGTAAACTTGGTGTTGGGAAAATAACACTCTGGGTTTCCGTTTTGTTCTTTGTCGTCCGGATTTTCGGAGTTCTGTTTTTGAACTTGTAACTTGTTGATTTTCTGTGGAGAGAGAAGAATTAAATGTAATACACTAAGATATGTTTGTTGGTCAGGTTTTAGCAGGATTTTGAAGCTTGATTTATAATATCATTTAAATTGCAATCAGAGTCAAGAACTGCGATCAGAGTACCGACTTCTACTGTTAATAGTTATTGGGGCATCGCTAATGATGTTACTTGTGTAAATTTTGTAGTAATTCCTTGAGAAACCTTCAAGCACATTGAGATGTCCTGACATCTTCATCAACAAGGAGCTAAGAGAACTCCCGAACGAAACAAAAATATTAATATTGTGGGATGTGGAAATGTTCTGCCTAAAATTGTTCTTTTCAAATGAAAAACACTGATGAATATCCAAATGGGTGGAAGACATTCCAAATTAACATGGACCTAAAAGAAGAAGACCAACCTGTCCTATATAGAAAACTATATTCATGATTTTAGAAACATAATTCCCATGAGGTCCCAAGTAAAAGAAGAGGAAGACATTAGAGAAAGCGTGAGACAAAATTTTTCTAAGGTAAAAGTAAGAAATGTCATCCTAAAGAGTTTGTACATTGTTTTTCAACGATGTGTCAATGAGGATTGTCTAGATATGACCACAAATGACAAGGATATCCTCAAGTGCACAGAATATG
The DNA here is from genome assembly GCA_023690525.1 of Holotrichia oblita. Lineage (NCBI taxonomy): Eukaryota > Metazoa > Arthropoda > Insecta > Coleoptera > Scarabaeidae > Holotrichia > Holotrichia oblita. Next base: position 18,003,572 of record CM043019.1, on the reverse strand, counting down.
CCTAAAAACAATTCTAAATTTTCTAAATGTCCACATCGTGATTAAAATTTTGTCAAAAATGCTACTTTATTTAGTTTGAGAATTATTTGAAATTTATTTCAGGTTATATTAAGTTTGTTCTACATTTTTTCATGGTCCTCAAAACAAAAACGTGAAAGAAGAATTCAAAATTAAAACTAGTTCAAATAGTTCAAAAGATATAGCGACAAAATTTTGTTTTGGAATAATCTTGAAAATTTCAATGTTCGTAATAAAACAGCTGAGGGGGGTGGTGGTGAATGAGGTCCACCCTCTTTCCCTCCTTATGAACATTGTTTCGAAGTTTTAAAAAGTTTACCAACCCCCATCTCTTGAAAATCAAAATATTGCAAAATACTCAACTTTTCCTTAAAAGTCGTTCCAGGTTGCTAGAGTTATTACTAACAGCCAGCTCTTTATCTTTTGAACAATAAATTGTTTTGAGAGTTTTAGAAATTTCGCTGGCTCATGGTTTTCAACCCCCTCTAATCCACCGCCCCCTTTTGAAATTTAAAAAATTAAAATTTTCAAGATTGTTCCAGGTTATTTTGAATATTGTTTCTATCTTTTAGTCTTCTACCTTCTGATAATTCATGAAACAATTGATATCAATGATCAATTTTCCAAAAAAAAAGAGGAAGAGGGCACAATTTTATTTTTCACCGTGTTTCAATATCCTTTGTTTCTAAATCTTGAACGACAAATTTCTATTCTATCTAATATTATTTAGCCAACGAAAACCTGCAAAATTTCTAAAACAACATTGAATAACGTTCAGAATTTAAATTTTCGAAAGAAATCAGAAGAGGTGGCACAATTTTATTACTTCGCCGAACATTATTATAGAACAAAGTACCTTCCAGATTTGTTTTGACAATTTTTTTACCATTTTGCAATATTTTGATATATTGATGAAAAAAATGGGGGTTGGCAAACTTTCTAAAACTTCGAAACAATGTTCAGAAAGTCGGTGGCGGGAGGAAGAGGGGTCGGGGGCGGGAGTTGACCTCCTTCACCATCCTTTCTTTCGAAAGTTGCAAACGTTCTAAAACTTCGAAGCAATGTTCAGAAAACCCCGGAAGGGGGCGGAGTAAAGATTGATACCCCCACCATCCCATACCCTTTTTTTGGAAGTTGAAATTTTTAAGATTGTTCCAGGTTATTTTAAGCATTATTTCAATGTTTAAAGCCTTTTACCATTGATAAATCATGTCGATGAGACCAACTTTAAAATTTTGAAAAACAAAATTAGAGAAATCTTGATTAACTTTCAGAATTTCAATTTTCGACAGACATTATTTCGTCGAACGACTAGAACAAATTAGAATTCTTAAAATTTTCGAAAAAGAGAAGGCTAAGCTCAAATACGGTTTCATTTTGCAATATTTTGATATATTGATGAAAAAACGGGGGTTGGCAAACTTTTTAAAACTTCGAAACGATGTTCAGAAAGGCGTCGGAGTGGAGAGAGGGGAGGAGCAGTTCAGGGATTGTTTTTTAAATCTTGAACTACAGATTTCTTAATATTATTCTGCAAACGAAGACCAGGAAAATTAATGAAACAAAATTAGAAAAGGAATTCGAGAATTTCAATTCTCGAAAGAAATGAAAATGGGCGATTTAATTTTTTTGGCCGTATTTTTATTAGGTTGTAAATCTTGGAATAATGATTGATAGAACGATTGAACAAAGTAGAACAACTTTTAAAAATTCGAAAAAGGAAGGCTGAGTTTAAAAATGGGTTCTCCCAGCTTTTTTTAAATATTTTTGTTTACAATTTTGCAATATGTTGATTTCCAAAAAATAGGGGTTGGCATATTTTTTAAAACTTTGAAACAACGTTCAGAAAGCTCCAGTTCGGCACAATTGCAACAACCTGGAATGACTTTTAACAGTTCCAAATTCGATAACTTGAAATTGGGTTCTCAAAGCATGTTTTAAATATTATTTTGGTCAATTTTGATTTTTGAAACAGGAGCCAGCGAAAATTTCTAAATTCTAAAAGCCTGAAAATAATTGTTTAAAATATAGGGCGCTGGCTAAGAGAAACTGTAACAACCTGGAATATTTGGATTTTCAAAAAACGGGGGTTGGCAAACTTTTTAAAACCTTAAATCAACATTCAGAAAACTACAGTTTGGCACAATTGTAACAGCCTGGAATGACTTTTAACATGTCAAAACTAGAGACATAGAAGGCTTAACTTGAAATTGGGTTCTCAGGGCATGTTTTAAATATTGTTTCGGTTAATTTTGATTTTTGAAACAGGAGCCAGCGAAATTTTTTAATCCTAAAATCCTGAAAATAATTGTTTAAAATATAGAGGGCTGGTTAAGAGGAACTGTAACAACCTGGAACGACATTTAAGGTAAAAAAAATATGTTTATCCAAAAATATCCTGAATACTTTTTATAAGAGGTCCTAGACAGGACAATATTAAAGCATGTTTAGGAATAAATTTTATACATTTAAACTTACTTGGGCTTTCAATGTTGATATATTCGTTCCCTTCAATTAATCCTTTCTCATTTTCATTAAAACTAATACAGAAATTAGTAACATTTTGCTGTTGCTGATTCAAACCGTTCTGAGTCAAATATGCACTATCACACAGTCCTGTTTCAGTTTTGATACCACTGTTATTGTAGTAATTGTAATGATGTTGATCGTAGCTATTATAGCAATTGTTATCCCATGAATATGATTGCAAACAATGATTGTAATGATTATAGTTGTACTCTTTATAACCCCCGGTTAAATAATCCCCTTCACTGCTAATATTTAAAATATCCTTAACCGAAAACGGTGTACTTAAACAACCGGAACTCGTCGTCGTATCACAATTCTGGTAATTGTCACTAACGGAGTCCAATTCTAAAGATTGCTCCAACATCTTCACAATAGACGAACTCGACAACACGACCGTTTCACTCAAGTAATATCTTCGAAATTATATGCGTCAAGTTTTTCGTAACGCTGGAATTATATTTTCTGAAAATTTGAACAGCACAACCGATACTAAACTCCATCTTTAGCGTGCTATTATGTCGAAAATAAGCGCCTCTCCTCCTTATGCCTCCTCAGCTTAAAGATTATTTTCATGTGGTGGCGTCCAGCATTGGCGGAGTGCTTTAATTTTATCTTACGTAAGGTTGACGTACAGTAAAATCGACTGACGTCATCGTGAAAAAGCCACGCCCGACAGCCAATCGCGCGCCTAGAGATGATGTTTTTGTTTTTTTTTTCCTTCTTCTTCTTCTTCTTTCCTTTTTATGTGCGATGTTACGCGCGCCGTGCGGGATTTTAAATTTATTAATGATCCATTAAAATACAATTTGTCTGGAAGTAGTGGTTCGGTGATTTAATATTAGCTGGATAACGTCGAGGAGCTGTTGCACAGGGAGAATTATTTTCATATTATAATGTTTCGTATCGTTCGGGTTGGTATTTCGAAGCACATTTAGTTATCGAGTTAAATTGATTTGTTTTGCTTTTAATTTCGTGTTGGCTTATATTCGTTTTATGACTTTCGTAAAAATAGAGCTTACGTTATTAAATTTTGGGGTCAGATTAAATCTTTGTACTTGGAAAAAATTTTTGAAATAAAAATAAAAATGTGTTAAAAATTGAAGAAGATAAGTTTTTGATTTGGAATAATTAGAATAATGTCTTGCTTTTCATGCTTATTACTCCATGTTCAGCACAATCAGAACAACTTGGAACAATAACATATCAACTGCATTTGCAAAAGATCTATTGTTAGAGTAAAGTTTACTAAAGTTGTCACACTAGAAGCTGAAGGTAACGCTAAACCCTCTATGACATTATTTTGAAAACCAACAACAATATTGAATGGTGAAAGGTGTTCCCCCATAACTTTAGCTTTGTGGAACAATGTTATGGTACTATCTCTAGTAGGTCTACTTTTAAAGGTATGATTTATATTTTCTGAAAGAATGATCAGTACAACCAGAAAATCTCATCTGGAATGTCTCTCAAAATTGAATGTCCGAGAAATGATATGAACGATATAACTGTAATTTTTTAAAACGGTACTTACAATTAGTACAGTAAGAGTAATCTGAAACATACCCAAGATAAAGATTAAAGATAATAGGCTAATTCTTCTTCTGGCTTCAAGCTATCTATTTTTTGAGATACTGCAAAAGAAAATGAAATACTGTTTTAGAAAACAATGTTTAGTATGACCAATAACTCGCTGGAACCTTTTACCGACGAAGAAATTAAAAATGCAGCCCTAAGTATTAAAGTGGGCAAGGCCCCTGGACCCGATATGATCCCACCTGAAGCGGTTAAAATATTTGCGAACAGTGCGACTAGCCTACTGGCTGGTGTCATGAATGACTTACTAAGAGTACAGAACTTCCCCGATCAGTGGAAAGTGGCCAAAATTGTCCTAATATTAAAAAGCGGGAAACCACCAGAACTTACTAGTTCCTACAGGCCACTGTGTTTAGTGAATACTTTAAGCAAGCACCTGGAAACACTTATCAAAAATCGACTGTTGAGTGAACTAGAAGAAAGAGGGAATCTCCACAAACATCAATACGGTTTTCGTAAGGGCAAATCAACCATACAAGCCATTCAAGTATTGGTTACTATTGAGGTTAAAAATGCGTTCAACTCGGTACAACATGGCCAAATCATTAAAGAACTACGAAACAGAAAGATATCCGGGTATTTGGTCAGATTCATATGTAGTTGCCTAACAAACAGGAAGATTACCTTAAGTAAAGAGGAAGTGGTGGAAGTAAACACGGGGGTACCACAAGGATCGGTCCTGGGCCCAGTCCTATGGAACATTCTATACGATGGAGTGCTCAGTTTGGAGCTCACCAGGGATGCCATATGCGTTGGATATGCGGACGACCTCGCGCTGGTAGTAGGAACAGATGACGATGTTACTCTAATGGAAAATACCAACAAGTGCCTGGAACAAATCACCGGATGGATGCGAAATCATGAGCTGACGCTAGCGCCAAACAAGACGGAGACTATCATAATGAAAGGGAAAAGAAAACGAGAGCATATCACTTTCATCTTGGAAGTAATACTCACACCAGCCAAAAGCTTAAATTATTTTGGGGTAGAAATTGATGGAAAGAGGACATTTAGGACACATGTTGAAATGGTGACAAGGAAGGCAGAAGTAAAGACAGCTAATTTAACCAGACTATGCCGAATTTAAATGGACCCCGAAGTACTGTCTAGCGCGATACATAATATAGTCATGTATGGAGCACCAGTGTGGCATGAGGCAATAAATGTCAAAAAATACAGAATCAAAATGGAAAGGATGCAGCCTACAATCTTGATGAGGGTAGCGTCATCCTATAGAACAGCATCGTTGATAGCGCTGCAGGTGATCACGGGTACAACCCCAATAGACCTCATGGTTCATGAACGAGGAAAGAACTGAAACGGCAAGGAGGGCAAAAGAAAATACCCTAGTAAGATGGCAAAACAGATGGGACGGGGAAACAAGTAAGGCTCAGTGGACTAAACGTATAATTACAGATGTTGGAAATTGGATTAATTGCAAGCACCGAAATGTAGATTACTATCTAACCCAAGTTTTAACAGCGCGGACCTACGCAAAAAGATTTGGAAAAGACTTTGACGACAGCTGTATCTACTGTGGAGAGATCGACACGGCGGAGCACACCTTCTTTGTATGCGACAGATGGAATGAAGCCAGGAGAGCTGCGGAGGCGAAAACTGGGAATCCAATAACCCCAGAAACCCTAATGACGGTGATGACGGAATCGGTTGAGAAATGGAAGGTTATCCAAAGTATGGCAAGACGAATAATGAGCAAGAAGGAATTAGATGAACGTCAGAGACAGCAAAATCAAACGATAGGAGGAGTGACATGAGGAAAGCAGACAGCCGGCGGTACTTGATGAAATATAGACTTATGATACCAAGTACCGCAGAGGGCTTTGAGGGGTTTTAGTGGGTAGGCTGCACACTGCAGAGAGTCCGACACGCCGAGTCGCGATTCACCTAAGCGCTCGGTGTGCGTCAAGCATTTCCCCTGGCAAAAAAATAAAAATAACTCGCTGGTCTGGTGAGGGGAACAAGACACATGTTACAAAATCAAAATGTAATAATATCATCGTGAATTATAGACAATAGCTTATCTATTAATCCGTAAATTTTATTTCCACATTATGTCGTTTCACAAAACTGAACGATTTAAATTTTTCACAATTTCAAACGGAAAAAATAAACGCGCCATTTTTACTAGTCTAAGCTCATGGAAATATTTGGTTATTAACAGTTGGGGAAAGTGTGCTAGGTTAGCTATACTGCTAGCTATCGAGTGAGGATAAATGTTTTTTGTAAATATTTTTTTTGGCAACTCTGAAATATTTTTAGGTTATTTTTGACACACTTGAATTTAAATACATATCAGCCATACCATAAAGTTTTGAAGTATTTTCTGTCGCAAGATTGACGACACTGCGATAGTTTTAAATTTTACTTCAAATTGTGACAGGTGTCAGTGAAAAAGCTGACAACATATTATGTTTTTATATTTTAATATCGCTTTTTTTATAAAAAAAAGAGATCGATTTCTTCGTTTTGTAACCGATAGGCTGTCGTTTCAAATAAGAAATTAGTTTACATTAATTAATTTATGTCGACATCATTCTTCACGAATAGTACTGATCTGAACATTGAACCGGTAGATGGCGATGATATCATAGCTTAATTTTTTTCAAAAAATAACTTAAAAAATTAAGTCATAATAATATAATAAATCAATTTTGTTCGTCATTTTTTTCTTGATTTCTTGGGCAGTAATTTACATCTACAATTAATAATAATAACAACTTTTGTTGTGCTTACAAGTTTGTGGGGTGTGCACGAAAATTCGCATGAGTTTCTGTTTTAATGTTTTCCTTATACAAAAATTGACAAAAACAACACCTATAGTTGTGATCTACACAATGACAAACTGTCTAGATGTCAATTACGAACGCACTCTATTTTTACATAACGATTGTAGAAATATATTTCCGTGGTTGCTAATAGAAGAAAAAGAAATTTACATTAAAGCTGCAGTCAGACTAACACAAAAAAATACCCTATGGCACTGTGTGACGTCAGTAGTCTTTGTACTTCAATATTTGACCGCGTTTTTATAGTAGTGCTGAAAAACGAAACTTTAGCTTTATATCTCAATAACTAATAAAGATATAGCAAAATAATAAATATGCCCCCTACGTGATTATGTAAAATTTGGAAAATTGTCTTGTTTCCCATTAGAGGATTGCTTGATTCTTGGGCTTCCTCCGTTGAAGCCCGTGTTGTGGTCGGAAGCAGCCTCAGCAAAATATAGTGGGCGCATGGGTTTCTCCGGTAAAACAGGAGACCATAATACCAGCATCTGCCGAACGCCGAACCACACGGGAATTTTAATTTGGAGAGATGAAAACCGCGGATGGAAAGCCATCAGCTTGGGGAGCTTCCCGTACATCTTCCACGCCGAAATAATTGCCATCCAGGCCTGTACAGAGGGCATTTTAAGTTTGATTCCGAAGTGATACTTGACTGACATAGGAAGTACGATGAACTGGCAGAACATCACAGCACTACGCTGAGATGGGTGCCAAGCCAGTCTGGAATCAGAGTTCAGACCTGACAAAGGCTTTTGTCATGTCTGAATTCGCTGCTAGGCATTGTTCCTACTGGAATGCAGTTACCAACGTGAGACACTGTACATCTCTCGGAATCCGCTCAAATGAGAAAAGACTTCGTAAGGTAGAGAGAGACAGAGATCTTAACCGATCACTGCTCACTGAACAAACTCTCATTTGTGTAGGAACTATGTATGTGAGTGCGGAGGAAATTTCAGTCCATCTCCTTACTGACTGCCCAGCAATAGACAGGAAGAGACGGATATACTTTGGGGTCGATCGATTGGATGATCCCGGAGTAAGTCAATTAACTCTTGACCAGGTTTCGGACTTCTTTGTGCGTGTGCAATCTGATTCAGAGGACTAAAACTGCATGGGGATACACTAGGACTCTCTTTTGGCCAGCTTTGCTTGTTGAGGTTGTCCCGCTCGTTCAGTCGATAAAAAAAATAATCAATAACAATTTGAAACATTTCCAAAAATTTGAATTTTTGAATATTAATAAACTCTGCAAATTTTGCATTTTTAAGATACCTGCGGTATTATGAAATAGATAATCGTAATTTTCTAGAATAATATGCCACAAAAATAATCCGAAACATTCTATAAATCTTTAATTTTCGTAAATTGATGGGCTTAACAAATTTGTTATTACTGAACAGCTCTAAAAGTTTTTATTTTCGAAAAATGAGAAACTACACTCATTACTTTCATAGTGTCAGAAATATTTTAGAAAAAAAATTTGCTAGAACAGTTTCCAGAATAAAATAAACAAAAAAAATCTTAAATTTTCACTTTTTGTGAAAGACTATTCTTTAATTCAAAAAAATGCATTTATTGTGCTCTTAGTTCAATACATTTTATCAAACATTTCCCGAAGGTCTGCAAAATAGCAATTTGCTGCAACAATCACCTCTTCGTTTGACTCAAAACGTTTTCCAGACACAATTTTTTTTTAGATTTAGGAATAGGTGATAGTCAGAAGGAGCCAAATCTGTCGAATAGGGTGGATGTTCCAACAATTCCTATTTCAAATCCTAAAATTTTTCCCTTACTAAAGTACTTTTGTCGGCCAGTGGATGGAACTAGATTTTTTTTTCCAATCTAGTCCTGATCTCACGATTTTTTTTTATCTATCTGTTCAAGAAGATGTGCGTAGTATTCTCCAGTTATGGTTTTACCCTTTGCAAGGTATTCAATGAAAAAACTCAATTTTACATCCTAGAAAACACTAGCTATGACCTTTCGGGCAAATCAAATTGACTCTTTTGACGTATTTTTTTTACCACCTTCCATCGACTGCTTTGACTGCTGTTTTGTCTCAGGCGTGAAGCGGTTGGCCAACGTTTCTTTCATGGTAATAAACAAGCGCATAAAATCGATTGCATTCTTTTTGAAACGATCCAAACCTGCTGAGAAATTCCTAGTCTTGTTTGTTTTTGAACGGTACTTCACAAATTGGGCACCCATCTTGCACATAACGTTTTCATATTTAATTCTTCGTGTAAAATGTATCGTATAGTATTTAAGAGTCGATCGTCCAGAAAGATATTGTGTATTTTCTCGATGTCTTCATCATCAGTGATTGCAGTTTTTGGCCGGAAGATTGTACTCAATTTTTTTTTAATTTCAAACAACATTAAAATTACTGTTTCGTTTCAGCCACTAATGAAACAGATTGTCGATTGGTCAAGTAACTATCGTAATTACATTAGAGTTAGTATTATATTTAAAACAAATCATTATTATTATGCAAAATTATAACATTTTAAAACGGTTATCTAATAGCACACAACCATTGTCAGAAAAAAAAAACCTCAAGTGGGTGGATTACAGGGTAAATGAAAAATTATTAAAAATAACAACGGCACCCTAATTGACTGCGAAGTCGTGTAAGTGAGAAAAGTGGCCAATTTGTTATCGGCGATGCGAATGGTGCTAGAGACACGTCTAGCCGGTGCGTCTCCTATCCAATTATATGGCAAATTATGACACTTCGCACGACGACGACGGCATCAGAATTTTAGCTTTAAACTAAAGAGGAAAAGGGAGACGCACTCTCCGCATAGTATACGTACTATACTTTCGAAGCTTAGACCTCCTTATATGTATATAGAATATATTGTATGCGTATACGTGAAAGTAATACTTACTCGTAAAATGCATTATACGTGCAGGACACGGTCGTATTTTGCCTTGTACAACAGGCGGTTGTTTACAGATGGGGATGATGGAACAGGCGCCATGTGACTTCATCTCCTGCCCCGGGTAAACTTGTAGATTGCGCATAAATTTCACATCGTGTCGTCTCTTTTGATGCCAAGTCGTCAGCGTCACATGTGCATTATACATTGCTTTTTTGCGAGTCTTGTAAAGATGAGATCAATATGACATGTCTTACATGGATATTATTATGTACTGTACTATACTGAGCGTTTATAAAAGCTAGCCAATATTCAATTCAAACTATATTTTTGTTTCACAAATAGACTGATATCAGTACTATTTTGACAGCTACACACATCAAAATAGTAAAAAATAGCAGTTAGGCACTCAAAATTGTAAACAATAACAAAAATGTTAAAACTATTTTTATCAATTGACAGGTGTCAGTATTCTGTTTGTCTGCAACAGTACGATTTATTTTAGAATTACAAAGAATAAACGATTTTACTATTTTACAGCTGCTAAATATGTTTTGACAGATACAATAGTTAAGAGTTTGGAAAAAATACTCTATTTACAATTAGACAGTAATATTTTGACAGCTAGACTTGTTAAACTAGTAAAAAAGAACTGCTTTGATCATTTGACAGCTCTCAAAAAACATATGAAGATGTTAAGACTGTTACAATTTGACAGCTGTCAGAAATTTATACATGTTTGTCACACTCAAAATTGTAAACAATAACAAAAATGCAACTGCTAAAATATGAAAAATTACTACTTTTATCATTTGACAGGTGTCAGATTTATATTGTTGTTTGTCTGTAACTGTAGAATTTTTTAGAATTACAAAGAATAAAGGATTTTACTATTTTACAGCTGCTAAATGTATTTTGACAGCTACAATCGTTAAGAGTTTGAAGAAAATACAGCTAAGGCTTGTTAAACTAGTAAAAAAGAACTGCTTTGATCATTTGACAGCTCTCAAAAAATATATGACGTGTGTAGGTGTTAAGACACAACAACAGTTACAATTTTACAGCTGTCAGAAATTTATACCTGACTGTCACACTCACATTTGTAAACAATAACCGATTTTACAATGTTACAGTCATACATAAACAATATCTGATCACAACAACAGCTACAAGAATTTTAACCGTTATATCCATCAAAACAGTACGAAAATAGAATCCTGCTCAGTTTGACAGAATTTTGCGACAATTCAACGCACTCAAGTGTTAAAATGTGCTCATAATAATAGTTTTTACAATTTAACATCTGTCATTAATATTTTGGTAGTTATGAGGTGTCAAAACGGTAACAAATATCCACCTTATAAAGGTTGACAGTTGTCAAAATAATTTCTAAATGCGACACTCAATTGTAAACAGGAAGTCGTCAACGATGACTGTTTTTACAGTTTGACAGCTAACAGAAATACTTTGACAATACACGTGTTCTAATCGTAAGAAAATAATTGTTTTTACAGTTTGCAAACTGCCCCCAAATTTTGGAATTGTTAAAATAGAAGTGTTTTAACAGTTATACAATTAACGATATTATACTTGTCAAATAAGTAAAAGTTACCAATTGCAGATATAGGAAATCGTAAACAACAAACTCTTCTTGAAGTTTGAGAGCTGTTATTAAGTTAATATTCTAATCATTGTATCAGCAAAACATTAAGAAACAAAGTGGTTTTTAATATTTAGTTTGACAGCTACCAGAAGGTTTATAATACCTGCCAGTATTGAAATTATCGAAAATAAAAAAATAATCGTTTTATTACAATTCGACAATTGTCAGAAATAAATATTATGTTGCTGCTTCAAAGGTCAAATTTATGATGAAGACTCGGTATCTACAATTTGCTAACAGAAATAGTTTGACATCTTTCAAAAAGAATTATAACTCCTGCAAGTGTTGGAATTCTTTAAAACATGGATGTTTTACAATTTTACAGTTGAATATACTGAATCGACACTAATCGATTTCGCAGTTGACAGTCGTTTGACAGGTTTCGACAGGTACCTCATATAAAATCCGCCAAAACAGTGGGAAATAAATGCTATTATAGTTTGACAGCTTCCATAAACAGAAACACTAAATGTTTTTGTAATTTGACAGCTGTCAATGTTGTTTGGTAATGATGACTGTTGTGGTTTAACAACTACAGTGGTCAATTTTGAAACAATAGATACAATATCTATCTTTTGACAGCAAATATTTCAAGAGTTGCATTTGTGAGAACTATTTCTACAGTTCGACAACTGTCAAAAGTATTTTAATTGTTACACACAATAAAACAGGAAAACTAGCGTTTCCCAACAGGTGATGGGGAAAACTATAACCACTGTGAGTGTTGAAACTGTTAAAAGATGATTTGACACTCAAAATCACGAAAAATAACTAGATGAATTTTGACAGCTGTCAGAACTATTTTGACAGTTACATATACCAACATAGGAAACAATAATTGTTTTTGTAATTAGACAGCTGGCAGTGGTTTTTGGTAATGCTACCTGATGTGTTTTGACAGTTTTATAATAAAATTGCATATGCGAGTACTGTTGTCCAAGATAAATAATATAAATTGACATATCTCAGAAATATTTTGACAGTAAGCTCTACTGAAACCATAAAAAGTAACAGTTATTTTGACAATTTGACAGTTTTTTTCTCTTCAGATATACAATATATTTTTTGAATAGAAACAACAATCGTTGAAATTTGCATTAACTGAATGTTTATCCATAGTCTTTATAGTCGGAATAGAGGGAAACAGAAATAATCCTAAAAGCTACATCCAGAAATGGATTGCACAAATATTCGAACACATAGTGGACATGTTACAGAGGAAACCAGAATGAAAGAAAAGAAATTGTATAGATGTCCAAGAGTTCTTTAACAGGATAGTATTGACACGCAACTACCTCGAGATATCACTTTCAGAATGCATACAGTCCTAGGCATTGATAGACGTACACGTCGGTCGGTCGAATATGTGTGTGCGGTGGATTCGTATGTCGGATGTGAGGGACACGGTATTGTGGCGCCAGTATCGGGACCGACCGTTCTTTCCCAGCCCCGTGTGAGGTGTTTCGCTTTTACATAAACCAGATGACCGAAAAGATCGACGCGTTGTAGTCGAGAATTGAAAGTCCTATCCTAAAAGTCACCGAACGCTACTACCACTTCGGCGTGGTCTGTTATTAACCGTATCTCTTTAACCATTAGGAGATTTTTATATTATGAATTTAAGTAGATGAATATTTATAGATTAAGGGAAAATTGTGAAATAGGAATATTAATAATTAAATATATGATGTCCAGGAAATGTGAAACATATTTAATTTTAACTTTTAATTTATAGAAAATATAATTATGTTTCAAGTGCTGACGAAAATAGATTATTTAGAAGAAAAGCAGAACAATTGTAGCTTGCTGCTACACACTGCCCTTCTTGAGGCGATAAAGGGAATAGGAGGGTGGGAACATTTTTTAAGTCAATCTTTCTTCCAGAACATCTCAATTTTCCTCAAATCTGAGAAATTGTTCTAGGATATTATAATTCAAAATATTGTTCCAAAATTTAGACAGCGAAATATAAATGGTTAAACAGATTTGACGAAAAGATAAAGTCCACCCTCCGTCACAGATTTTAGAAAATGTATATATTGAGGGTTGTTCCACGGTGTTATAGTTGTTTTGAATATTATTTCAAGGTTTCTTTTCTGTTCTACGATGCACTTATTTTTGAAATTTTGAGAATTGTTCCTATTGTTGAGTTAATCGATATGATCCAGAACTGATTAAGACATGTCCTTGGCCGCTCACTTTACCTCTCAAGTTTCCCAACTTTTAAGTTTCTACCAGAAATGTTTTATTTGTTTTTGAAAATTGAAAATTTTCAGGTGTTGGTCCAGTTTGTGCCAAAATTTCAACTAGCCAGCTCAGCGACGACAAAAACATTGCCTAGGGCAAAAGCTGGCTTGATCCTGATGTTCAGTACGCGTAGGGACTGCCAAAGCAAGATCTGTCGATCCTTTTGGCTTGAAGAATTTTCAGGAGGAGTTGTCAAAAAAGTTACCACAGGGATAGCTGACTTGTGGCGGCCAAGCGTTCTTAACGACGTGGCTTTTTGATTCTTCGATGTCGGCTCTTCCTATCGTTGCCTGCCTACCATAAAATACTGGAAAAAAAACCAACACTTAGCTGGACCCCAAGATTGAAATTGAAATTTTGGGAGTTGTTTCAGCTTTGTTCTAAGTGTATTTATAATGTTTTAAAGGCTTAATCATCTATCAGAAATAATTCGTGAAATAATTGACATCTTTTCAAAAGTTCAACTTTTGGGAGTAGTTGATCAACTTACGTAAAGCAGAGGAAAATTTTCTAAATATCAAAATATATTCTAAGATTTATATTTTCAAAAAAAGGGGAAAGCGATCAAGGGGAAGGAAAGGTTGGCAATTTTTTTTTTTCCTATATTTTCAAACTATTTCTTTAAAAAAATATAGCAAGACAACAAAATTTTATCAGTCCACCCCCCCTCTTCCCTTTTTGAAGAGTGGAAATTTCGTTTTTCCGGAATATTAATTAAATTTTTCATATTCTAGCTTTATTCAACACTTTTTCAAAATAATATGACCACTACTACTGAAAAAAAAAACAGAAATTCGTTTTTAAACTCAGTGCTTTCCTAACCCCCTCAATAAGAGATTTTTTTAATGTGTGGTGGGTGCTTAGTTGCAGTGACTCCGTAAGCTGTATTACTTGTCTGGCTATCACTGCAACTCTTGCGGTGTAGTTTAGTGTGTCCAGATTGTGGTAAAGTTGTGTGACATTCAAATTTTTTTGATGCCGTGCTGTTAATCACTTTGCTCCCAACAGCGAATGGCAAGTCGATCCGGGATTAAACTCTCTGAAAAAATGTCACCGTCCCTCCAGAGAATTGAACCTCGGCACCTATCGTCCTCTCACGACAATAGTCAGCCGCCTAACCACTGTGGCCATCGACCCGTTGTTCCAGATTATTCTAGTTCAAAACATTATTCCAGGATCTAGTTAGCTAAGCATGATTAGTTAGACAGATTTGACAAAAAGAAAAAAAAATGTGCCAAACCCATCGATCGCCACTTCTTTTAGGAAAATAAAATTTGTAAGAGTTGCTCCAGATTGTGGTAGTTGTACTAAATTTTGTTCCAAAGCAATTTTTCGAAATTTGAAAGTTGTTCCAGGTTGTTTTAGGTTTGGTTTACATTGTTTGGATACCTATTTAAAGTACTTATTGATCGCTGATGTCAAACGAACTGACGACCTAATAAAAAGGTTTATTTTTATAATGGTTTTTATTTGTTTTTAAAATTACGAAATTCTGGCATATATTTAACTTGCATCAAAACTCAATTACAATATTTTTTTACTACTTTTTGTTACTTCAGAACATTATCTCTTCGGGGATCTCCTTTTCTTGCAGCTTCACTTCCTCATGGGATTTCCTTCTGGCGTTCCTTGAGTGTTGATGGGATGGCTTCTTGGAGTCCTCTGGGTGAATCTCCTTCACTGATAAATATCTGAAATCAGAAAATTAGAATGAGGTATTAGTGTTGAGTTTTATTACCACATCACGGTAGCCGGAGTGTCTCTATCGATAAAGGCATGTCCATCATGGGCTTGAAAGGAGCTTAAAAAAATTTTATTTTCGCGTTATATCATTCCATTTCACAAATATAGCAAGAAAATAATATCTTTCACCCCTCCCCCATAACTTTTCAAAAAACATAAATTTTTAAATCTATTCCTGGTCGTTTTATGCTGATTTTGAAGGGGGTGGGAGAGGCTGGCAAGCATCAAAACATAGTTCCAAGATTTAGAAATCGAAATTTCCTTTTTCTAATTTTTTTTTATACAGATAGAATGATAAATTTTAGAATAATATTCCGAAAAACTAGGAAAAACAAAATTTGTATTAAAGCGGAGTGCCTCCACCACCCCCTTTTTTTAAATAAAAATTTTGTTGTTCAAAATTGTTCCGAATATTATTTTAAAGTGTTAGAAATCTACCTTCAAGAAATAGTTGAGTTTGCGTCGTTTATTAATAACTAGAGATGAGAAAGTACACTCAAAGAAAAAAGAAATGGGACAGTTAGGATAAGGCAAGGGTAAAATAGTATTTTAGGTATTAGTGCATTGCACAGCGTGTGCGGGGGTGTTGTAACTGTCTCATGTCTTTTTTATCAATGTAAGTTTGACTATTTCTGAGTCGTTTCAGTTTTTATAAATTCTGTCTAAATGACATTTTTAGTTTTCACTGCACAAAATTTTAAACGAAATAAAATAAAACATGTTACCACCACCCCTAACAAGTTCAATTAAACGTTACCAAAAAAATCAGAAAATGTCTATAAAGCAAAAGAGTGCAATGAAAATAGATCAAGCATTAGAAGAGTACCACGTGGTTTCGATCTATCCGATCTCGTCAGCGATGCCCCAAATGCAAGACCCAATTTCATCGCAACTCGTCAACCTAATCGATATAATACTTGCAACCATGGAGTAATTATAACCCTATGCATTTCTAGTTGCCAGAAAATAAAATTATAAAATATGCTTCTATTTTAAACAATTCTTTAATTTTAATTATAAAAAAAAGTTTGTACAAAAAAAACGATAAAAATTTTAAACGACTGTTTGTTAGGCTCGTGTAAAAAAATGCAAGAATTACAAGAATGTCTATTAAAAACAAATCCGAGGACTTCATCTCCTTCTACAAACCGTAAAATCCTATTTAATTCATTATTGTTTGTTATTCTGTTGTGATGTTCCACGAACAGCCCTTAAGTATTTTATTATTGAGCAGAGTTGACGCGATACACACTTCACAACTGTTCTATATTTATAAACAATGCAACGAAATCGTGGGAAAAGAGCGGGTCCCGTTCAGAGGGGCCCGGAATATTCCTGTACATAAAGTAGATAAGGTGCTTAATATATCTACAATATGCCCTCCTTACCGAAAATGACTTAAGTTATATAGCGGCAGGTTTCTTTTTTTTTATCAGCTTGTGTTAGTGTAATGTGGGTCTAGTTTAATGGTGAGAACTCTAAGAATCTCGCGCCTGTGTGTATATTAATATTTCGCCCTAATCTAAATAACTAATAGCGGAAGATATGTATTAGGAATGCAAGGTTTAAGAGATTTCGGAAATATTTTAAATTAATACAAACTCACGTCCGTTTAATCGGCGTAGTTGCAGTAGCTCTATATAACAAACACAATTATGTATTACTAGATTTCAGGCCTTAATTCTTGACACTAACCATCAGGCCCGTGTCATTTTTATCTCTGTGTACTCTATATTGGGTGCCCCGACGTAAAAAAAGGATTGCTTTGTTCGGTTGTCGTGGTTCTCGGTATTCTAAATTGTTACACATTATAAGGGGGGTATTTTATGATATAATTAATGTGTTAGTTGGTTGAATGTATGTAGTATTCAATCTTTTTCTGTCGCGATAGTGTTGGTAGTGTTTCCGATAAGATTTCCTGAAAGGAAAAAAAAAAGGTGTATTTTCCATGTAGTTGTCATGTTTTTAATAAGTAATGTTTGATATATTTTTAATTAATGTTTTCTAAATAAAACCTCACTTTTAAATGGTGTGTTAATTAGGATTTGTTAAAGTTATAAACTTCCGAATCCGAATGCATCAAAATGTTTTTAGCTGAACTCTTGAACTTGTAATAAATTGGTAATAGAGAGTTATTGCAAACACGAAATAAGTGCCAACTTTAATTAAGGATACATTAATAAAGGACTTAAATGTTGGCATAATAAAGAGAGTTATTGCAACTGCGCCATCATTAATGAAAGTTCCTTTAAATTGACAGTTGCGTTTGAGGTTAGGTTTACATGCAATGTAAGAGTCACTTAACCTCAACTATCCAAAATGGTAGGTTCTGCTGTCAAAGTAAAGGCAACTTTAAATAAAGTTCCGAGTTCCCTTATTTAAATTAAATACAGGCGGCCTGAATTTTAATAACGGCATACCTTTAAATTTTAATGAAATGCGCAACCACACTTGTCAAAATAAAGGATTCTTTTAACAAAGGATCCGTTAACGTAGTTTGCAATAACTCTCTAATATCTGGAACAGGATGTGGGTTCAAATTCATACTTGCCGAACACCTTTCACGTGTAGTGGTACGCTCCTTTCACACGCTACGGATTCGAGGAGGCCGTACGGCAGATCGTCCGTACGGAGGTAATTGCTATCCACTTCAGACGAGACGGTCGCCGCACTCATTTTCAATCGTGTTGTGGTGGACGTATAAACTGTATTATGGAGCGAAATCAAGTTATTGCATTATGGTTACTCCACCGTCTAAGGAAGACAAAAAGGGGATTTCTCCTTTTTGGGGAGGGGATCGACTGTTTTGGTGATATAGTCTTGGGTTTGCTTGTGTAGGTAGCAAGGATTGTAGAGGTTGGTTATGAAACGGAGGGGTTGTGGAAATGAAGGGTGGGATAGATGGAAAGAGTGATAATTATGCTGCGAGTATTGTGGAGGATGGACAGTACCCCTTTTTCTTTCGTTTAGATTAGATATCACTTGCAGAACTCCCATCTGGAACTGAAGAATATCCTCTGCATTAACATTTTTTAAATGGGGTAGCAAACTTTCGAAAAAGGACATGATAGGGTCAGTTTTTTCCAGTTCTTTAGGCTCTAGTGCCTTTAAAATCCTTAGCTCCACCTCATCAACTTTCCTATGCTTCCTGGATTGTGTTGCAGGTTTTTTGAAAATTGTAGGATTGGTTGCTTCAATTTCTGTCGCTAGTGGGATTCTCACCCTGTGGAGAACAACATTGTTTTCAACCTCTACACTATCGTCATCTTCACATAAACTATTAGATGTCTCCCGTTCTGCATACAGCTTTTTGGCTGCAGATCCGCTGGATTTGCTCTCTTTCATTTTCTTTAGTGATTTTTCAAAAGCATCTCTTAGATTCGTCTATTTTCTAACGATTTTCTTACCTAAGAAAAAAAAATATCCAACAAAACGTACGCCGATGTGAACTATTAAATTGAAAATTTAAAAAACCTTAAGCAATAAAACTGAAAGTTAATTTTTGCTTTCAGGTTATTAACTCTTATCACTATAGAAAAAACAATGAACAAGTAGTAAATGAACTTAGTGACTTATAACCCGCAATACTTTATTTTAGATATTTGGCAAGCGGTTGTACATTCACGGATTTGCACTATTCATACAGGATGGGTACTTCACTGTAAGCAAGATCGTAAAAGATGTATGCCAAGTAATTTGGTCAACCATGCATTTGGAGTGTATTCCAATTCCAACAAAGGAATCATGGGAAACTATTGCTTCAGATTTTGAAACCACTGCCAATTTCCCTCACTATATTGGAGCAGTAGATGTCCTTTTGAAAGTGGTTCTATGTACTACAACTACAAGGAATACTACTCAGTGGTGTTAATGGCGGTCGCGGATTCAAAATACCGGTTCACTGATATTCAAATAGGAAGTTACGGTAAAAACTGTCATTCGTCTATTTTTAAGCAATCCACTTTGTGGAAATCTATTGAAACAGGGTCCCAACAACTCCCTGAAGAAAAATGTCTATCAGGAACAGAGAGCCCAAAGGTGCCATACTTTTTAGTTGGCGATGCAGCTTTTGGACTGCATAAGCATTTGTTGCGCCCATTTGGGGGTAGACACCTAACAGTTGAGAAGAAAGTGTTCAACTATCGGTTATGTTGAGCCAGAAGATATGTTGAATGTGCTTTTGAAATACTTACTAATAAATGGCGAATCTTCCATCGGGCTCTCAATGTGCAACCAAATTTTGCAACCGATATAATAAAAGCCTATGTTGTAAGCCTATGGCTACATAGTTGAGGATACTACATCGATCGCAGGGCTTGAGGTCATTACTGGAGAACCCAGAACCCGAGGAGGTCTATCTGCTAAAAATGTCAGGAAAATAATGTGCGCATATTTCACCTCAAGTGCTGGTAGTGTACCCTAGCAAATGGCCAAAATATAAGTTTCAATAAGGGTTTCAAGAAATATATTGCCCATAATAGTTGAATTTTACATATTTTAGTGCTGTAATTTTGTCTCGCATTACCTTGCATTTCAAAATTTAATATAGTTTTTATTGTAGCTTTAAATAAAAAAAAAACCTTGCAGTACTTACCAAATGCGTTTTTTAGCGTTTTTGCGTTTAGCTTCAAGCTCCTCAAATTCGCTATTTAGTTCAATACAGACTTCATTCCATGTGTTTCTAGTTAAATTTCTGTCTTTGTAATTGTCTAAGGTTTTATCTCAAAGAACAGGTCTAGCTTCGACCAACGTAATGAGAACCTCGCTATCAATATTAATATTACTCATGCTCATTTCAAAGAAATCTCGAGAGACAAAAAGATTTAAAAAGGACAACAATCTCACTGAGTAGCTCCGTACGATTGAATGTCCGTAGCGTGTGAAGGCACGCATTAAGTCACGTAGGCTACTGTGTTCTCGGAAACGGCACCGCAGCCGTCTGTTGCATGGCAGTGGACGGTAGCTCGACGGTGATTTTACCGCACGGCGACTAGTCCGTATCATGTGAAAGATACAATGCAATTGCTTACGCCACTAATGGACTGTCTCCGTACGGCAGATCCTCCGTACGGACGAATCCGTAGAGTGTGAAAGAAGCTGTAGTTGCAGTCTAAAGACCATGTTTTATGGTAAATGGTGTGTTGTTATTTTTGGTCAGGTAAATGTAATTATCATTATGATTACTTAAACCTGTGATAAATTAAATAAATCAAATGAGGCAGAGAATCCATTCAAGATGGTCCAAAGCGTGGAAGGCCTCTAGAAGCACCAATTGAATAATAATAATAATAATATTTATTGTCGCAGATTTAAAAAACAACAAATATCGATATTGGCAAGTATACAGGGTGGGCCACTTAAAATGATGCACTAGAATTACGGTCAAGCTAAATAAAAATTTAAAAATCCGACCAGGTAAACTGATAATGTTCGATGAGGAGCACATTTTAATAACAATGAAAATTTTTTAACCTTATTCACGATGACGTCACGCCGAAATCAATTTGCATTTTATTAAATAGCATATTTATGTTTTCTGTCACTGTATTGTAAGAAGATGGTATTTCTAACACATCACAATCACTTATATAATATTTTATCCCACTGTGTTTGTAATAACAAAGAATGAAATTTGATTATTTAAATTTCGCGGGTTCGAATTTTCAAGCCTAGTTTACCGAAACTTTACGTAACGCATGTTAATGTGTATGACAGATATGACAGATTTGACTTATATCACTACATATTCTGCCATTTGCTTATCTAATAATAACTATTTGAACATATTTCCCATACAAGTACTACTTGCGCATCTAATGCAAGTTGATCAATAAGTCAATCATTCAGCACCAAATTATTGTTTCTACATAAGTTAAACATTAAAATTTCCATGCTGTCAGTATTGCAGTAAGTTTCTAAAACTATCTATTCAATCAATTGTAATATAATTATTAAGCCAATCTAACAAACATTTTAGCTGAAATAAGGTTACTAATAGGAATAAAAAAGAATACACCGTCAAACATAATAAGACAGTAGACAGAAAAGACACAAAACGAATAATTAATTTTGAATGTTTGTCAGTTGTCAAGTGATATTTAATGACAGCCACGTCAGAACTCTATAGTACTCTATAGTATAGATACAGTAATAATTCATAAAAACTACATATCAACAAAATCATTCACTAAAAATTCGTCTACAGTCTAAAATGCCTTGGAGATGAGATAGTTCTTCAGAATGATTTTAAAGTGAGCAAAAGGAAGCTGTCTAACATTACTTGGCAACGCATTAACGAATTTTATTGCGTAATAATTCACCCCATCCATTGATTTAGATAGGCGAAGGTAATTTAACCTAATATCACTTCCACGGCGTATATTATATTCGTGGTATTCACCATTGCAAGTGTACCTGTTGATATTTTTCTTTATAAACAGTAAGCACTCTAAGATAAATAAACAGGGAGTAGTTAATATTTTAAGTTGACTAAAGTACAACCGGCAATCATCTCTATATCCTAAACCCGCTAACAATCGAACACATCGCCGATGAACACCAAAAACTTTAGCCAAATGAGACGAATGACCCCAGTTTAAAATTGCGTAAGACATGTTAGACTGAAACAGTGCGTAATAGACCTGAATCAGGTACTGCGGCGATAACCTGTCCGCAAGTGATCTAATAAGAAAAGTCAGCTTAGACAATTTAGCACAAAGTAAATCAATATGAGGTTCCCAAGTTAATTTGCTGTCGACACAAGTCCCTAAGAAAGTTACCGTACCATTCGCAATCTCATTGTCCTGCTGACGAAGACTAAAAAGCAGTGACTGGGATTTTGTCGAATTTAAAGTTAAGCCATTAGCCAAAAACCAATCCTCAACGCTATTCTCACAATCCGCAACACACCTACCCAATTCATTGATACACTCACTAGAATATATTACCGTGGTGTCATCCGCAAAGAGAACGAAATCGGAACGAGGATTGCAGTGAGGAAGGTCGTTAACGTAAATAAGAAATAAACAGGGACCGAGGACAGAGCCCTGTGGTACTCCATACGTCAATTCACGCATGCCAGATATACATTCGCCAATGCTAACACATTGGAATCGATGGGTAAGAAACGAGTGAAGAAGCGCAATACTGTCAACCGCAAAATTATAAAATCTTAATTTTTCAATAAGAATTGAGAAGAAAACATTGCCTGTGTGTTTTTCTTATTATTAAAATTTGCTAATATTTGATTTGTGAAGCTGTTAATTGCTAATGTTGTAGATAATTTATTACGAAAGCCAAATTGTGAGGGGCTATATAGTGAATTTGTCTCGAGGTAATGGTCTATTTGGTTCTTAAGAACCTTTTCAAAAATTTTTGAGTGTTAGAGTGCGATGTTAGAGAAATAGGTCGATAATTGCTTGGATCTCTATTATCACCACTCTTGAAAATCGGGACGACAGCAGATATTTTAAAAGACTTGGGATAGTAGCTGTGCATAACACATTGATTTATTAACTTAGTCAGCGGATAAATTATAATATTTTTAATCGTATTCAAAATTTTGGAATTAACACCAAAAATATCAGAAGTACGAGAGTTTTTAATATTTGTGATAATATCACGAATTTCTGCGAAAGATACTTCCCGGAATTTGAAAAAATCAGTACGCGGATTTTTTAAAAAGCTAAGTGGATCTGAATTCGTAGATGGTAGACAACTAACAGTCATCTCAGCAACATTCACGAAAAAGTCATTGAACGACTCCGCACTCACAGAACCCATTTCATGTGAGGAATTACTTCTTCTTGTATGATTAACTATATTCCACAGAGCCGATGGTTTGTGTTTGTGGTTTAGGAAAAATGCATCATATGCCTCAACTTTAGTCTGTTTCAATTTAGATCTGTAATTAGTACGCAAACCCTTGATTACATCATTCGATATAATGTCAGGATACCTACTTCCAAAATGTGTAAAAAAACTTAATTTATTACGCAATTGAGCCAAGTCATTATTGAACCATTTAATATGGGGATTTTGGGAATTTATTACTTTAGTTTTTGGTGGAAAACAACTCTCAATTGCGTTGGAGATAGTATTCATAAACAGATCAGTTTTCTCATCCAAATCCAAATTCGAATCAGTGACAAAAAGCCAACTAACATTCTCCAAGACATTATACAGGTTAAATAAGCCTATTTGCGTAATAGGTCTAAAGCTAGTACGTTGTTCACAAGTAGCTTTTCTATCTCCCAATACTTTCAATATAAGACCCGCATGATCAGAAGTAATATGATCATTTCTACTGATGTCGAGTAGAGTATCGTCAATATTTGTAAAAAAATTGTCTAAACAAGATTTTTACGTGTAGGTTCAAAATTCAATTGACTCATATTGTAAGAAGCAAACAAATCACATAACAACTTAGCCTCCGGATCCGGTGTACCAAACTTAACATTGAAATCACCGGCAACAATTACATCCTTACCGAACAGACGATCCAACAATCTAGACAGGTGGTGCATAAAAATACCAAAATCTCCATCTGGAGATCTGTATACACTAATAATATAAATAACTACCATACTTTATACCTGCCACCTCAATATGAACCTCACTGCAGTAAGTTTGAACATCTAGAGCTGAGACTGGCAGATCAAACCTAGCAAATATACATACACCACCATGCCTCCTTAGAGATCTGCAATATCTAGATACAAGTTCGTATCCATCGACAATTGTATTAGTTAATTGTTCGTCAGTGAGCCAGTGTTCATTAATACAAATAAAATCAATGACATTCTGAGCCGCTTTCGGGTATGATATTTCACGCTCCGGTTGTACTCCGATAGCGTGGTACTCCAAACAGCTATAAGCCGAACGTGATTTGCTGTTTGAGAGAAGTGACAGCTGATCCTGCGTAAACAAAACATTGGAGCGTGAAGCACCAAAAAATCGGTAGGTGCTTCAGGGGAAAGGGACGAGGAAATTGGTGCAGTACCGAAGCATGAAACTCGTGATACCCGAACGCGCACAAATCTGACTGGAGTGCTCCGGAGTAACTCGGGAGTACTCCAACAGTTGTACCCGAAAGCGGCTCTGCTTAACCAATAGTTCAAGTTCAATTAATTTGTTATTCAAAGACTGAGTATTAATATGAAAGACACTACAATAAGCACTACTTAGCGTACGTCTAAAAAACTACCACGCACATTGACTGTATTCCGATCTTCATCCAAACCATCGGATATTCGCAACGAACCGGGCAGCTCCGCAGAAGACCACGGGTCCAGTGGACCACCCGAAGTGTGCACCAAAGGTACCACATCCGCCACACCATCAGAACCCATTACGCAAACATGCATCAGGTAAATAACAATATTTGCGCGCTTCAAAATTTGAAATATTGGCGGCAATTTCAAAAAGTTGTTGATCTCATTTGTTATTAAAATCGATCACATTTCATATAGCTATACGTTAAAAAATTAGCTGTTTCAGAAATTTACAATAAAAATACCACATTCCATTTAGATAAATGTAAATTGATTTCGATATGACGTCATGATGGATGGTATATAATCCACGTTTTTATTAAAATGTGCTTCTTATTTAGTTTGGTCATAATTTCAATGCATCATTTTAAGTGGCCCACCCTGTATATAAATAGAAAACACAACAATAGAAACATAGTTATGGTAAAAACATGAAGACGTCTGTGACATAAGTAATAAAATATACTCCAGATGCCTACGGACATATCAGCAAAAAAAAAAATCGTGACTACTGTAAATAATCTCTAACATTGTAAAAACATTTAGATATGAAATATTCTTTCAAACGTTTTTTAAATATCGATAGAGAATCAGAAGATTTAATATAACATGGTAACTTGTTAAAAATTTTACTACACATAAATAAAGGACTTTTCTCGAACAGTGAAAGAAACAATGATGGATGAGATAATAAACTATTACTAATAAATATAGTTTTACAAGACTCTCTGCCATTAACGTTCAATGGATACCCTGGTAGCCATAGAAAGATGATCCCAAAACATCGAACCATATCTAATATGACAAGACTGGTAATAAGCAATAACAGTATCAACACTAGAACAAGTCTTTAATCGGCGAATAGCATGAGTTGTACTATTGAGTTTATTGCATAATTGAGAGATATGGCTAGACCACAAGTCGTTATCCACTGCACAGCCCAAAAACTTTGAATGAGGAGATAATGGTAAAGATCGACTATTGAAACTACCACTGAGGTATCATCAGCAAACTGTGTTACGCTACTAACAGGAAAAGAAGATGGTAAATCATTAACGAATATTAAGAAAAGTAAAGGTACAAGAATGGAACCTTGAGGCACTCCACGTTTTACACCTGTAGGCTTAGAAATAGAAGAATGGCTTCCAGAATGATTATTCACAACAACTACTTGACTTCTGTCAGATATGTAAATATGATCTAACCCAATCAAGACAAACCCCACGTACACCATAGCAATAAAGTTTATCACGCAATAAATAATGATCCTCTCTGTCAAATCCCTGTGAAACATCAAAGTAAATTTCACTCACAATTTCTTCTATCAATATTTATATAAATATAATTTAACGACTTAAAAATGGCATTACTAATAGACTTAGATTGAATAAAACCAAACTGATTACAACTTAAAACTAAAGAAGCCCTAAAAAACTGGACCAATTTTAGTCCTTTTTTTATCTAAAAAGAAAGAAGCCAAGTAAAAATGACACATTGACTAATTTGGTTAAGGGATAAGCATGAAATTCAGCTACATGTACAGTGACCTTCAAAGGTATTCGGACACGACTAGATAGAGAAACACATTGCGCTCAATACTTTATTCCAAAGAGCCGCACGCCCAGCTTACTACCTGCTAATTGTAATCGTAGTTTGTCGCTCTTACAATACCATTGCATTATATAGATGCATATGCATAAACATAGCATGAATTAAAATATTAGAATTAACGAATTCAATCTTCTGTAGCGTTAAGTTAGTGAAATAGTTGTTTTAATCACAAATACTATTTGAATTGTCCGTTTTAGTAAAAATTTTCTAGCAAATTGCTTACGATATTTATTGGTAGTTTTCACTCTTTTGATTTTCGCGAAACTGTTTGCAAACATTTTAAAACCAATTCAGATTTAGATACGTCAAAAAGCTTGAAAATGACACAATCGAAACACCGTTTATGTCTTCTTCGTTATAGGAGTTTGCAACAGAATTGCAATGTATTCGAGTTGGAAGCTCACAACCGATTCTGTTCAACAGTTTTGCTTACAAGGCGGGAAAAACTATCCATAGCGCAACGGCGATAGATATCAACCATAATAAAATAATAGTTAAAAAATGGCAGAGCTACATAACAAATATTACGATGAAAGACCTCATGTTCGTTTTAACCTTAAGCTGTTTTATCTTTACGAAAAAAATACTACGAAAATTTTGAAAAAATGTGTATTTAAATGCACATCATACATACAATCCTAAAATTTGTATAACATCTCCTATAAAATATCACATACAAAACCATCAACAATCGGAACAGTTCCAGTATGAACGCATTTTTTGGCTTTCAGCAGCTATTAATTAATCCAAACGAGATATACATTAGATTGAGACTGTCCCTTTTGAGACTCTCACGGACGTCAAACCTCTCTAATTGGTTGATAGAACAAAAGAGTTGTAGAGGGACAACTCGCACTAACGTACACCTCGTTGCATCAAAGCAAAATTTGAGCTAGCGTTCATATTAGGTAGTTCCTACTATTACACCGCAGCCATCATCTCCAGTAATAATGCGATTCGAAAATTAACCACCTTCTTCCTTGTATCGACGGAGAAAGGACAATACGACCTATCTTTCGATAACTTCCATTCGTAATTTCACGAGAAACGATTCCCAAAATTTCATTTCAAGAATTCAATTCGTCCGATGTAAAATAACACAACCGTCTCTATAGATGTTACCTCTACCATTGTCGACAGTCAACTGAACTGAGTTTGTCGACTTTAGGTCGTTAAAATGTTATTGTGACGTCAATGTGACGTCAACTTAATGACATTTTTATATCATTAAGACTGTATTGATGTTATTCCGTAATGACGTCATTTTATAATGTATCTGGTAATTAAAAGTAAATAGAAAGAATGAATAATGATCTATTCGAGAGAAAGGGAGCGATATACAGGGTGTTTCAATAGTGCGGTGTCGGTCGGTATCTCGATACCTGTAGATAGATAAAAAAAAAACTTTCAAAACGAAACTCCTTTCATTCTTGAAGGGGGCGATAGCTTAAGATTGCCTTCGTTTATACAGGGTGTTACGTTTATACAGCTTTTAAAATGCAAAAATGCATATGACAGGAATGTCAGTGGTTCTTTAGTTGCGATTAGTATACAATGCAATTTCGACTATCCCATAATATAAACTTTCTTTAGCACATTCTACACGTTGCCTGCAGCCGACGTATCCATTGGTAATCACTAAGTTTTGTGTTACTTGTTGCATCTGTAGATTAAACTATCTTAGCCAGATCACTAGCTTCTCGAATGTTCAAGGCACGCGAGCGATCATCCTTGCGGCAAAAGATGTTACAAAACATTTTACGCCAGGTACGCAATTATGAAATGGGGTAACAGTTCGCTAATTCATAGAGTGTCCGCTCATGAAGAATTGCTATACATTGGAAGAATTTTTGGGGGGATATATATGATATACATAAATGTTTAGTCTTGCAAATTGTAGTTGTGTATTATACTTGCGTAGCTTATACAGTGTGGTCATAAAGTTTGAAACCAAGCTTATAACCGCATTATTTTACATTTTTAGGAAAAACGCTCGGACAAGTAAATTTTCTTTTTTACAACGCCATCTTTTGACATACAATTTTTTTCTATGACGTCATCGGTTCTTAGAGTGATGACGTCATCAACCCTTTTTTTAAATGGCAACCATATTATTTTTTTATCGTTTTTGGTAGATCTTTATATCCTCCAAATAGTGATATAAAACAATTGAAAACAACAGAAAAAACAACCAACAAACAAAGCGGATCGTAAAAAGCACATGTACCTACTCATGTTACTATGCAAAAAATTTACAAAAACAAAAACACGCACTTTTTTGCAAGATATTTCTTTATGACATTCTTTCTTCTTTTTATACAAATTATGTAGAACACTAATATTTTGAAATTGTTTTTCTTGCGACAACATTGTTGAATTATTTACTTCTATTTTTGACGTTAAATTTGTTAGACATTGCGTAAAAATTGTTCATTTTCGCTAATATAAAAAATGGCACATTTCTCTGAGCGAGAAAGAATCGAAATTTTAATTATGGTGCATGCGAATTGTTTAACCATGAACAGCCTGATAGACCTCCAATTTCCAGGTCTACGGTGATGAAACTAGTTGAAAAGTTTACCGAAACTGAATCCGTAAAAGATCGACCCCGGCAAGGTAGACCTCAAATAGGAGAAGATGTGAAATTAAATGTGCTTCTAGAAGCAGAGGAAAGGCATCATGTTTCCACTAGACAACTTGCGTTAACCAATCAGGTGGCTCACTCATTTGTCGTCAACTTATTTAAAAAAGAACACTGTCATCCTTACAAAGTTGAACTTGTACAGGAATTACATGGGGATGAAGAAGATCGTCGACTACAGTTCTGTGAAGACGTAATGTTACGTTGTGACCAAAATGCAAATTTCTTCACTTATGGTGTAGAGGTTCGCCACTATCTTGACGAAATATTTCCTAATAAATGGATTGGACGGAAAGGCGCCATAGAATGTCAACCTCATTCTCCTGACCTGACTCCGTTAGATTTATTTTGTGGGGTTATTTGAAATCGAAAGTGTATATTAACAAACCGAACAATTTAGAAGATTTAAAACAACGAATCCGCGTAGAAATTACACAAATATCCCCAGACATAATTGAGGCGAGTATACGAAGTGTTTACACTCGGCTGGGACAGTGTCAGTTGGTTGGTGGGGTCCATTTTGAAAATTTACGTTAACTGTTGCAATAAATTTAAGTTCAGATGTATTTTTTTTTAATTTAATTTTAATTTTGTACAAAAATAAAATTTTCTAAATTTATATTATTTAAAAAAAATTGTGATGCAACATACTAATTGTTTTATATTACTATTTGGAGGATATAAAGATCTACCAAAAACGATAAAAAAATAATATGGTTGCCATTAAAAAAAAGGGTTGATGACGTCATCACTCTAAAAACCAATGACATCATAGAAAAAATTGTATGTCAAAAGATAGCGTTTTAAAAAAGAAAATTTACCTGTCCGAGTGTTTTTCCTAAAAATGTAAAATAATGCGGTTATAAGCTTGGTTCCAAACTTTATGACCACACTGTATATATATAAGATAATATATATAATATATATATAATCTCATAAAGCCTTGACCCCATTACATCGTAAGCCTTAAAATAAAAGTCAAATACCCTGTAATTGTATTAACCCAGCTTCTTCAGTATCTCCATAATTCTTGCTGGTATTTAAAGCCTATACATTTAATAAAGTCTCACTGTTTTCATCTTGTTTCTCTGTCGTTCACCACTTTGGTGTCAAATAACGTTCGATTGCCCTCTAAAAAGTTAAACAATGAATGTGTCATTGAATAATTCAAGTTTGACACTGTCTGTGAGAAGTTAACCTCTACGTTTTCTATATTTTTGAAATGTTGAAAATTGTTTCAGTTTGTTCTAGGTTTGTTGTAAAATTTTTGAAAAATAATATAAAAACGGAAAATAAAATTTGCCAGCCTCCTGTTTAGAAGTTTAGTCCTCTATCATGTCTTCTAGCAGTCTAAAACTTTGGAACAACATAAAGCAAATCTAGAACAAACTTGAACAATTTGCAAAATTTACTTCACGTAGACTAAGTTCGTTTTTCTTCATTGTTTCATGAATTATGCACGAGTAAGGTGGAAGGCTAAAATTCTCAATTATTTTATGAATTAATCATGGTAGAAGAATAATGAAAATTCTTGAAAAAGGAGGGTGGAGGAAGAGTTGTTACCCTTTTTTCGCCATATCTTTTGAAAGAGGTAATTCTAAAGCTAATTTCATACAAGCTGGATATTCGCTATTAAGAAAATTCGTAGAGGAACTAGAAGAATAGCTTTCGCACTCAATAATTTCAATTTTCCAAAATTTCAGAAACAGAATATTCTAAGAAGAAAGTACGGCAGGACAAGAAGTTAGTATTTATTCAAAAAATGGTTTACACAATTTAACAGGCGCATTTAAATATCTTTCAATGCTTCTTTGCAATTGATTTTGAAGGTTCACTTTATTGCCAGTGTTGAAACATAGTCTTTGTATTAATAATTCCCTAGTGTACAAAAGAAACACATTTGCATCAAGAAAAAAAATTTTAATACGTAATAACATTAACTTAAGATATTTGAATTAGTGCTGAAATATTTAAATTTTCCCTTATTTCATATTTTCCTACCACGTCATCGTACGGTGAGGCTATGAAGTTGAGATTACAGAAAACTGTTATCTCAACTGCGCTACATTATCGAGTAGAACATATTTGTAGCTACTCACAAACAAATGGACATGTTGGAGGGTCAGTCCTAGTAATCGTTACAAAATCATTGAAAATTAAATTAAAGATTTATCATTATCTTCCTTCATTGTTAAATGTTCAAATGTGTTGTGTAGTGGTGCCATCTACACAGCAAAACTAATAATCGTCAAATACAGTTTCCGCAGTTATCTTCGTGCAGGTTAGATATAATCGTATGCCGAAAATACTGCACTCAGTTAAGAGATGGCGCCAACAGTCAGGAATTAATTTCAATTTTAAATATTATAATATCAATGTATTTTAATCATAGGTTAATAATATCTATATTTAATATTAGAATCATTATATTAATTTAAATATATTTAAAAATATTCTCAATTAATATTGATAAAACTAGTTTTACTTTCATCCTAAAGATGTCTCTAGCCGGTAATTTATTCGTATGACAGCTTTAAACGTAATATACGTCGCGATTGCGAAATCTTTCAATAAACAATAACAATAAATAATATTAATACGATTTATTCTTTATTACCCTCATTAGAAATTATTACCGATATGAAACTAGCTCTAATACTCCAATAAAGACTTAAAGGAACGCTACATTATCGACGAATGTCGACATTATTGCACATTTTGATTACCCGAGTGAAATATTTTAATGTTCTATTCCAAGACGTTTACGGGTCGTACATGAAATCGTTAGAAAATTAATAAAATGAGTGGACGGCTATCGTGTTTCGAATAGGTCGTAATTGGAATCCGTTTTATCGCTTCGCTAGGAAAAAAAATCTAATTTTACCTATAGTGGATTATTACCTATTCTATTATAAACTTGCTGGTGTGCGTAGCAATTCAACCGCGGTAGTATAGAATATTTATTTTACGATTGGAATAGCTCGGTGTCGAGTTCGCCTATTCGCAACAATTCTGAAACGTGTTTTGAATTTGCAACGGTTGTAAGATACTATTAGAATTAATCGTTTTTTAGGACTGTATTTTCTTCTAATAGGTAGTATCTGCAGGAGTAATTAGTTTTAAGACGTGAATGTAATGAATAATGAACGATTCTAGTTAGATTGGTTATATTGATGTGTCATTCTGTACGTTTTTGAGATGATAGTTTGACTATCTACATCGCCATATTTATTACAACATTTCACAATCCGAATCTACAATAAAGTAAGAATTGATATGACGTTACTGTTATTATGTAATTTTCTGTAGTACCATTTTAAGAACGAAGCAAAAATCTGTGCGATGAGAACACATTTTTTTCATTTCTCTACCAATCTTCTTCCTTACAGCGTATTGTGATCACTATTAATGATGTATTTAAGGTCTTAGAAAAGAAAAATGGTCTTGTGTATTAATTCATTTTAGAACTGTTTTACTAAAACTATCGAAAGCATTTTAATAATGGTGTAGCTATCACACAGGCTTGCCAAATTCTTTTTCAAGACTTGTGGGTACCGTTAACACTACATGTTCTCTTATAAATCTCCAGAAAGAAAAATGTTACTAGATTCAGCGCTAAGGAAGACAATCACAAGATAACCGAGCTAGTAAAGATAGCGTGGTTTAGGATCTGACCGTTAGGGGGCTCAGAAGTTGTCATAAATTATGAATAATAAATTTCTGGCTTCTCGTGGTTAGAATTAAAACCGATATATGAAAAATTGCACATGCTACATGTCAAGAATACAGTATTAAGCTGGTATGGATTCTAAAGCAACTAATTGGCTATTTTCTTCAGATAATAATGAAACGATAGCCTAAACTAAGAGGCCAAAATCATCTTCCGGATAGCAGATATAAATAAATAAACCAGATTTGCGGATTACTCTAATGTTTTACTACGTTTTCAAGAAGGAAATAATGGAGGGAGTTTAAATGCAATATATTGGTCAGAGATCGTCGAAATGCCTACTTAAAGAATAGCAAAAATTTAAATAAAAATTTTGTTATTCTAAATTGTTTCGAATATTATTTCAAAGTGTTAGCAATCTATCTTCAAGAAATACATAGTCGAGTTTGCGTCGTTTATTAATAACTAGAAATAAAAAAGTACACTCAAAGAAAAAAAGAAATGGGACAGCTACGATAGGGCGAGAGTAAGATAGTAGATACTGGTACACCGTGCAGGGTGTCATAACTGTAACATGTCTTTTTTATCTAAGTGTACTTCAATAAACTACTATTTCTGAGTTGTTTCAGCTTTTATACATTTTTCAAATCACATTTTCAGTTTTTACTGTACAACATTTAAAACAAAACAAAAATAAAAACATGTTACTTTGATATTATGGCTATTTCTATCATTTTTAATGTAATTTTGCTTTACCACCACCCCTGATAAATTGTAGAAAAGAAAAACGAAATTTCAATTAAATGTTACAAAAAAAAATCAAAAAACGTTTATACAGGCTCCATTATAAATTTTTATTGATCTTAAGAGCATGAAAATCTGGAACAGAATATTGAAAAAAATGACGTGCCGTGGGTTGTGGTTTATAAAACTGGCTTGTGGTGCCACAAGAACGAATCCAAACCAAGCATAGATCTGGAAATAAAAATTTATTTATGATGTAAGATCTCGGTAGCGTTAAGTTCATGCTATTAAAAAGTTTGGCCAGGAATGTTTGAAGAAACATTTTCTTAAGGCTCTAGCAGCATCTGCGTTTGGGTCGAAATGAATCGGTTGTGAGGGAAATGGGACTGCCGATAATGACCAGAGCTATTCTGTGTCCTAATTAAAAGCCATGTTGGTGCTAATCTTCAACAGTGAACTTCAATTGAACAAAAAATCTTGGTCAACACTCCAAAACTAAGACAATCAAAAAAGTTTATTATTTGCAGAGATTTGGCCTTAAAATTTCTACTGGACTTCAATAAGAGAGACTTCAGGACCATCGCGGTTGTATTTACCGATAACGGCCGTCTGAGATATATATCACCCGAAGAAGATCGACAAAGAGAAAAATAATAACTGCTGATACTGATTGGGAGGACAGCTTTGAAAAAAAAATTGAATCAAATTTTGCATATTCTTGCAGAAAGAAAAAATCGTCACATTTGTCTGAGGCACCACACTGTAGTCTTAGGTGAATCTAAAAGCCAAAAACTGTGTTTTAATTGATTTTGAAGGCTTGATCCTTGCAGATCGTATGGTTTAATGTTTGATGTGAATGAACTGAATTTGTGGTTTTCAATGTTTTAACCAATGATTAAATAATAGGTTGTCTTTTAAAGTAAGATATCTTAACTGAATTTAATATAAAAAATTGCTTCACACAAATGAGACGTTCTCAAATTTGCTGCAGCAACTTAAGCTCTTTCATTTTAATCAAAAATTAAAAGTATAAAAATGTAAACATCCTTTCTGCCGCACCCTGTAAAACAAAAGATCTCGTCAGCGATCCTCCAAATGCAAGACCAAATTTCATCGCAACTCACTCCTCAACTTTAATCGTATAATACTTGCGACAATGTACTAATTCGAAGTCCATGCCCTCTATTAGTCAAGTTTGGAAGTAGAACACCGCAGGGAACTACACGACACAGGTCGGTACAGCAGATACCGATCTAGCTCGGACAAATCGAGGATTGTCATTCCAGATAGATGACTCGATCTGCTAAGCAGTTAATTGTTAAGTTGTTAGAATTGTTGCTTATTACAGACATTTTATTTTTATATTGTGGCACTTCTCGACGTTTTCAACAACAAAACGTACAAGTTCAGTACGCTGAGGCACATGAATCGTTAGGGAAAATGATTTCTGTTGTGTAATGTGCATGCAAGGCGTAAAAAAAATGTATCTAATAATTCTTCTAATTTCTTTATTTATAGTTTTACAAAAAAAAAAAAGATCTTATTCAAAGTTATTTTGTATATGCTGGCTTTATATTGTTTTCAATTCTCCGTGAAAATGTCACCCACTTTCCATAGGATGTCAATGCTGTATTTGAAATCTAGTTTATACCAAGAGTCTTCCCAGGATTAAGCGTTTCATCAGCAATTATTGACGAAAGCAGGCTAATAGACCTGATACAGAACTTCTTAAAGCTGAACTCGAGGAAGATCAGATATAAAGATCAACAACAATGTGCGAGCAAAGAAAGATCTTTGAGGAACAGCGACAGACGCATCTTTGTAATTTCAAGTGATCATTTTGAAATTAGGCCTTGGTGTCAGACTGAGTCTAATAATATCGAGACAAACAGGGTCGAAAAGTTGTATTGTCTCAAAGGTGTTCATAATTGATTACACCATGCAAAACACTGACCTGAAAATCGATTAATAATTTTTCAAAATAGCTTTCCTTCAATCGACTTAAGGGGATGGCTACGGCCACAGCGTGCTTCTAGTTGTTTAGGGAAATATTCGAACTTAGTTAGCAGATGCCATGATTAATATTATATTTTAAATCTGGTCTAGACTAGGAGTCTTGCCAAGTTTAAGCGCTTGATCAATAATTCGATCTCCAACAGATTGACGTCCTGCAGATTTTATCATCCCTAGTGCCATGCAAACCACCCAAAACTTTTTCGGTCGTTCCTCTATCATTGAATGTCACAGTCTAATCGAAAATAAACATTCCAGAACAAGCCTTCTTGCAGAAATAAAGAGGCGACCTTTTTATGTGGCATTTATGTGATGAGTGCTTACTTGGAATGATTTCTTAAGCTGCAGCCCTTGTTTGACCTTCACTACAACTCTCGTATAATTGTGTTCAAATTGTCTTGTGACAGCATTATACCGTCATTTATAATGCCGCGCTGTTAATCACTTTGCTCCAAACTGCGAATAGTAAGCCGATCGGATAACAATTCTTCGAAAAAAATGTCACCGTCCTTCCAGAGAATTGAAACCCGGCTCCTATCGTTCCACCATGACGATAGTCAGGTGGTCAAAATTCAAACTGCCACCAATCAGATTAGAGTGCCACTAATCTGTCGGTAACTTTTTGCTTCTATTGAATGTGCCAAAATTGGCTCTATTTAGTAGAAGCCAAGAGTTGGAATCTGCTACACCATACTATGCTATGATTGGTTTGAAATTGAAATTTTTAGCAATCATAGCAGAGTGCTTCGTAATCGCTCTCAAGTCCTCAACCTTATGAACTCGATCTAGATAGAGAGGAAGAATGTCAGGATGGGATTTGACATAACCTGTTCAACAATTCCTATATCTTTCTTAAAATGATATAAAGCCAAAAAATGCTGCATTTATAATTTGGTAGCTATCAGCAATATGTTTGACAGTTACGATTACTAAAATAGTCACAAATAAATATTATAGGTGGCAAAGTATTTTAATTGTTAAATCTGTTAAAACATCAAGAAAATAATCACTATTTTGACAGGTAAAATGGTCGAGTCCGAAGCAAAAATACTGTATTCGCAAGGTCGCAGAAACCATAATTTGCATATCAAAACGAATCTACATTCTTTTATCGCTCGTTTTTTTTTAAACGAAAAAAAAACATTATTTCAATTTCTTCTTTTGCGGTCCTAAAAAGTTATCCAAAAACTCAGACGTATTTATTGCGGCAGACCGCAGGTTTCAAGCATTCCCCGCACAACAACCAGCATAACATAACAGTTCAGGATCGCTACAGAGAGAAGAGACCATAAAGGCATGTAGTTCGCTTGTATATCCCTTTTTCATAATATAGTACCACGGCTGGCTCCGCTATATGGATGTCTTAATCTTCGTGGTACGGCCACCAAAGCTTTAGGTATGGAAACTAATATAGAAGCAGGTGAGCATATTTAAATCGAGTTAAACGGTCGTTTAGGGTATCGAAACTGTGTTTCATGGACTTTTGTTTCGTCCACCGATTTGTTCGAACCATACAGTATAAGCAGTTTTCTTCGTCGGTTATGCTCATTATTTATTTTTGAATACCGATAGATTTTTTACGTTTGCGTTCTGTTGTTCTTCTTCTGCTTGTGGTCGTTTCATTTATATATGTATATGTTCGCGTACAGCGATGAACATTGTAAGAATGTTATTAATATGAAGATATGTCTTCATTAAATGTATGAATATGTTCTCAGTTACTTTGTGTGGAGATAAATAATTGCTTCGTATTGATACTTTTGCTCTTTCGCATGGGTGTTGAGACTTGGTTCTTTTTCACTCCTGTGATATAATGGTGTAATCAAAATATCTTTCGTTTTTATCTGACTATGTTGGTGTACATTTATGTTAATGATCTTGTGATTGTGTGCATTTTACATACCTCATTCAAAAATAATTTCTTATTAATAACATTATACAATCTCTGTCAGATTCTGTAAGATTAATCTTACTCATGTGTATATCATATTGTCATACCATTAAAAATTTATAAGGAATCACGATAGAATTAGGAGATTCATATATTAAAAAACATTTTGAAGCTTCTTTATCGTTATAAAGTTCTGGAAGATGATCTATGAGGTCATGTTTAATTTCTGATGCCGGTCTAACTTCTAAAGATTTTCTTTTTAATAATAGTGTTTTGTATCCTGTACACTACTGTTTGGACGGTCAACTTTTCACTTTATAGGCCCTGATTTTTCCCATTTTTACTAATGCATCAGCAATCTGAAACTTGTAATAAGAGCTCCAGTACGTTTTCTTTTGCTAAACCTTCAATCATCGCATCGTATTTGTGTATATTCTAACCAGCTATTTGCGAAAGCTAAGGATCATATTTATAGTCCGTGCTTGAGGTTGTGTCGATGCTTGAGCACGCGATTTTGACGTAAATGTCATTATAAATCTGTCAAAATCGCGTGCTCAAACATCGACACAACCTCAAGCACGGACTATAAATATGCACCTTCAAACATCAACTATAAGAATTTTAACTTTAAACATTCAAAGCCTAAGGAATAAAGTCAGTGCTGTTGAGGTGCTTTTAGACGACCTCAGCCCGGATGTTGTTTGTTTTACAGAGCACTGGCTGAATGAAAATGAAATAAATTATATTAAACTACAAAACTACAATTTAGTAAGTAGGTTCTGCCGATCAAATACGAAGGGTGGGGGAACTGTGACATATATCAGGAGCGATATTATTTATGAAAGTATCGCTGTCGATTGTATACCAGTTCAAAAGGATATAGAGTTCTGTTGTTCAAAAATTACTCTTAATAACAAACAATTCTTAATTATATGTATTTACAAATCTCCGACTGGTGACTTAGAATATTTAAAAAAAACCTTAGGTGATCTGTTAGATATTTGTTGTAAAAATTACCATTGTGTTAGTGTCTGTGGTGATTTTAATGTGAATTTTACTTTAGAAGGTGAAACTGCCTTGCACATTGAGAATCTGTTTTTGTGCTATGGGTTAAATCGCTTAGTTAAGGATTACACGCGAGTATCTGCATCTTCTATGTCATGTATAGATAACATTTTCAGTAATTTTCCGTTGACCCATGTAGATAGTCGGGTAGGTGAACCAAATATTTCTGATCATAGTTGTATAATCGTGGATTATATTATTGACCGTATGGAGACTAAAGAATACTCTTTTAATCGCATATTCTCAAAGGCAAATATTGACTCTTTCATATCTTGTATTCAGGGGGAGCTGTGGAATGACGTTTTCGCCGCAAGTGATACGGACGAAAAATATAACGCTTTTTTCAATGATTTCAAATACTACTTTGATCTTAGTTTTCCACAAAAAAAGACCCAAATAAACACCAACGGTAAAAGTGAGTGGATCTCGTCAGAGGTAAAACCATTGTCTAGAAATCTTAAAGATCTTTACCAAATTTGCAAAACAAGTAATGATCAAACTATGTGGCTGCACTATAGGAACAGAAAAAGGGAATATCACTCAGCAATAAAGTCGTGTAAACGACAGTACAACGATAATGTCATTCTGAATTCAGAAAACAAATCAAAATCAGCGTGGAAAATTATTAATAATACTATTAATACAAATACAAATAAATCTAAAGAAATCAGTATCGTAGACAATAGTACTAAAGTAGACGACCCTAAAGATTTGGCTAAACGCTTTGGTGAGTTTTTTATACAACCTCCTAATTTACTAGGTAAACATGTAACTAAAGTCAGTACTCAACAAATCAACAAAAACGTAAACAGTTTGTATCTTTACCCTACGAATGCTGTCGAAGTTGAGGGTGTAATACACGCTTGCCGGAAAAATGTCGGCTGGGATTGACGGTGTGCCATCAAAGATTTTGAAATTGGTTGGGCATTGTATCTCTCCGCCACTGGTTGATATCATTAATTCGATGTTTTCCACAGGCGTCTTCCCCAAAGCCTAAAACATGCAAAGATGTTACCAGTGTTTAAAAAGGGTGATCAAAAAATATAAACAATTACCGGGCAATTTCTGTGTTATCATCATTTTCTAAAATTATTGAAAAGATCTTGCATAACAGATTGGTCTCCTTCTACAGTAAAAATAATATAATTACAAGCCGTCAGTATGGTTTCTTACAAAATAAGTGCTGTGAAGATGCAATTAATGACTCATTAACTGACATTCTGGAAGGTCTTGACGGCGGGGCACTGGTCTGCGGTGCTTATTTTGATCTAAGCAAAGCATTCGATTTAATTAATCATGATATGTTGTTGCAGAAATTGGAGGGATATGGTGTAAGAGGAGTCGCTTTAAATATATTTCAATCTTATCTGAGTGATAGACGAGCAACTGTCTATGTAACCAAAACCGTCGATAATATACAGAAAAATTGTTACAGTGAACAGTTATATATTGCTCAAGGTGTCCCTCAGGGATCAATCCTTGGACCGCTACTATTTGTGACATTTATTAATGATTTGCACGTCTCAATTAAAAATTGCACATTATATCAATATGCCGACGATACATCCTGTATAATAGTAAATTCTTCATATGAAACGTTATCGAAAAGTACCAATAGAATTGTATCGGATATGATAACATGGTGTGACAATAACTTACTATGTCTAAACTTAAAGAAGACCTCATTTTTGGTCTATCATACTCAAGGTGGTAGGGAGTCATTGTATGTTAGAGGTCAAGATGCTTCGCTGCCACAGTCTTCTAGTACCAAGTTTTTAGGAGTTACCTTGGATGAGTCAGTTAACTGGCGTGAACATATTGCAGAGATGTCAAAAAAATTAAGTAGCGCTTTCTTTGGGATATACAGCTTAAGAGACTCTGTAAGTTTATCAACTTTGAGAATGTTTTATTTTTCTTTTATTCAATCTCGTATCGGATACGGCATACTGGCATGGGGACAAGCTTCGGGCGTAAAATCACTCTTTGTATTACAAAAAAGATTATCCGTTGCATGCTTTTTTTGCCCTCAAGAACTTCCTGTAGGAGTTATTTTCCGCAGCTGAATATTTTGACAGTGCCATCTATCTATATTTATAAATTAATAAAGTTCTACAACCAAAACAAAACTAAATTCACAACTAATGCGGCGGTTTCAAATTCCAGTATGGTGACTAGACAAGCTTCTAGCTTATCAATACCACCACATAAATTAACGCTCTATGAAAAGGGTCCGTACTACGCAGCTATTAAAGCATACAATGCATTACCAGCTCACCTGAGGCGATGTGCAAATGATAGGGTACTTCTTAAAAATGTAAAATTGATTAAGGAGAGTTTTTTTAGCTTCGAAGAGTATGTAAATTTCCATACGCATGTTCTGTGAAGCTCTTTTTTCTCTTGTTTTGTTTGTTCTGTTTTAGATTGGCTTGTTTTAACTTGTGTTCTTTTTACTATGTATCTGCTGACAATGTCTATATCTACATGATCTATGACAATAAAATATATTATTATTATTATTATTATTATACTTAAATCTGTTGGATTTTATAAATATTAGTTTTACTACTTCAGGACTCGTTAT
Organism: Holotrichia oblita; assembly: GCA_023690525.1. Taxonomy (NCBI): domain Eukaryota; kingdom Metazoa; phylum Arthropoda; class Insecta; order Coleoptera; family Scarabaeidae; genus Holotrichia; species Holotrichia oblita. Next base: position 17,962,602 of record CM043019.1, on the reverse strand, counting down.
ATTAACATATTTTTTCCCTGTCTTATCCCAACTTTTTACAGTGCCTACGATCCCTTTCCTATAAAATTCGATCCTAAGGTAACAGTCCTATTATCCATCTATTTACAAAGGACTACACTTTCCTTATCATCCACGACTTTATCGGAAAATCTTTTTACTTTTTACCTTCTTTATCAGTTACCATATGGGATGGTTGTGAAATCAATTAACTCTTACGGTTCCTGCAGAATGAATTACAGCAGAACCTCGATTATCCGTGTGCGGATTAACCCTGCTGCGGATTAACCGTGCTAGCAAACAGCTTCGATTATCCGGGTTTCAATTATCCGTGCAGAATGCGAATTAGTACAAACGGTGCACGTCAATTCGCCGTACCATCATCGTATACATCGTATAACTTATACTGCTTTCCACGTTAACGCCTTGAATCGTTTTGCAATATCTCCTACAATTTTAACTTTTTCTAAATAATTTTTTCATCAAAAACTTCTGTAGTTCTCTATCTTCAAATTTGTCGCTGGAAGTTTTTCGAAATCTAAACTTTCTTCGATTCAATTGTCAATGAAAGTTGAAGAAGCATTCCGATCGACTCGTATTAATAAATAAAAATGAATTTACTGAAAAAAAAAACAAATGAAATTAACTGATTATTTTTCTTAATTAAGTTTTGATTTAATTTTTTTCACAATTATTGTAATAAGAAAAGCATGTTTTGATTTATTTTACTTATATCTATATGTTATGTGTTATGTTTTTTGAGAATTTTATATTGTTTTTTTGATATTTTCTTTGCCATAATAAACCAGCTTAATTTTATATTTATTCCAAGTTAGATATTTTTTTCGTAGTACGGTAAGTAGTCATAATAATTTGTAAAACTTTTTTGACTAAAATAAGTAGGTGCGGATTAACCGTGCTTTTCGATTTTCCGGGCTTGGTTCAGTCCCGACCAGCACGGATAATCGAGGTTCTACTGTACTTTCTTGTACCGGGTAGGCCAACTACGAGTGTCGCTCGGCCATATATCGGCAACGGTTTACAGTACAGCTTTGGGAAAAAATATCTGACTAATTACCTCGAGAAACATTTGGAAATTATTTAGAAAAGCGTAGGATGATCGCTAGAGGGCGTCACTGATCACAAAGAATTTTAATTCTTATTTTACGCAAAATTTACCAACTTAAGGCCTATCATAAATACGAAAATCGGAATCTACTGAAAATTTTGCATATTTTACATCGGACAACTGTTTTGTATTTTGTCAAATAAGGGGTTGGGGAGGAGGGGAAAGTTTGTATTGAAGAAACGCTTATAATTACGGTTCTGTTGAACCGAATTTTGTAAACTTAGTCTCGCTGGATATAGCTTTGCTCCTCTAATCTAATGCTTACAAATTTGAACCAATCTAAAAAGTGACGTGCATGCTAGAGGGCGCTGTTTAATTTTTTTCGGGAATTTTGTTTTTTTCTCGAAAATATTAAATGGAAACATACATTTTTGACAACAAATTAAAAAAATAGATCAAACTAGCAACAAATCAGCGAAAACCGGGTCTCCCTATCTATTACCAATCCGAAGATATCTTCAGAAACGAGTGGGTGGTAAAAATTTCTTCTATAAATTTAAATTATTCTGCTTCCCGTGAACGGAATTTAGCAAATTTGGTCTTATTTATTATTTATAAATTTGGTATTATTGTTTGGTTCTAATTTGTAAGTATTAGTTTGGAGGAAGCCTTAGTGATGCCGGAACCTGGCAGGTAAAAGTTGGGGCTGCAACCCAAGTATACTACGATGGCTGTACGTCAGTATAGTAAGACCTATGGTTACGTACGGGGTAATAACCTCGTTTCAGAAGGTCACTAAAGTTACAATCAGGAATACCCTTGACAAGTTGCAACGGCTGGCATATGTATGCATCACCGGAGCTATGAGAACATGCCGAACTGCGGCCCTAGAGGTAATTTTAGACCTCACCCCCTTACACATGGTGGTGGGGGGAGCGGTCCTTGCGGCTATGCACAGACTGACCAGGGCGGGGACTGGAAGGGGCGAGACTCCGTACCAGAGAGCATGGACATCTCAAACCGGGCTCCCCCCACTTCTAAGTCTACCGAATGATGAAATGGCCAAAGAATACAGCTTTGAAACGAATTTCCTCACCAAGCTAAGCAACAAGAGAGAGTGGGTAGGAGAACACTCCACGTACTCTCTAAAAGGAAACACTATCAAGTGGTATGTGGACGGTTCTAAAACCGATAAAGGAACAGGTGCAGGCATATTTGGGCCAGGAACCAAATATTCCGAGCCAATGGGAATATACCCCAGCGTCTTCCAAACGGAGATCAATGCCATTGGAAGATTTGCTCAACTGAACCTTGACAGAAACTATCGGAAGTAGAGCATTGCAATCTTCTCCGATAGTCGAGCAGCCCTAATGGCGCTGAGCTCTAAATTAGCTCGAAATTAGTCTGGGAATGTCTTAATAGATTAAACAACCTGGGCACGAAAAATAGAGTTGCATTATACTGGGTACCAGGACACACTGGAATCAGAGGCAACGAAGAAGCTAATTCACTAGCAAGGAAGGCCGCCACAACTCCGTTTGTGGGACCTGAACCGTTCTGTGGTATAGGGACGAGCACCTACAAAAAAGAACTTAAAGATCGAGAAGAGAGGCTCAGATCATCCTTCTGGGAGAATCTTCCTAGTCGGAGACACTCCAAGATCTTCCTTGAAAGCTGCAATAAGCATAGAGCAAAAACTTTGCTGGAGCTTAGCAGGAATAGGCTGCACATCCTTACAGGGTTCCTTACTTGGTGAACACATGACAAGGATATGTCTAAAACAGAATAGCGACTGCAGGTTCTGCGGGGGTGAGGATGTAAATCCGAAACACCTGACATCTTACTGCACCGCCATCACAGAAACCCGAGCCAACCATCTCGGTAAAGACGTTACAGACGAAGAAGACCTTCTCTGAAACCATCACAGCTAATGCAGTTTATCAAAGCTCTTGGACTGGATGGGGAGCTTTAGGAGCGGGCATACCTCAGCATCTTACAGCTCACGCAAGGGGGCACAATAGATCAATAGGTCGCAGCGCAATATCACCCTCATTTCATCTAAATCTAGTTTGGAGGAGTAATGCTGTTTTCAACGAAACTAAATTTGCAAAATTCGGTTCAACAGAACCGTAGTTATAAGCATTCCTTCAGTACAAACTTCCCCCCCCCCCCTTATTTGACAAAATATAAGAAAATTGTTCTATTTAAAATATGCAAAATTTTCTGTAGATTCCGATTTTCATATTTGTGTGGTAAATTTTGCATAAAATAAGAATTAAAATTTTTTGTGATTGGTTATGCCCTTTCGCGGTCATCCTACGCTTTTCTAAATAACTTTCAAATGTTTCTCGGAGTCACTTTAGTCAGTAATATTTTTTTCCCGAAGCTGAACCGTTCCTGAGATATGACCGAAGGTACAATACATATCTCCAATAAATTATATGTCGTAAAGAAATGTTTTAAACTTAATTTAAATTATAATTTTAAAGCTTGAACATTGTTTCGGAATCTTCCAGTTCTAAACATTGTTCCAAGATTTTCAAATTAATTTTTGAATTTCTCAAAAAATATATTTCAAAATGCTACCACCCTCTGCCTGGCTGAGCAATTTTTTTTAATTGATATTTTGAAACGTGTTCCGGTTGTTCTGAACATCGTTTTAAAAATGGTTAAATATATTGCCATCCCATACCATTTCTCTTTTTCCAGATTGTCCTAGATCTTCAAAATGGATGGTGAAATATGTTGAAGTTTCGAAGCTTGTTCTAGATTATTTTGAATTTTGTTCCAAACTTTTCTAATTTCAAACATTTTCTGAAGGGTGTAGACCCACTGCAGCGCCCAAACCAAATTTACTAACTGATTTCTTGTCAGGTTATGTACTTGAACCTCGAAAAATCAAAAAGCATTGTTACGCAAGCCTGACTGTCCCCAAAGATGCGGCTAGTAATTTTGCAGGAAGTATTATTGTTTGTAGTGCACATAAATTACCCATTTCTGCAATTGTTTTAAACATTTCTTGAGGTAAATAATAGAAAAAAGTGCGTAATAGATTGCAGTGTATTTTGAAAAACCTCTTCTTCGATAAAACAGTTGCCTATTTGAATTTTAGGGTGTTCTATTCATTCATTTCATTTTATATTTATCTTAGATGTCCAAACTCTATCAATATCTGCTGGCTGTATATTTTCGTTCTCTTGAGTGTCATCTGTTTTTAATGGGTGAATTTTTTAAATACCTTTTTCACCACCTTCCTCAGTTGAGTAACCAAAGTCTCGTCCCACATCCTCCCATTGGTACGGGCACAAAATCACGTCCTGCGACTTGTATTCTGCGTCCCTAAATGCTCCTCCTGGTCGTCCTACGAGACTCAACAGCGGCAGATATCCAGGACTTGAACGAATTCCTGGGAAAACTCCCAAGAATCACCAGAAGGACATCCTAAGAGCTGCTAGAAGCTGGGAGAAGAGAAGCCCACTTGAAGAGGAGGCTACAACTTTTTTTAGGAAGTAACTAATGATTGCTATTATGTCAATTGTGGACGCCAAATCTGGAAAGGCTAAAACATGGTAATTAGAAATCAGAAAATAGTTTGCCAAAATCGATAAGTATCAGGGGAAAAAAGCTTTGCTGAGATTTTAAATGTCTTTACGCGTATTTATAATGAATTCTAAAAGTTTGGTATAATTTTTGGGGCACACCTTGTATATTTACATTCATAACGTGATTAACTAAATTGCTTGTTTTGTTTTATTCCCAAAACCAGCACAATCAATTTTGACCGAATACTACGAACACGGCAATACTTTATTGCCTATGGATATCAACAATCTGCATTAAAGAATCCGAGAGAGGCCAACCGATTATCCTGCTGTTTGATTGTAAATGATACTGACGGGCAACGGACAACTCTGTTACGAAAAAGTCGCCGTGGGTCCTTCACGAAACCTAGGGATGCTAAGACCCCCATCAGCCGGTGAGTATACCATTCTGTCCACGGTTCTGCCTATTATTAACTGTGAACATGTTATTTATATTTTTTTGTTGTTGCGCTTTTTCTCAATTGATTAATGTGGATTTGTTGCTGAGTGATATAACTGGCAAAATTATTAAAATCGTATAATTCGTAGCAAATAATATTTTGCTTATTTATATAAGTATATAATATAAGCCAGCTGGTTCACAACGATCATAATTAATGGGCTTTGTGGTAATTAACTAATTTCCACTTGAAAGAATTTTTCAATCCTTGTGGCGCTATTTTGCGATGTTTAACTATCTATACTAGCTGGGTTTATGTCTTAATTATGTTGGAAATATTATTATATAGTACCGACTTAAACGGTTTAGTAATTAAATTTTATTGTTTGTTTAATAACTCATTGCCTATGAGAAATATTTATTATCGAACTAGTTAGCCTGTTTGAACGATTATATTTCTTGGTATTAGTATTATACAATGGTATTGAAGATTATATTAACTACTTTTACTCTTATATTATTGTAGAAAAGGAAAAGAACAGAGGCGTTGTGTGGTTCTTACCTAATTGATTGATCTTTGATTAGAATAATAATCTGAGAACGTCCTCATGGACTATCTCTGGTCGGTTGGGTGAACCATTGCTGCAATTTGATTGTTCCTATTAACGTCCTCATTATCTCTTTGTTGTGGTGGTTTTTAATTGTTTCGCTTCAGTGTTCTGTACGTCATTTGGTAAATTTTCGGGCAATACTTCTACAATTTGAAAAAAGAACTTAAAGGTGATGTGTTGGAGCTTAGAGGATGGTTTATTAAGGGTAGTTTTATACGAGAACTTGCTTAATTTCTTATATCTACAAATAAGACAGCTAATCGCTTATAAAAAAGCGAAATTAAGTGAAAAATAAAGTCTTAGAAAACAGAAGAAGAAAAAGTTCTCCAAGAGAAACCAGTTGCTAATTGAAAATGGAAGTGTGCTCTTCTCGTGTGCTCGTTCATTTTAAAGGTGGTAAACGAAACACTACAAACATTTTTTGGATTTGCATCAGTCAAAAATTTCATAAAAATGACTTGGATTAAGTTATTGTTTTGGCTATAAACCGGCTTGTTTCTAAACAAATATGAATATTTCTTTATAAAATCTGCAGTAGTCACGGTTACCTTTTTTGGGAAGTAAAAGAATTCGAATATTCTTACATTCCACTCTTTTGGCCAATATCTCTGAACTATATAATTTGCGTCTACATTTACCCCGATTGTCGTTATATGTATTAGGTATGGAGGTTGGTTGAAAGCGAGAGATTGCAAATAATGTTTCGAGTCTGCACTAACTTAGTTTGATAGTAAAAGATGAGCATTGTTTCATCCACTTCATTACTTCATTCGACTTTATTACTCAATCTATATCCGAGGACTGTGGTCCCCAAGTAATGAAGTGAATGAAACAATTGTCATCTTTTACTATCAAACTCGCTAAGCAGTCAAAGAAATGGTGTTCTTCTAACCCACATTTCCAACGGTTTTACTCACGTCCAACGATTGGAAACTTCAACAAGAGATGCCTCATTACAAATTAAGTTTGTAACCTCGTCATGATGACATAAATAAATGTCGAAAATTTGAGGAATTATTCCTTCGCCTACCTCTTGTTCTCTTATCCGTTGTTCTTGCCAGCCATACCTTTTTTGTTCTTCTATTTTCCCCCATACGCATCATATGTGTCCGAACCACTTCATCTTTTGCCTGTCCATGTATTCTAGGATCGGTTCCACCTTGAGTTCTTCTCTTATTTTCTGGTTTCTTATTCTATCTCTTCTAGTTACCTACTCCTTTGACTGCTCTTAAGTACTACATTTCTAACGTTTAAATTTTACTTTTCATTTGATTCGTTTCACATCCATAAGTTAAGATTGGCTTGAACACTGTATTATAGACGACAATTTTGTTTTTTTTTTGTTTTTTTTCTTCCTCACGAATGTGTTACTTAGTGCGTAGTATAGCTTATTTGTGCTTTCTATTCTGCCAACCAGTTCCGGATCTTCTATTCCAGAGTTCCCTTCTATCCAGTTTAATTTCTGCTTTAACATCGTTTTTTTTCCTATTAGGTACCATGAATTTAGTTTTATGTATGCATATTTATTTTCATTTTTTTTTTGCAGTGCTGTTTTCCATAGATTTAAATTTGTTTGTAAGTCTTGACCATTTTTAGCAAATACTCTCAAGTCATCAGCGAAGGTACATTCCGCTATCTTTACTACCTGCATGTTTCTATATCTTACGTGGATTTTTTCGTTTTGTTCTTAAGTTCCTTAATAACGTCGTCAACCACCATATTAAAAGGGACTGGGCTAAGCATTGCCCCTTGCGTCAGGCCATCTTTGGTTAAAAATTCTTCGGACTGCATTTTTCTCATTCTTAGATAATTTCTGTATTCTTGTAGATACTGACTATGGCCTTACATCTCCAAAAGCTTTTTCTATATCTACAAATGCTACCACTATATTATTATTTGGATTCTTATCTATTATTTGCTTTACTTTCCACCCTTTAGTATCTGTTTGTATATGTATGAATCCTCATCCTTGTTGAATGTTCTTCTTCTGCTTCTTCCCTCAAACACGTCTCCTTTCTTTTTTTCCTTCTTTTCTTGTTTACTCTCTTTCCCAACGCCGTCTGGTTTTCTACTTTTTTAACGTTTCTAACTTCCCCTATTTTTCCTTTTTCTTCTCTCTACGTTTCTTTACTTCTATCTTTACTGTCACCCAATCTTCTTCTTTTTTTCTTTATTTTCGTAGTGATGGGTATTTTATGTTTCTGTGTCACTATTAATTTCACCCTCTTTTTAACCGTTGGTATCAGCTAAATTGACCCTGACTTTTTCTTAAATTTTAAAAATCTCACCGTGTGATATTAATTATAAAGTAGTAAACTTAACATGACATGAGTACATATTTCTTGGTAGACGACCTAGAGCAAGAAGTTAGAGATAGCAGTAAATGAGCCAAATTTGAAACTTGTTGTAAGGAAGACTATAGCATTTTGGACCTTTTATATTCATACAAAATAATTGCCTTTATTTAGCTACTATTTTAATCACAAAATCATTAAATATTATGTTAGAACTTCCAACTTTGGCAAGATAAAAAAATTGAATAGAGATAACTCTCTCTTTTTCGACAATGCTTGCTATAAAGTGTCCTACATTCCTTTCCTCTTAAGTTTCAATAATATACGATTACGGTTTGACAGTTGAAATACTGCTTCATCCGCCTTTTCTGTATTTTTAAAATTGATAATCAAATCGACCACATCTGTGCTTTCTTCACTGCTGCTTTTGTCTGAATTGGTCATTTAATTACTTTTCTTCGATTTTATTTTTAATTGGAGTTTTATTATCGCCTTGATAATGACAGCTTTACTGTCGAAACACGTCGGTGTTGTAGTAACATTTTTTTTTTGCTGTGCTGTGGGTTGAAGTGTTTAGTGTTCCACTTCTGCACCAAAAGTGTAGAATTTTATTAATTAGTTTTTTTTATTTCTTGTCTCTCTTTTCTAGCTTTGGTTTAGAAGCCTTTGGAAAAGGTTGATGTCTTTCAGGTTAAAATAATGATTGCTATTAGGACATCGATACTACGATATCGAGTATCAATATTTTCATATGAAGTTCTTAGTTTAGATTTTGTAGTGCATCATAATTTTACTACATAATACTTTCTTTTGCTATTTTGGCTTCCCTTAAACAAGCACCACCAGCAAAAAGAGTTTTGGCAACCTGCTTCCGTGATCATTGCGAATGTTCTCTGTCGCATTTGTATTGATATCGTTGGAAGCAGGCATTCCATTTGGCATTGCGAACATTTCGACTACATAAAAAAAAGATATCAATGTTAATAAAGGTTTTGTATTCAAGTCAGTGTAAAGATCATTAAAGACTTTTACAGTTCTCTAATGGAGACCTTGCAAGACATTAATCTTTAGAATCCCAAAATATATTTGTTTTTTTTTTAATGCATTTTAAAATATTAGAAAAATGTTTATCGAATTGCATAGAACTTTATTAACGCAAACAGAAGAGGATATTATATTATAGAAATAATAACAATTATTAAAACATGTGTAAATTTTGATACATGTATTTTTGAATTGTTGGTGTCTGGAATCTGGAATTTGGAACCTAAAATCAAAAAGAAACTAAATATTAAGTACAATACAGTGTAGGTGGATTTAATATTTTACCTTTATTCGCCGTCGTCATCCCTCTTGCATCCGAGGCAAACAATAATGGTTGTTTTTTCTGTGCACTCTTTGCACTTTGTGTAGTGTTTGTTGCCATTGGCTCAACACATATGACAACGACCTCATTTTCTAGTGGGCGGTGTTTTTTCTGGTGTTTTTTTTTAATGTTCTACCGGTGCTTTCAATTGAAGAACACACTGCTTTCGAAAACTCTCTTCCATCTTTCAAAATGTGGGCCGTACGCCTTGAAATATGTACATACATCCACCAAAGCCATTCCTAGCTCTTGTTGAAAATTCTTTCGACGCTTTTTCAATGCCGTTTGTTTATTCCAGTCGGGGGTTTTTGTTATCTATATAACAAAGGCATTACAATATTGCATGCCACATCTATATATATCTAGTACATAAAAATACGAAATGGCCATCTCCTGGTGCTTCTTTTGCAAGAATATTCTCTAACCAGCTTGTCGAGTACATCAACACCGATTTTGTATGGTTGTATGAAAGGATAATTTCTGATTTTGAACTTTTCTTCTTCTCCTGATATTTTGTGCTCATGATGTGCGCTTGACAAAAGTAGGTACTACAAATTTTCATGGCTTCACAATATTTGATACTAAAGTAAAATCTTCGGTGAAACGAAATTCAGAAGAATGCAATGCTCGAAATTTTATATCAATTAGGCTCTTTGGTAAATCGATTTTTCCGTACTGGTCCTACTACAGTCAAGTTTTTTGCCAACAATTCTTCTTCAAGAGATATATCTGTGAAGAAATTGTCGCATGTAATATTACGTCCTCAGCCATACCAATGATTCACTAATGCTTTTACAATCCAAGGTCCTTGATTTCGTTTTACCTCATTCCCCTCTTTTCCAGTATAAACTTCGAAATTGCAACAGCAAAATTTTTCAGGGTCACAAAGAGCCAACACTTTTATCCCATAGAGTATGCATACTCTCCAGGTTTGCTAGGACTGTAAACTCTAAATGGACACCTGCCTCTAAGTGACACAAGCTGTTCGTCGACCGTCCTATTATTAGAAAGAACGTAAGAGTTTCGACAATTGTTTACAAAAGTGGTTGTAATTTCACGAATAGGTGCAAGTTTATCATCATTTTTTTTCTTTCAACTCTTGTTGTTAGATCATCAAAGCGTATTAATCTTCCCATGTCCATAAACCTATTTCTGTTCATTGTAGCTTGATAAAGAGGCCTACTCAAAGGTTGGTTGAATGTGGACCACAAATTGTGTGGATCTTCACGTGATTCTCTAAAGCGACCGGTCAAAATTAGCATCTACCTTCTCCAAATCCTTCATTTTGGCCTCATGTTCATTATTCGTATACAAAACAATTTGTTCTATAATTTCATCAGACATAAATAATTTGAAACAGTCCAAAATTGCAGTAACACTTTGCTTTTATAAGTTAGACCTTCTTTGTTTTTAAGTAAATCATCTGTTCTAACTTTCCTAGCTTTGGGTTTCATCATTATCCAAGGAGTCCGAGGATAAGGGTTGCTCTGCTTCATATACACTTTCAGAAATATTACCCACGTTTTCTTCTGAAACATCTCCGTCGGAGGTCACATTACTAAACACTTCATTAATTTCCAAATCCCTATCACCAACATCATCTGAATCGTCCATTAGGGCCTGCCAAAGCTCTTGGTCTGTCAATGACCGTTTAGAACCCATGGCGGCAATAACAGCTGATAGATTGTCACTAAATAAGTAATCAAGAATGAAATGACACAATATTGTGCAATATATGTCTCAACCGAAAACCTTATTAAAAATCAGTGCAACATCAACGCCCGAAACGGGTCGGTCACGACCCAAATAATATAAATTTGCTATAAATCGCAAAGCGACTAATAAAAATTATGTCCAACCAATCCATAAGTCGTAGAATACATACAGAGGAGCATATCCAAGAGGATCTAGCGCAAGAACAATTTTTCAGGGAATTATAGCGAAAAATGAAGGTTAAATTGGAAAATTTTTTGAATTATAATTATCAAGTGAAAAATCTTAGTTATTATTAATTTGTCCAAAGAGCTGTGTTCCTAGTTTGAACGTAGCTATTTCCAAAAATAACTTTGTTTTGTGTGATTTGTTTTGACGACAGCATTTAGCGTTACTATTAAGCAGAAACTGTTAACAAAATAAGTTGTTGTTGTTGTCCTAAAAGGACCTTTTTTTAATTTTAAATAATTATTTATATTATTATTTAAATTGCCTACACTATTCTCAACAAATTAGGTGTATCAATTCGAATCACCTCATCACAAAACAAATTCCTGACGTCCAACGTACACACTGAATATCAAAGAAGAGAGAGGTCTTTTGTCAAAACCGACAATAACCCCAGGAATATAATACGTTCTATTCTATCCTCCTCCTACATTCTTTACACCCATTCTCTCCTATTTCCTTCGATCGTTTTTAAAAAGAGGAATTCGACAATATATCATAATAAACGCTATCGTTTTTCAAAAACAGAAACGAAACGGAAAAAAAAATCACGACAGAGAAGAAACTATTTAACAAATTGGGGTCTCCCGGCTAAAAGAAATAAACCGCCGGGACGTCTTTACCCCTGACCAAGATCGTTAACTGTTCAGGGTCAAGTGGTCCCCGATACAAAGCAATTTCAGACCGAATAATTTCGTTTTTCTAGGACCGATTCGTTCGGGTGACTTCTTTCTTGAAGTTATGCCTCGTATCAGTGCGGGGTTTTTCACGAAATCGCGTTAATGACCGACAAAGAAGTGCATGGTCGTTTTCTTTTTTTTTTTTTCGTGGAATCGCCCGTGAAAGGAGAACAGGTGTAGAAATAATATTTTCTCACGCCAACTTGACGATAGGACATAAATTCACGATTTTGACATGTTTTCTATTTATCAAATTTTATGGGGAAATTCTTCCTCGTAAAATTATTTGGCTGTTACTAATTAGTGTAGGTTTTAAACACGAATCAATGTATCTATTCTAAGAAGGTGAAAATAAAATTAACTAAAATTAAAAAGAAAAAGAGGACGGTCAATCCGACTGCTCCGAATAACAAAATACAGTCGCAGAAAGTTAAGCAACGCGCACAATTAAGATGTTATCATGGCCTAGCTCGATACGGCTAGCTGTCAACAATTAACGTTATTTATTATGAGGTAACAATGGTAATGTTGTGATATTGTGATTGGGTGGTCTCCCGGACAGGATTGTGCGCGCTTCGAACACACCACATCAAAAGAATAAGAAGAAGCAAAAGGACTATAAGCACGGCCAACGCGATGCTGAATTACTATATACCTTCTAATAGAATCGAACTAACAGTCTAATGTTGCTGCGGTCTAGGCTAGTCATTCTCATTAGTTTTATATTGAAAAATACCAGTCGGATCTATCAATCTACTCGCTATAACCTCTTCTATTTCTTCTTCTATCTTTCTCTAATTGTTCAGTTCTTCTTTCGACAATGAAACATTGACATAATGTCGGATCGCGTACTATTCGGATCGTTTATGCCGTGGAATGTTAAGCATTTAACTATGTTTGAGGTATTTTTTTTTGGTTTGAGAACAGTCAGGAAGAAAGTCAAAATTCTATCAATATTTTAGATTCGAAATACCTTCTTCAACCTTCCCCATTGCAGTAAATACAAAGCCAATTACATAAACTAATTATGAATTTGGAACGGGAGAAGATACCAACAAAATAGCGAGGAAGTATAATAATCCTCATTCACAAAAAAGGGGACCAAATGCAGAGAAATCTCCTTGATCAACATGGCACACAAAATTCTAAAATCCTCTAAAAATTTTTGTAGAAAATTTCTTGCGCGGGTTTCAAGAGAAATAGATCTACCATCGACTAGATCTTTACTACTCGAAAATGAGTGAGAATTCAATAGGATCATCCATAATCTCTTCATTGATTTCAGGCAAGTATACGATAGCATTAAGAGAGACCAACTATGGAACGCAATGGCGAAACTCTGTCCCAAAAAAACTTATGGACTATGACCAAAGCAATGGAAGTGAAACTTGTTTCGAAAGAAAGATTCTCCGAAAGATCTGTAACCTGTTTCACGACTCGAATATCAATTAGTACCGAAGAAGAACAATTATGAATGTTAAAGAGATCTACAATGCCATTGACGTTGTTCCAGAGATCAAGTCACTGCGACTAGGATGGACCGGCCACATGCATAGGCTTGCTGGTAATAGCCTTTCCAGGCTAGTCTAGGAAGAGACAGTGACTGGGACAAGGCCGTTGGGACACATCTGGTTAGATCTAACAACAATGGAGCTACCCATCTATCCAACTCTTATGGATAGTACCTATCGGGAACAGGTTGCATACAATAGGATTCCAACCATTAGACAACGCTCCAACAACGTTCTCGGTAAAATGACACACATCTGAGACTTAGTTAGGGAAGTATTAAAACTTGTTTTTCAAAACTCATCCACTGCCATTACTGAACTTAGTCCCAGATCATAGTTATTTAACCCATGTGTACCACTACTGTTAAATCAATCTCAATTCCAAGACGATTGTTATTTTGGCAGCAAGAAGTGTCCTCATTATTTTCTATGGGCATTTGTATAACTTACTTAACTTCTAGAACTTTAAATTTGGCAACACCCTCTACAAATCTCCATAATGTTTACTTATCTCTCTTTTCCAAAATAAATCTTTTGGCAAAGTTAAACTGGAAATGCAAATTTTTGGGCGGTTGTTTGGAGGCTAATTGTTTTATAATATTCTACTGGATATTCGGTAAAAGAGCTCAAACACTTGATCGGGAGGCATATAAGATTGTCCAACCAAGGCAAAAGTAAATTTAATTTTAGAAATATGATTTGGAACAATTCTATAAAGCCAACGATGGAGTTCTTATTGAAGCTAGAAGCGTTGCTAGATAAAGTTCCATTGCAAATACGCCAAAGGTTATGGTTTATGCAAGATGGAGCTCCTCCACATTTTAAGGTTGCTATACGAGACTTCTTGAATACGAGGTGCACTGCAAAAAGACGAACAATGGTAATTTCTCCAGAAAAGTCCAATTTTGAGAGAATATGGAAGAGGACTGAGGCTATGAGGCTAGAGTTTTTTGGTAATTACTGATGTATCCACAAGTATGAAGTTACGTTTTTAGGATTCCACTTACTAGATGATGGCCCTTTTACAACTGTAAAGTTATACAAATTGAATTGTTGTCAAAAATACGTTAATTGGTCAGCTAGTTTGGGCAAGATTTTTTGGCACTCGAATAAGACCAGCAAAAAACCTCGGCTCAGTATAAGTTCTTTTCTTAAGTTCCGATTTGCTTCTGTCTTGAGCCCATATCTGTCAGAGGTGTTTCAAAACCCATATTGTAATGATTGCTAACATAATTTCTAAAGAAACATTCTTTAACTCTTCATTGTCCATCCACTGACTGATTGTATATTTTGTGTAATTTTCAGATATTCAGCTCACAAGGTAAGACTTTCTATGAATGTTGATATTGCATTTTTCTTATAGTCATTCTTATGTTGGCACCACCACGACCTTCTTTCGGAGGAGTCTCCTCCGCGGAGTCGGTTATTTTTGCAAGACTCAGGGACGTGATTAGTGAGGGCAACTTTTTTCCTGATGGCCAATTCGCTCTGGAACTGAAACACTCGACTGGTGCAGTTTTTCTTGACCTGGTCCAGGCATTCGTTTTGGTGTGGCATGATGATGGTTTGGTGTATAAAATGGGCAGATATCAATCCGAAAAAGATATCCCTTATTCGGTCGTACCTCTCCCAAAGAACTTTTCGTATCAAGAGGCTTGGCGAGCACTCTATCATCAGACGTGCGAATGCTGGTGTACCTCAGAGCTCCTTACTTGGGCCCGAACTGTTTATCTTGTACACCAGCGATATCCCTGTGAATATCAGCACCCGCTTGGCCGAAACGACGTATTTGTGTGCAGAAGGCTGCAGAGATCAGTAGATGAGCTTTGTGAATGGGCTCGGAAGTGGAGACTAATTTTTAATCCCGACAAATGTGTAGCGATTTGGTTCTCTTGAAAACGAAATCCCCCTCCAGCATCATCATCGGGGACGGCAGTTGCCCTAGAGTCCCCAGGTGCAGTATCTTGGGATGGTTCTTGATACAAGGCTCGCCTTTAAACACCACTTTTCGATGGTGGCGTCCCGATTCATTCTCTGTACGATCATGCGTTGTACTCGGTTGGAGAACCCGTTGATGCAGCATCTCGGGGAGCTAGATCCTGACAGACCACCACCTTGTATCGAGAAAGCGAAAAGAAAGACCTCAGCAGGAGTCCGCTTGTGCCAAGAATCGTCTCATTACTCCGTGGACTCTGTTATGTGAGAGTCTCTCACCAAAACGTCACGTGATACTCTCCGATGCATCTATTGGTTAAAATTGACTTGGTGGAATATGTACTTGAATGTCTGCTGCAATTGGCGGGTTTTGAATTTAAGCGTGTTCTTTTCATTTATTAAATCAAATTAGCATCACAACTATAAAAAGAAATCTAGAACTGCGTTAATCAGCATCGTTTTTGCTAACTAATCGGTTGAAGCTATGACTAGGTTTCTTTTCACCATAATTTTTCCCTAGTCCTTGAAGAGAATCGTTTGAACAGCATAAATTCACCTTAATTGACTCTTACTTTATTGACCTTAATCTAAAACTATATCAAGTTTAAAAAGTTTAAGACTTCAGACACTTTCTCACAGTTAAATAAGACACCCCGGTATACAACAAAACTATTTTTCCACAGCTCCACAAGTTATTCAACCTGATTTGCTCCTACACCCATCATCCTTTCTTTCACCTCCTGACAAATGGTACAACTCGTACGGCTCTCTCCAAATTAAGATCTATTCCCGCGCTTATTAGTTCGTTACGCCAGCGCCGCGAGGCACCAACTAATAAAAACAGTTGAAAGTCGTGATGGCCGCGAAACGTATTGGCGATCGTAAAATATTGAAGAGTTCATTTTTCTTCTTCTGTTTCGAAGGTTCGACGAACGTATCCGTTTGGTATTCTCTCGTATTCGTTTTGTCTTAGCCAATTTGCTTGTTTGTCTTTAATTGAGCATTTATTTTTTTTCCTCTCTTACGAGGAGGAGTAGGAGAAGAGAAGAAAGAATAAAATTAATGATGTGAGTTTTGTATTTTCCGTTATTAATGCTGATGATGAATATATGTTAAAGAACATTAAAATTTGTTCGTATTTTTTTGTACGGTATTGTACAAACGCACTTAAATAAATAATTGATAAATGAAGTTATCTTACCATACCTAATCACCCGTTAAATCAACCAAAAAAAAAAAAGATCAGAAACCTCAAAAGTAATTTACTTGTTTTTTATACCCTAGTATACCGGTCAGAAAACTCAATTTACCCATTGTACAATTCTTTTATTGCCGATGATGATATATTTCCGCTGACCATTTGGCACTGCTGTAAGCGCTACCTAACACTGATACCCTATTGGATCCAGGTAATTACAGGTTACAGTAGTTGGAACAAGAAAATTATACTCTTAGAATGATGGTTATTTTATCGTTTTCACTAAATTGCATGTATTTAGGTGGATTCTCGGCCTAAATGGTACTAAAAGCCGTTTTTCCTTTAATGTTATTGCTTCGTTTTGATTGTTAACATTGGACGTCGTTTGTTTTGTTCTTGGCTGAATCGTGTATCTGATGTTTTACTTTCAGTTAATGTCTGTGTTAGTAGAATAGATATTTCTAACTACTGGCGGCAATAATTGCTAATTTTGATTGGATTATACATCGTAAGGCTTGCATTTTTTTTTTTTCATTAGACTGTTTTGCTTTTTCTGTACTGGATTATAAACATTTATTTGTAAAATACAGAGTGGCCCATCGAAAATAAAACAGATGAATTATGAACAATGAACATCTACAGAGGCAACAAATGGCCGAATAAGTTTTGTGTTGCAAAATCGATGTCAGCCTTCTTACCAAAAACAATAACGGCAGTTTTCTTAGCATTGATGAGTTAAAAAAAATGTTTGGTTGACATTTTGATAATCTTGGCAATATTAGAATTTATGGTGACACTGACAGCAACTATGTCTTCACGATTAAATTAGAAATATATTTGAGGATCATCAGCATGATGGTGATAAGAATAATGCTTAAGGAACTTATGCAGCTTGGATGTGTAACGAGTGAACAAAAGAGGTCCCAGAACAGATCCCTGAGGTACACCACTACGCAGAGGCACCAAAACTAACTAGAAATTGCTACAACTAGAGTTATATGTCAAATTAGTCTCACTGGAAGACATGACTATGAAGTGGTTTCTTCTACTCTTTTATTGTCTTTATCATCCTCTCTTCTTCATTTTTTTTTTCTTGCTTTTCTTGTTTGCTTTCTTATGTTTCTTCTTCATGATTGATAATTTTTTTTTATAGTTTTCTGTTTCGAATTCTTTCTTCCCTTTCCTCTACCTCATTTTATTTCTGGTATTATTCCTCTTTTTCCCTCGTTTTTTATTCTGTTTCTTTTCTATTTCGTCTATTTTCTTATACTTCCTCTTTACGACCTTTCTCTTCTTTATTGGTTTGAAACATTTTCCGTTTTGACTGTTTTCTTCTATTTTTCGTTCTTCTTCTTTGCATATTTCTTTTCTATGACATCATTTGCTGTCGCTTTCTTTTTGATTAACATTTTCTCCACATCTCTTTTCATATCCGATATCTTCCGATATGTTTGTTTCTTTCAATTCCTTCTAGATCCTGTTCTTTCTTTCTTCTAGTTCTCTTCAAATAATGTTTCTTCTATTTCGTTCTTTTAAGGTTTTTCTTTTAATGCAATCTTTCTTTAGTTCGCCTTCGATTTCACGTATGCTTGTTTCCTTGTGTCTTTTTGGTTTATCTTTTCGCGTTTCTTGATATTGTCGTTGGCGCCCTTAATTATGTTTCAATTTCGAATGTTTTTTCCTGTTTCGAATGTTTTGTGCTTTGTCTGTTTTGCTCTCTCCTCATTTTTCTTTTCTTTTCGTTTTGTCTCTTCATACTTGATTTCTTACGATATGTATGTTTGTTTTTTTTTTCATTGTTTTCGATTTTTACTTTTTATCATCTTCTCTTCTGCGTTTTTCCTTCACCCTCTTGCTCTTCTCGTTCGTTTTCTTATGTTTCCTATTTATCACCTTTTTCTCTTTCATTTTCTCGAAATCATTTTTTCTTTGGTATGTGGTCTCTTTGCATATTTCGTTTCTTCCCTTCGTTTGCTCGATACTTTTGTTCATTTCTTATTTTGTATATCTTTGTTACCACCCTCCCTTCTAAGTTTTTTCTTCTCCTTTTTTTTTCTATTTCAAATGTTTTCTCCCATTTTTCTTCCTTATTTTTCTTCTTCGCTTCCATGTTCTCTCTTCTCTCTTTTGCCTACATTTCTCTTCATATTCAATTTCCTTTCGATATGCTTGTCTCTTTCATTGTTTCCGCTTTTTTCCTGTTTCATTTTACTTCTCGTTTGCTTTCACAACTTTTTTTTTGTTTTGAATATTTTCTCCTATTTTTCGTCCTTTCTCTTTACATATTTTCTTTCCTCAATCCCAGTAACTCTGTCCTTCTTTTCTGGTATTTTCTTTTTGCCTCATTTCTTGCTGTATATTGGTTTCTTTCATTACTTTAGTTCCTTCTTCTTTATCATCATCCTCTCTTCTGTATTTGTTTATTGTGTCTTGTTCTTCTCGCTAGCTTTCTTATGTTTTCCCTTCATTATCTTCATCTTCTTCGTTTTTTTCATCACGCTTGCTTTTTTATGATTCCTTTTCTTACCTGTTTTCGTTTTCTTTTTTTATATATTTTCTCCTATTTTTCGTCTCTTATTTTGCCTCTCCACTATTATTGATTAACTTTTGCTTAGATCTCTGCTCATACTCGATTTCTTCGGGTATGCTTATTTCTTTCATTGTTTCCTTTTTTCTTGTTTATCATTACGTTTTCGTCTTTTCTCATTTTTTTTATGACTTCTACTTCTAATTTCTACTTCTATCTTGCCAATTCCATTTTCCTTTAAAACTTTGTTTTCGATTTTTCTTCCTTTAATTCAACTTTCTTTGTTTCTTCGGTAATTTTTATTATATATTTAGATATTTTAGTTCAGTTTCAGTTCTTCAAAGCTATTGGTCGCAAACGCGAAGCTCATAGAAACCGATTTGAGAGAATTGCTGAACTAGAATTTTCATTGATTCAGAAAATTCAAGAAACAGCAATTTTAAAGATTGTTTATTTTGTTTTATAGTTTTTTTTTTGGTTATACGAGGGTTGGGGCAAAAGTCATGGCAACCATTTTTTTTTTTGAAAATACCAGTCCGGTTGGAAAATGTTACATATACAGACGAAAGGACAAGAGCCATCTGTTGTTCTGCATACACACTATGCCTGCAGAGCTTGCACACGACAGATATACGTTTATGATCCGTTCACATATCTGCAAGAAAAAAAAATAGTTGCAATGACTTATGCCCCAGCCCTCGTAGCTGTTTATCTTTTGTATGTAATTCAATTATTTTAATTCGCGAAGTCCTATTAAATCAAACTATTTACTTAAAAAATGAAATTTTTCCTACATAGTACATAGGCGGCAAATTTTATGTTAAAATATAACATTATATATAACCTTCTAAGCCTAGTTATCCGTAAACAGTTTAAGGCGTATATTTTAATAATCAAAATCAGAATAAAATAAAAATAAATTTCGTAATTTCAACGTGACCCACACCGAAGATCACAAGTGCTAAATCCCTATTGTAGTTGCATTATTCTTGCATCACGTGAAGACCAACTCGTACAAATCTATACTTACATTTAAAAGATTGAAACTCGGAACACAAATTAACAACTACTTAACACTAGACTTCCAGGAAAACGAAAATTCACTAACCACGGGCAAAAACACCGCAGATTGTTGCCGCCTGATTGACAGGTTTACCAACTACACAACGTCTGGTAAACGCTAATAATTCCAATTCAACGAAAAATTATCGGTACGAACGTCCTACGTGCAACGTCACAATAGCGAAATATTTAACGAGATTTTAGTGCTAATCGTCGATGTAAGACGTGTTAAACAAGTGCGTTTATTATTGCAGCACGGAGTTTCTGATGTACTAAGCAAATTATTGGCGAATTGCTTTAGCGTTAGGTATAATAGAGCGGTTATTGGATGATAATTTCGCGTTAATATTGGGATGTTATAGATGATAATTGGTTTTACTATGGAAGATTTGCTTAAGTGCAGATGCTGATTAGTTGACCGGCGACAACTTGCTGCCGGATAATGTTTAGAAGGGATTTTCAAATGAGAAGGTTTCCGTTACGAATGGGAAGTTTTGTTTAATTAGTGATTAGATGGAGCGCAGGTAGATTTAAGTGGTTAAAACTGATTTGTAGATTAGGAAAATGGGGCGTTTATTAAGCGAAAAATGCGAAACATAAATGTGAAACACTAATGCAAACATCAGTGCAACAACACCAAAGTTTCACACAATTTTACTTTAACATTCATTAACAAAGAGACAAGAAGTTTTTCTAAAAACTGGGCTTGAATAAAGTGAGACATATTTTTATATGATCAATAAACTCGGATATCTAAATTGAAAACAGTAGTGGGCCCAAAATTTAGTCCTGCGGTACGCCTGTATTAATAATAAGCAAAGGTGATAGTTTGGCCTCCAAGATTCACACTTTTCTATTAAATAGATTTAGATTTAATTAAGGGTGGTAGTGCTCCCAATGACTGTGACGGTTTGAGAGAAAATGTCAGGTGTTCCGGATTTTCAAGTTATCGCTAAGGTGACGATATCATGTAAGACAACCTGTGAGGAGGCATAGTTTGTTTCTACTTAGTTTTAGCAAGATTTCTGCTCTATCCTTGTGGTAATTTTTAAGGAATATCTTAGAGTGTCTCAGAGCAGGGAGAGTCTCCCAAAGGAATACTCTGAGTCTCTCGTCTCTATGTTTGAATTCCTTTTTGTAGGTGCTCACCCCTATACAGCAAAACGATTTCAGTCCCACAAATAAAGTTGTGATGGCCTTCCTTGCTAATAGTTGCCTCTGATTCCAGTATGTCCTGGTACCCAACATAATGCAACTCTGTTTTCTTTGCTTCGGTTGTTTAATATTTTAAGGAACTCCTAGATTAATTTCGAGCTGATGATGTTAGAACTAAACGCCATTGTAGCTGTTTTTAGAACCATCCACATACCATATTCTTTTCGAAGATATATTTCCTAACCATCTCATCGTTCAGTAAACTTAGAAGTGCAATTTCGCGAGTATTTCTAGTCCCATAAGATATATTTATGCCA
This sequence comes from Holotrichia oblita, assembly GCA_023690525.1. Classification (NCBI taxonomy): domain Eukaryota; kingdom Metazoa; phylum Arthropoda; class Insecta; order Coleoptera; family Scarabaeidae; genus Holotrichia; species Holotrichia oblita. Next base: position 17,940,958 of record CM043019.1, on the reverse strand, counting down.
CTATTGTAAAAGCAATTCATGGTTAACTTTATAAAAGGCCTGATTTAGTCTATAGAATAAGCCAACCACCACCATTTATAGATATTTAAATAACTCAGTATACATTAATTATCAGGAGGAAATTTCAGCAAAACAAGCTAGAACAGATATTGATCGACAGTTGTTCATAAACTGTTTGTCTTCCTTTTTTGTGGACAGGCACAACTTTGGCAATCTTTAGTGTTTCGGGAAAGACACCTTCTTGAAAGGCTTCATTAATTAAATCTGCTAAAGGTGAAGAAATAACATGGGCAATACATTTCAAAACATTGCGTTCGATGTCGCCAATACCTGAATGCTTTAATGATAGTAGGATTTGTGATCTGATGAATCAAGAGCTGCTTCCATATCCTTGGTACTAATTATAGTGATTTTATTAACAGCAGTAGCAGTCGAAACGATATTTATGGATAATATTCATGATTATTACTGCTTGGAATGTTGCCAAATTCACTTTGCAAAAGTCCAGCCAACAACAAGCACAAAATTCAATACTGTCTCTCTATCGATTCGAGAAGGTTAAGGTTCTTCCTTTTTTTCGCAGAGTGTAAAAGTTCTATGTTCTTATTGTCTGTTTTACGATTGTTTCCTACAAGATATGTACCAAATATAGAATTTAAATGGAATGGTTTGAAAAGTTCTTATAATGTAACTTTGAAACTTCTCTTGGTCTCAATCCTCCTCAGTCCTTTTCATGAGTTGGTCCAAAAATAATACTGCAGCATAAATGGAAAGTAGGCGAATGTTAAAATGCCAGAGGAACCACAATCGCAATAGAAGTAAACCAAGAATTTCCCACGTAAAAAAACAGTCGATAGTGACTATGGTGAAAATTGCCAACGTCCAGATTTTCCAATCGAAACTTTCGAAGAAGAGAAAGCAGTATTTCTACCGCAGCTTGAAGAAGGACAAAGATGACCTGGATGTTATACAAAAATCTACTATATTACAGGCTGCAGATGGAAAATGGTTGCCTGTGCGTAGAAATCTATTAACTGCATCAAATTTTTACAGTTTGAGATACTACGCCATGTAAGAATTTGGTTCGAGAGCTTTTATCTTTAAATATAATTTCTTTAAAACATGGAAGCAAAAATGAAAATGTTTGCAAAATGCAATTAGAAATTCTAGAAACTATTGCAGTCCAGCCTTGTGGGTCATTTATTGATTTAGACAAACCATCTTTAGGAGCTACTCCTGATGGCCTAATTGGTGATGACCTAATTTTAGAAGTTAAATGCCCTTTCTCTGCTTATTTATTACCATTAAACGAAGCTGTCAATAGGGAAAAAAATTTTTAAACTACAACGAAGCTACAGATAGTTATGTTGTAAACATGAAGCACCAATGGTATTACTAGATACAAGGACAACTGCACTGTACAAATCACAAGGGTTGCTTATTAGCTATCTGGTGTGGAGCAAATTTTCCAGTTACGGCCATCTTTATTATTAGAAAGGAATGACTTTTGGAAAAGTAAAATGGAACCACAACTCACGCGATTTTATTGCAACTCCCTATGTGGACCACCCTCCATTAAGGTTCATTTTACCATTATAAATGCGTTGAAAGTAGGCCTTACGGACAATTGCTATTGGTTGTAACGCGTGGTGGTTCCACATGGGATCAGATCTATTTTTAGCGTATTTTACGCATGCGTAAGTGATAAGTGGTCCGCCTAGGGACCACGTTGACGTTTCTGTACCAGTATTTTCACCGTTTGCGTATGGGTTGTGGGTAACAGCTAATTACGTTATTTTTTTTATAATAAAATTATATAATTTTTTTTTATAATAAAAAGAAGCCAAAAAATTTTTATCAAAAGATCAAAAAAAGTACTGCCCTATAAAGGGTCAAAGATGGCTGCATACGGGGGCTCTGCACCATCATTTATCACAGTGAAATTTTGAGCGGCAGAATTTAAACAAGCTTGGGAGACAATGGGCGTTCGGGACGTCCAAAACCTGTAACCACTGACGATAACATCGCTAAAGTTCACCAAATATTGCTAAACCACCGCCGAATTAAAGTGAAAGAGATAGCGGATGTTATGAACATGTCCAAACAACGTGTTTGTTGCATATTGAATCACGATTCAGGTATGAGAAAGCTGTCCACTCGTTGGGTGCCACGTTTGCTCACACTAGACCAAACACGTGTTCCAATGAACAGTTCTAACGCTTTTTTGGCGCAATTTAGACGCAGCAAAGAGGAAATCGGCTTCAAAAAACGCAACAAAAAATGTTTTACTACAACTAATTATGGTTTGAATAGCTTAACCACCCTCCTTACTCACCAAATCTAGTTCTAAGGGACTTAATCTAAAAAACACTGAAATCAGAAAATTCGATAGGCGTATTGCATGACTAATAATTTGTTTCATGCTTGAAGAATCTATCGGAATGCCCATCTTGGATAACATTTATTCGTCACCTTATTGCACACATAATTAATTGCGACACCCATTAAGCGTATTTAATATCCGTCAAACAATTCAGCCAAAAAAAAAGAGTTATTTCGGGATACCTTAACTGCCTCTTCGCATAAACGCAGCAGTGATGAATGTAGCAGCAAGTTTATGCAATTTATTAAAACTAATGTTCCTCCATCACGCTGTCGTACCGTCGAAACAAATGAAGAACAGTTGTCTCTTCTAGAAATGATAAGTATACAACATCCTTTTACTCCTTTTTTTCTCTCTATCTCATTCAAGAGTAGAAATCAGGGGCGTCCAGTACAAGAGGGGCACCTCAAATGTAAAGACCTATTTGATTAAATGTTTGAGTCAATTTTGACGGTTGACGTTTCTTTAGTGGCGTCCTCTACGTCTATTTACGCTAATATTTATTATAAAACTAATATTGTCTGATGATCCTTCCAGTTATAGAGAGAGAGAGAAAGGAATACCTACAGAAAATGAAATGAAGATGTTTCGAATCCGTTGGAATTCGACGAGAATGTACGGCATTCGGATCTTCCATCTCTGACCTATTAATAATTTATTAATAACGAAATATGCGGGTACAATATGATGGAGATAAGATAAAAAGTCGAGGTAAGATGTTAAGGGATCTGGGGGAGTTAGCGAGAGATGCGCTGCGCGAATGAAATCATCAATCACGATGACAGCTAGCGCCAGTTCTAATGAACGGCGGTGTCTAGAACTAACACAAAGGCATATGGAAAAAATACCGATTCATAAATTTCACTTGTACCAAATAAATCAACGACCACTTGATTGGACAATGGTGTTCTGTTCTATTCCCGTTCTCTCTGTTTCTTTTTCCGTTTCATTCTTCTTTTCTTATGTATCTGAAAGAGGGGCCCCTTTCGTAAATCTTCACTCTCGCTTTCTTCACGGGAACGTTTATTTATAGTAGATATGCATAGATCTTCGGTATAATAATGTCGTCTAATATTTTTGCCTGTTCCGAGTCGACATGTCTTATTCAACTTATACTCTTAAATTATTACCTAGAATCTGGATAGATTTTAATCTTCGCGATCCTCTTGTTGGATGAGATTAACATCATTTTATTATTATAATCACTTTTTAACGTGGAGTTGTTTCGAATAGATACAAACAATCCGCAATTCCACAGTACGTGGCAATCTGTTTCGCGACTTTTTATTCGCCCGTATTGAGCATTAACATACCACTACGAACGATAAACTTTGAAACATTTAAAGTGTCTCCATTGTTAGTACGAGATCTGACCCGCGCAAGTTTCTCCTACATATATACTTCGCGAAGTGTCCCCTGCTAGCACCACAGCAGCGAGACCAATAAATATCTGAAGCGGCTGATCTGGCGACATGTTGGATTTGCATGCAGGCTTCTATTGAAACAAAATATCGTTGTTGTATTTTATTTTTGTTCTGAATTCGATTTAGATCGTGGATATTGTTATTTAAGTGCAAATTTGTGCGATCGGAAGCTTCAATATTTAAGTGAATGTTAATTATTTACAGTTTCGATTTGGAATTGTCGTGATGAAAGCTTAGAACAAGTTAGAACATGTTTAATAAACATTTGAGAAAGCCTGCTTGTTTGGATTATGACGATGCATATAGTATCTACAGTAAATCACGCTTCCTAATTTTAAATCGATTTTGAAGACAACCTGAAGAAATTGAAAATTTATTTAAAGCAAAATACTTTCAATCCCTGAGGGACTCTTGATATCTAAAAGAACTTGCAGGAACGAATTAAAAAGGAGAAATATTTCGTCATTTGCTTCCAGGATCGGAGTTTTTATAGTAGTAAAAATAGAGTTACTAAAATGTCACACCCCTCCTTCAAAAAAAAAAAGAACGTTTAAACAGCATTTTCATAAATAATGGGTATCCAAAAAAATCATCATCAATGCTGGCAAGTGTGCTGCGATAAGATTACCTCGTAAACGAAATCCTTCCCTTACGAACATCATCATCATAGGATACAAGTCTGACATTTAATCTACATTAGTTGCCAAATTCCTTCGTGCAAGGCTGAAGAGTTAGCCGAACTTCATGATCTTCAAGTTCATGATCTACTCGTCATTCGCATGCATATGGGGTCTTGATTTGATCCAGCGCCAGTACCATTGGTTCATCGGCAACGCTCAAATCCATCGAGATCTTAACGTTCCATGCTTGAGCGAATACGCGGTGACGCTGGCCAAAGAAACTCTTCAGAGGGCGTCAAGATCGGACAACCCACTAGTCCTGGGACAGCTAGATTAATACCGGCCGTAATTTGGTCGCCCTCTCGCAGATCTCGGATAAACACCCCTGACTATAACAACCCTGAGATTTGAAGAACTGTGTTTATTTAGAGACCAGAAGGCTAATGGACCTCGTGTCCAGCTTTGGACAAAACAAAACCCTTACGTTCGTCATCTCTGCTACTTTGAATTTAATTACGATTTGGTCTCCTCATCCAGTTATTTTAGAATCAGTTACCTACTTTTAATTCAAGATGGTTTGATCCTGATCGATATTTTGCGAGTTCAGAAATTATGTTTTTAATTTTCACTTCATTTCCCAATGTTTCAATAAATAACATTGCCAGATTTAGGTGATTATTGGATAGATAATTTCCTTGAGAATTTAAATTTTAATCCCCTAGCATGAATTGTAGTTAAAGAGCTTTAATAAACTGCAGTAATTGTGGTGGTTCCAGAGAAGATATTTCTTCTTTGTCTATGATGTCTTTGCCGAGATAATTGGCTCGGGTTTTCGTAATGGTGGTGCAGTTAGATGTCAGGTGTTCCGAATTTTCATCCTCCGCCTCACAAAATCAGCAGTCTCTATTCTGTTTCAGACCTGTCCTTGTCATGTGTTCCCCAAGGTAACAATTGTTTACCTTAAAACTCTAGATAAAAATACTGCTTGATGGGTATGCCCTCTTTGCATATACCCGTGAAAGGACAAGGCTCAGATTTTAACATGAAGAAGAGGAAGAAGCAATACAGAAATTCAGAATCTGCTTGAATCTTCTAAATTCATACTTACAAACAGGACAGACGGTTCTGCTATATGAATTCTTTTGACATTGAACCAGAAGCCATTCTAAGTGTTGCAATGACTGCTTCTCAAAGCATATCCAACTCCAAATTAGGAGTAATTGACATGAAGACCTTCTAGATTTCATTTTTTAGAACGAGATAACTTTTTGAGGTCTTGGCGGTTCTTAATAGTTTATTTCAGTAATTCATTAAAAGTTTTGCAGCAAATTTGATGACATATCATTCTGAATATATTTAAATGGTCGAAAGCAACTGTCCAACTCACAACATCAGATCGATACTACTTGATGCGCCCTCTTTGTCTATAATCATGGAAAGAGATGCTTTGTAGACAAGCCCCTGATTCTAACATATAGAAGAGGAAAGATCAATTAAGGAAGCGACCTCTTCATTTCTAAAATCGACTCATTTCAAATTCATAGTTGCAAAGAGGATAGTAGGTGAGAGGTATGTAATAACAAAAGACAAAGTCCCTATTATTTAATGCCCAAAAATTATACTTGCACATGCACAATGACGGATCGTAGATTTGAGCTGGTCCAAACAAAATTAAGATCCTGATAATGAACAGAAGCAGGAGAAGGAGCCACATTTTCCTTATTTTGAATAAAATAAATATCGGACCCTCAAAAACGCTAAACTACTTTGGTATTACATTGAAGAAAAGAGGATCTTTCGGGCACACCATGTGACAACAACAGTAGAATTCTGAAAAGAAAGTGTCAAGGCTTACCAGGCTCATGCCAAATCTGAAGGACCTTGGGAGTAATAAAAAGGCAGTGCTGTGTAGCCCCATCCATAACATAATCTTGCATGGAGCCCCTGTATGGTGTAAAGTGACGAGGATCCAGAAGTACTTCAATATGATGGAAAGAACACAAAAGAACATCCTTTTGTGTGTGGCAGCCTCTTATAAGACTGTATCTTAGTGGCGTTTTGGGTGTTAAGGAGAGACCGTAAACAAGCAAGACAACAAGCCAGAGCGATAACATTAAGCGACTGGCAGAGAAAATGGGAGCTGGAGAAGGCGAAGACACAAACACTATTTATTGATCCTAAATGATATCTAAAGTCACTTAGAACTTATTTACATCATTATGAACCAAAGGCACCACACATGAATTAATTTGTTGTAGATTTGGAAAGATGCCTCCAAACCAAAACAAGCTTCTATGCCAAATCTTACAATTCTACGATGAGTTCCTTGGACTGTAACATGACAATGATATTTGATTCAAAATTAATAACAGCACAAAATTTGCTTAAGAAATAAACTTTATTACTGCACTCTGTAGATTTATCCCCTTCACTTCTTCTATACGCTACCTCCTCTCCTTTTGTTCATCCTTATTTCGTTAAACGAGCACTTAGTACGACTTAAATGAGCTACAAATTTACTACAGTCCGCTTAAATTACGTACGCATAGCTCCTAAATGAACACATATAACCGCTGTGGAATGGTTATAGAGACGTTAAGGGTTATTTAAATTTACCGATTACTTTTGTTGGTTACCTTTTACTGGTATACAGCTTCGTTGTCTTGTTTGTTGTGGCCGCGCCGTCGTCGTTTTTCCTTCTTGTTTTTTTTTCCTTTTTTTTTCTGCGACGATCGAGTGCAGTATTAGCTCTATCTAGCTAGCACGGTTTATGTGCCGATACCACTACTATAGGATGTCGCTGCGTTGTGTTGCAAATGCATAAATGCATGCTGGAACATCTTCGTTTGCTGGATCTGATCTATTCTTCTATTTCCAGACGTATAACCATCGATAAAAGATGATGATCGCTGATATTGATAGACTTACTTTGTACAATAGCGGAGGAAGTTGTTTCTTCTTTGAACGAGCAAAATTTAACATTACTAGCTAATAGAAAAAGTTAAATTAACGTTCAAGATATTACAGCTTTAGAAATAATGGGCGGTGCTGTTCGCATGTATTGATTTTAATTGGCTCTATGATTTAAAGAAGAGAGTCGTAAATCAGTTACTTTTATTCAGTAATGTACACAAGATGCATACGTAATATCTGCGACACGGGTATCCACGTTCTGTTTATCAAATCTATATTTCATCGTTAACCAATTGATTTGCATAAACAAGCAAAATCGTGCGGAATAAATTCAGAATGTGCTGCTAGCGTTTAAGGAGAGATGTCTCTAGGAATCACAACGTTTAAGTAAATATACACTTCTAAATATGATTCTCAATTGTTTCAGATATAGAAATAAGCATTTTTTTAAGAAGAAATGCTGTCGTGAAATGAAGTGTTCGAACTGCTCAGCAAATCCAAAGGACTGACTTTGCTTAGCGCAGGCTCTTTACAATGTATTATGCTGAAATTGTCAGCAACTACGACTCCATACTCCAAGATTGTACAATTATGCTCCTATCAAATTATTGACATCTGGATATTACAAAATCAACACCACCAATCAGCTACATCCTACGTAATAGGACTTATATCCAATATAAGAGAAAGAAGATAAATATTTGGATGTTGTATGCTTAAGAAGGATGAAGCATAGAAAACGATGTGTTTCTAGTCTGTATCACATATGTCAAACTTAACATCTATGAGGATAGGTCAATATGTCCGTGATTTTTTCAACGAAACGCAGGTTTTTCGATAAAAAATCATTTTATTTTTCAACATAGTCTCCTTTTCTTTGAGCTCTATACACTTTGTCCAACGTTTCTCCAATTGATTAAATTGACAGCTGTCAAAAATAATTTGACATCGACAAGTGTCAAAATAGAAAAGCAAATTTTGTTTTTAATCTGACAGCTTCCACAAGATCGTAAATAGAAACTGATTTTCTAGTGTGATAGTTATCAGGGATATATTTTAACTTTAACACCCATCACAATACTAAAAAAGTAAACACTCTTATAGTTCCACATCGTTCAGGAAAACTATAAAGTTCACAGGGGTTGCAATTGAGAAAAATCCATTTACAATTTTTGACAGATGTCAAAATTTTGGTAACTGTCAGAAGTATTTTTTCTTTCTTTTGTGATTTACACGTATAACTGTTTCTTGTGGTTCATATTTCTTGTGCTTTTATGTCTTATATATATGACACTAGTTCTTAATTACGTTTCAGCTAGTGACGCCGATGAAGATCCTTAATTAGAAACAGAAGAGGAGAACGTAAAGCAGGAGGAGTTGATCATACACAAATACCAGATGGATGGAGCGGTCAATTTACACCGTTAGAAATACCATTTTATCAACCGACTTATATAAAAAAAATAGAAACTGATTCTTGGACTGCAATAGAATTTTTTGAACAGTTTATAAACGGTGATATATTAGATAAGATGGTTCCTGCTACTAACAGAACTTATTTAAAAAGGCAAGGTAAGAAATTTGGAATGACCGTTGCGGAATTAAAAAAGTCATTGGTGTTCAAATGGTCACGAGTGCTATAAATTTACCAAAAAATATCTTTATTCTAGTCAAAAAAATATGGCATTGATGTTATTGAAACTGTCATGACAAGAAGAGGTTTCTTTAATGTTAGAAGTAGTCTCATAGTTATCTTTGACGACGACGCGACGTTACTGCAGAAGAAAAAAATAAAAACAAAAATGGAAAATTGCCCTATTGTTTATGTCTTGCTTACTTATATGTCTTTTTTTTTGTCGGGGGAAAAATCCTTTATGGACTACGCGTACCCAGCTCTATGGTACGTCCGTGTGTGGGACTCACCAGCGTGGCATACCCACTAAAAAACCCCCCAGGCTTTCGGATCTTGCCCTCTGGAACTACTTCCTGTATTACTTCGGAGGGTAGCCAAATAACGATGTTTGAGCCTACTCCCTTTGTTGTTCAGCCATCTCTTGTTCTGCTCTATCGTCTCTGTCTTTTCGGTCTAAGATGTGCCTCGTCCAATTCTCCACCGCTCCCCAGGCTTCTTTGCTTCCTAACATGCGGTCTATAATATTCCCTGGCGACACAGAGCCAATGGCATTCTCTAATAACTGCCTATCCGGGATCCACTTACGGCACTCAAAAAATGTGTGTTCAGCCGTGTCTACGGGATTACAGTACCGGCACTCCTGCGTCTGTCTCAACCCAAATCTATATAAATATGCCTGTGTCCATGCCCCGTCAGGAATCGTGTCACATGATATCCAACCTGCCCGTGCTTTCTACTTGCCCAGGGCCTCAGGTCTTTTATTAGGCGTTTGGTCCATATGGCTCTTCCAGTATTTCTTGTCCACTCTTCCTGCCACTCGTCCATCCATCATCTTAGATGTCCTCTCCGTTCTACATGCAGCACCCTCAAGTTCTACTTCAGCTCTCCTCTGCACCAGGAGAAAAATAGGTGGTATTCTTGCGACTACTAGTAGTGCCTCAGTGGACACTGTTCTGTAGGCTCTAGCAATGCAGATGGCGATCTTCCTCTGTACAGTCAGTAGCTTTCTTCGGTGTACCTCCCTTCGCATAGCCTCCCTCCAAATGGACGCCGCGTATAGTATGGCCGACAGTACCGTAGCACACAGCAGCCCCCTGCTGCCTTCGCTGGGGCCTCCAGATCTTGGCATCAGTCGGCACAGCGTACCCAAGATGTCGTGTGCCTTATCCGCAGTCTGTGTTAAATGTGCCGTCCATCTAAGATCTGCAACAAGACACCGAGATATCTCAGGCTTTCTTGGCTTTGTATTACCGAATCCTGCACTTTAATGGTCACCTGCTTAACATTCCTTCCAGCGGTCAGGAGGACTGCCTCGGTTTTGTGGGTAGCAAGTTTCAAGTGCTTCCTTTCCAACCACTTAACAACACTATCCAGGGTCTGGTTCGCCAGCTCTTCCAATGTCTCCGTCTTTCTTGCTGCCACAACCACAGCCAGGTCGTCCGCATATCCAATCAGGTGCACTCCGGTTGGTACCGGTAGTTCGAGCAGGCTATCGTAGTATAAGTTCCATAATATGTCCATATATGTCTTACTTGGTCTTAATTTATTATATATGTCATATATACATACATATATGCTTATACGTCTCCTAGGAGACTTCACCGCTTAAATAAGCTTTCTAGATCTTCATTTTTGGGTAGATCAATCCCATTAAACATTGTTTATTGAATCTTTTCACATATCTCGCTCCATTTCTTTCTATCCTTTACTTTCTCGATTATATTTCCGATACCGGTATTTGCTAGGTCTTCTTTCACTTCCTGTAGCCAGTTCGATCTCGGTCTGCCCATCCTCCTTCTCCCTCCTGGTTGCCAATTCGTTATTATATTTGTGATGCTATTTTCTCCTTCTCTCATTATATGACCATACCACTTCGCTCTCTGTATCTTTATTCTCTTCATAACATCATCGTCATACATTTCTTTTAATTCTTCATTCGTTCTTCTTTGGTATTCATCTTTATTTATTTTCCTTGGCTCCATTATGGTTCTTAAAATTTTTCTTTCCGCTCTTCTTATGTTTTCCTCGTCTCTGCGGGCCTTTTCATATTGTTCTCTGTGTTCTTCCCTTCCTTTTCTAATCCACTTAATTCTTGCCTCCACCTTTCTTCCCATCCCATCTCTACATCTGTTGCTGTACCACTCCCTTTTAATATTTCCTCTCCTATATCCTACTATTTTACCAGCTGCTTCCTCTAATATTGACTTGATGTTATTCCAACTCTCCTCTATGTCTTCATTTTTACAGCTTTGCTGCCCGACCAGCTTATTTATCTCCTTTTTATACTCTTCCTTCGTCTTTCCAGCCTTCAGCTTTTCTACATTCCATTTCTTTGACTTCTATGCGCCTCCTTCACTCCTTTTCTGCTTTAGCTTTAGTTTTGAGACTACCATATTGTGGTCACATCTAGCATTGACGATTGCCTTCTTCGCGTTATTAGTACGTGATCAATTTGCGTTTGGTTTTTTTTGATCTGGTGACGTCCATGTCACTTTGTGTTCCTTGGGATGTTTAAACTTTGTGCTGCTTATTATCATGTTCTTTCTTGCTGCTGACCGTTATTATTAGTTTTTTTATGTATCATATATTTCCCAGCAACACCTTCTAGATGCTTTTCTACTCCTATTTGCGCATTAATGTCTCCCAAAACTACTATTGCATCATCCTTCGGAATTGCTTCGTATTCTTTCTCTATCCACTCGTAACACCTTTCCTTCCCTCATTTTCCCAAATACCATAAATACTACTCCTTTTGACCACTTTTTTTCCCCTGAATATAATATTGTAAACTCTTTCTTTTCTATTTCACCTGCTCCCTTCCACCTCACTTCCTGGAGTGCGGCTACACTAATACCATATCTGCTTAATTCAGCACTCACCTCCATCATCTTCCCTTCTTCTAACATTGTTTGCATATTCCATGTACATATTCTAATACTTTGTGCTTTTTTTAATTTTTGTCCTATTTTTATCTCTTTCCTTGTGTTGCCTTCTGTTTCTCATATCTCTACCTCCTTCCCCATTCGCCTCCATCTCATCGCCCTTTTCGCAGCCATTGTCGTAATCCCTCTCCCCTGCACCACCGCTCTCTAGTTTTTTTGATAACGCGCTTTGGTTACTTTTCTCATTTGATCATATGTTTGTTCCGTATCCGGTGATCTCTCACTCACAGTTCTAGCTTGCTTTTTCCTTGCGCTATAGCTTTCGCTTGGCTCTATCATTTATTACTAGCTTATCATATCTTATTTGTGCTCTTTCTCCTTCCGCCCGCGCCTGCTTCACATAAGGCATTAGTCTTCTTCTTTCACTCCGTACCTTTCGTGCATAGTCCTCTTCAATCCATATTTTTGTACCTCTGAGCTTATTGGCTTTTCTTTGTATTTCTTTTTTCATTTCAGCCTTCATCAGCTTTACCATTATTGGTCTACTACGGTTTTCTACAAACTTTCCAATGCGCCATATCTCATCATCCACAGATCCTATTGTATTTTCCATTATTACGTTTCCCCGTCTTATTTCCCTTTCTACAGCCTCTATTCTGTTATCCTGTTGTTTCATGATTTTCTTTAGCTGCTCATTCTCAATTGCTAGTCTATTAAATTCTTCAGTATTGCTATCCATTTATCCATCTATGTATATATACATATATATACATATATATAGAAGACCATAATACATACATACTATTAAAATCCTTTGTCATACATACATGACTTAAGGAAAATTGACAATTTTTCTTTTCAGATTTTTTTATATATTTTTTGGGCATTCATACAGTCCCACTACTACAAATAATACGTAATTTTTATTTTTTAAAGAAAAAAATCTCTGGTTCTCAGGAGGTTATAGCAATTATTGCTGTCACAATACTTATGACAGTTGTAGAAATTTCAGAATTTTGAAATTACGATGCGGATTAGAACGTTAGAGGCAAAGTAATAATCATTTTAAAACTAATTAGAAATAATTAAATCAAAAATGAATGACCTAGAAATGCAGTTCGTTACATATGTTAGAATAAATATAATTAATTATATTAACGCAAAATACTACACAAAAAAAAATTACCGACCATAAACAAAAAATAAAAAACGAAAATCAAAAACCAAAAACACACGTGCACACATCGTTACTAAGCAGATTTATGTAACGTATTAAAAAAAGCTGTGTATGTACCTACAGCGCAAACAAATCTAATTGGCGTTGGGTTTTTTTTAGAAAGCCGAAAAAAATTAGGTAGAACATGTAATTAAGTAAGTACCGAACTCATTAATAAGCTCTTTAATTTCTTCAGCCGCCTCTATTACCACAGTATAACGTTATTTTCTCCAAAGTTTATAAATTAAAAAAGGCGGTAACCAATTACGATGCTTCATCAACAATATAACTGTAGAGGTCCTGCTTACTTTTATTTCGGATTAAAAAATTTATAAAAGAGTTATATTTTTAATCGTTCAGGGAAAATTTGTGTTGAATCCCTGATGTGTTATGTTTCTAAAAAATCCGGCTACGATTATTAAAATTTTAAAGATATAAAGAACGTATAGCTCACTCAGTATTGACATAATAAGGGAAAATTACAAGCAATTTAGTTGAACTGAAGGCGGTTTCCTATTCGGTCGAGGAGGGCCGCGATGCGAGTGAAAAAAGTAAGACCTAATTAGTTTTCGAACTAAGTAATTAAGAGACGTGTACAACACGTAATGCCAGCTATCGTTCGTCCGTGGTACTTAATAATGAAAGATGGATGGGGTTTTTGTAGCCGCTCAGAAAGAATAACACTAAAATGAGGCGGATCGTTTATAATATTTTGATTTATTCGCTCGTCTATTTATAATTATTATTTTTGTAGTATTGAATAATGAATTATGAGGTAATTTTAAAAGCGTGAAACGTTATTGAATGCTTCAATACTGTGTTAATGGTTAAAAATCAGAGAATAGTTGGTGATGGTAATTTCTCAGGTGGCTTTGATAGCTTGTTTTTAAAAGGTGTAGAAATTTATTATACATATAAGGAACCTAACCTTATAATAATTTTCAAACTGGACTCCACAAAAATTTTGAACTTTCATCATCGACTTTATTGCTTTGTCTGTTGTTTAGTGGGTTGAAGTGTTTAGTGTTCTACTTCTGCACCAAGAGATCGAGTGAACAACTTTACAAAGTCTGGAAATGGTAAAGGAAATCATTTGTACCTGTCAAAAATCACTTGTGAGGGAGCTATTCAAGTGATAGCAATAAGGCAATAAGACTTGGACAGATTTCTGAGATCCAAAATCAAAATTAAAGGAGATCACAAAAAAAAAATCTAAAAATTAGTGCAGGAGATCCATGCTTCAATGGATTGGAGACAGATATAAATCATCATTATTGAGACAGGGGGATCCAAGTTTCTTCATTGTCTATACAAAAGAATTGACTCAAACAAGAACTGATTCAAACATTGCCATGACCTAATTCCTTACCCGATCAAGAAAGATTGTAAACACTGTTTTTCTGCTTTAGCATGTGAGGAAGTGTTGTCCGAAGAATCTGTGTGAGAGTGATAGAAATGGTCCTAAATATATTGGGAAGAAACCAGTCAAAAAAAGAAGATTCATCAGTCAAGCATATCCTGCCTAGTTATCAGAGAATCCAAAATCCTCCTCCTTATTCTGCTAATACAGGTAAATTTTTTAAGATTTCTGTTGGTGTGGTAAGTAGGTTTCCTCCGTATTGTAAATTAGTAGTAGTATATATAGTAGTGATAATCTTTCCGTCAAGATGTTACTTCTGTGCTGTCCATTTATTTTACCAGTAGTAACGCACATTCTTAATACCTGTCTGCTGCAGGGTGTTTTTCCTGAATGTTGGAAACGCAGTATCGTTTTACCTCTGTCAAAGTCAAGCAATGCTTCTAATTTCGCTGATTTGAGACCCATCTCTATTTTACCAGTGCTATCAAAGTTACTGGAAAAAGTAGTTAATTTTCAGATACGTTCCTTCTTGGATTGTCACGATCTACTACCTAGTGAACAGTCAGGTTTTCGTTCTGGGTTTAGCTGTGAAACTGCTTTGGCTCATATCACTGATGACATCCTGCGCGCTACTGATAATAATCTTATTACTATTCTGGTTCTGTTAGATTATTCGAAAGCTTTTGATACTCTCAATCACTCTCTCCTACTTTCTATCTTGAAATATAATGGATTCAATTCTATTTGTATCGACTTCTTCTCTTCCTACCTAAGTAATAGATCACAGCAAGTGCTTTACGATAATCGATTGTCTTCTCCTCTTCCAATTATATCTGGTATTCCGCAGGGCAGCATCCTAGGACCTCTGCTTTATACAATTTACACTGCTCAAATCGTTAAATGTCTACGTTTTTGCAAATATCATCTCTATGCTGATGACACACAGATCTACTATTCCTTCACAGCTGATGACTCACAAACTGCTGTATCTGTTATTAATGAAGAGATTGAATCACTGGTTAATGTCTCTTCGAAGCATTGCCTTCGAATCAATACTACTAAAACTGCTGTAATGGTTTTTGGACGCTCAAAAGCTAGATCTGCTGTTATGGAAAACATTACAATTAAAGTTAATAATCACGTAATTCACGTAATAGAATTGCATATAGCCATTTAAAGGTTCTATATGGAAGTAAACATTGTCTTGATATCCATTTAAAGAAAGTTCTGTGTGAGTCACTGATACTTTCAAAATTTAACTTTTGTTTGAGTGTCTATTATAATTGTTTGGATAATGTGGACAGAATTAGAATACAGAGATTGCAAAACTCTTGTCTTCGATTTATCTATGGAATTAAAAAATATTGTAGAATTTCACATACACTTGCGTGGGCTGGATGGATGAACATGGCGCATAGAGCTGAATTCCGATCCACCATTTTTTACTATAAGATCATTTATTTTAAAAAGCCCAGCTACCTCTATCGTAAAATCTTATTTAAATGTGAGATTTAAAGGATTATTAACTCCTCCAGCTCATCATACTGAAATGTTTAAAAGGTCGTTTAGCTATAACATTGCTAACCTGTATAATGCTCTTTCACCTGCTATGCGTTCGTTGCGCCCGTTGTCGCTCACTCGCCAGTTACGTCAACAATATCTTGGCTTGTAATATCAGTATTTTTATCTCTTTTATTGTAATGCTAGTTTATTTTATACCTTACATCTTCTACAAACACTGTGTTGCTATTAAGTGCTTGGACTCGAGTTGTTTTTTTTTTTTTTTTGTTTGTTCTGAGGTGTTTAGGAGGTAGAACAGCCGCTTAATCTTAAGCTGCTGATCCCAAACATTTGATATCATCCAGATGCTTTGTATAACTATCGGCTTTGATAATATTTATTATGTATATTGCAGTTTAGGTAGTTTTTTTTTGTCTTATTGTATTATTCTTGTTTATCTTGTAAGCCTGGATGTACAATCAATAAACCGCTATTATTATTATAAATTGGTAGCACTCTTGACCAACGATACAACACTAGACCTACTAGACTAAATAAAATAGCCATGTACATAGATAGCCTTGAAAACCCATAAAATAAGAAACTCTTGTTGAGAATTAGAGCTCATGAACCAATTCGTTGAGGCTGGAAACAATGAGGATTAATGCTTTCAATAACTGTGTCATCATTTCTCAGGCATCAGTAATACCAGAAGTCAAGGAGGAGTCAAAGAGGATCTACACTCAAAAGGCAAGGCCAAGAAGATTCTTAAACTAAGTTCAGATGGTATAATAAGTTTTGGCCCATTTAGCTGTCCCTCCTCTCCCCCCTCCCTAATAGGTCACTACCAAAGAATTTCTATAAAAAATAACTGAACAATTTTGTATTTTCTACTTCTTGGATTTTGACAAATCTTCATTGTTTAACCTGAAATATGTCATTGCTATTTAAATTTGGGAGATTTTTTTTTGATAGTTACGGCACTAAAAATTTCAAAAAGTGATGATTTAACGATGTTATAGCTGTCGAATCCCCCCTTCCCTTCCCTCAGTCCCCCCCCCCGTCCCACAAGCCAAAGAAAAAATGTATTTTTGCAGTGACAATTGTCAAATTTTAAATAAATTATCACCTTTGACAATTTGGGAATTGTCAGACATTTTTTGATGGTTACAATACTAAAAATTGCAAGAAGGAATACTGATTAAGCAATTTTACAGCTGTCAGATGTATTTGTATACGATTCTTCAGATCTGTTTTGATAGTTCAATTTGGGAGTTGACAAATTGTAAAAAACATACGGATTTAACAAGTGTCATGAGTTGGCCATACTGATTTTAATTTTATGGCAACACAATGTAATTGGCGAATATGTTTATATATTTATTTCGACAGATAATAGATGAGAGTTGATAGGTGTTGACACTATGGTTTCTATTTAACACTGATCAGTGAACAAAACCGGTTTTGTTCACAGATCAGTGTTAACTAGAAAGCACCTTTAATATGGACAATATTTCGACAGCTTCAAATTGTCAGCTTGTCAAATCTGAACTAGATTCCTATTTTTACTATTTTGTAACTGTCGACTATATATTTTGCCAGCGATTATTATTACACCCATCAATAGAGTCTTGTAGATCGACAGCTTACAATGAACTATGACACCCGTAAGTACTGAAACAATTTGACAGCAACCCGAAAGATTTTGACGGTCAAATTAGTCTTATAATATTTAATTTTATATTTTAATCTATTATAGTACTAGGTACTGTAAAACAGAACCGCTTTTACAAATCTACAGCTCTAAAATGTCTTTTGATAACTACTATAATTTGACAGCTATCACAATCTGACAGTTATCAGAAATATTTTAATAGTTGAACTGTAAAAATGGGAAAAACGATTTCTTCTTGTCAATATGGCGACTGTCAAAAATGTTTCTGTCGTTAAGATTTTAATATTCCAACTGTCTCTTTTCCAATTTGACAGCTGTCAAAAATTGTTTGATAGTATAACGGTTTTCTAATCAAACCGAATTTATAAAATGCATCCGTAGAGCGAAGCAAACAGTTCACTTTTACAACAAAATTATAATGGTAGTCAAAAACCACAATGTTTTTTTTTAAAACAAAACTGTCGCATTTGGACTTTCAGAAAAGCTAGGAAGGATGCTGTTTCGACTAAAATATGACAGTTTGGTGCAGTTTATGAACTGGTCATTTAGGTCTATGGAACAATTAATTGGTTGGACTTTTTCTTGCGGAGACTCTTGAAGTTGATGATGATAATAATCGTTGCAATTTTATTGTTAAAATTGTATTGAGTATTGATTCCGTATGAGTAGCTGTTTAAAATTCAAAATAAGTCCTCGAAAATACTTAAGAAAAACTCTAAATAAACGCCATTCCATCCTAAATCTGAAATCACCCGAAATCCACTTCCTTATTCGAACAGAATCGCCCGGAGAAATAGTCCGGAACGTTTTTCCTCCGGCGAAAGTAGTAAATCACCTTCTAAACGTTTTCGATTTAAATCTACGACGCAGTTCCATTTGAATACCGGAAGTGACGTATAAGTGATTGAAGCGATGCAAAAAGGCGGCGGAGCAGAAAGCTGGTAAGGAAAGATGCTATCTGCGCGAAAAAACTCGGGAAAAATCTATTGGCGAACGAACTCGGATAACAAAATGGATTGTCTACATTTAAATTTTAATTCGATTCGGGACCGGACGGTAGCGCTACGGACGCGTGAATCCAGAAAATTCACGCCCCTCACGGTTTGCATGTCGCCCCCTGTCGTTAGAAAAAGGAATTAATGCGTCCCCGATGTGGCTGTTTCAGTGATCACGTTTACTTTAAGGATGTACCAGTGGCGGCTGATATGACATAAATATATCTGATCGATAACCAATTAAATGAGGAAATCGACGCCAATTTAAAGGACAACAAGGCGCAGGATGAAGTCGTTTTATGACTACTTTTAAAAATAAAAAGGATCATCGTCATTACTTCATCTAAACATTCTATATTGAATATATTATCTGCGCCACTGGATTCTTCCTATCTTATACACTCCTTAACACTCTTTCCCGTCGAAAGCAATTTAAATTTTCCTCGTTTTTGCAGCACTCTAGGGGTCGGCAGCTTGTGCACATCACCCGCAGCACAGAACTCTCAGCGAATCGCAGAAAGACGAAGAAAGAAGAGAATCTAAACCTTATTTAGAATATATATGGCCACATAAAAACACAATAAATTCTGATTTCTCATTTCCAAGTTTCGAAATGACTTCTGGTACGTTTTCCGAAAGCAATTCCTCTAAAGAATGTGACAGATTCGAAGGAATCGATAATTTAAATAAGATTTAATGGAGTCGGATGGAATAAGGAATGAGATAGGTGCGCTAGTACGTTAAACACTTCGTGAACGATTGCGAATAACTGATGCTGCCTCCGATGTTTAAGTGCTGAAGAGATCGGAGAGGAATAAATTGCTTATTTAACACTCGATGTAAAATCCGGAGGATTCGAATGGATCAAATACGGAATTATTATTCATTGAAAGGAAATGAATAAAGCCCCAGCGTGCTTGGGATGAAATTTCTTTCTGGATAAATTTCGTTCAATTTCGGAAATATTTATGGCATAATTAAAGGAGTTTAGCAAGATTATTATTCAGATCAAAATTTGATAAATTCAAACTGTAAGCATGTACAAGTCACCAGAAGAGGGAAAGAGGGAAACCAAATTGCTATCATTAAGAGGGCTGTTCAGATATTATTGTCCCTGGCATAGAATAAAACGACTTGGAAATGTGGAATTTTTTATTTTTGAGCTGCAAACCACTTTCACTTCTACCATCAGTGTCATACATATCATCTAGAAAGTGAATCCCACGAATGTGTTCTTTAAGTCTGGGAAATACATGGTGGTCACTCTGGGCCAAATCAGGAGAATTGCTGTTGGAAAATTTCGAAGCCTGCATTATGAATTGCAATCAGCTCCGGTGGGCAAGAGCATTGTCCTGATGAAACGACCCACCAAGTCTATGAAGATCATTTCTTTGAGATTCCAAAAAAGAACTGTGGCCATAATCTTCTCCGCAGATGCTGTTGTACGATACTTTCGAGAGGGTGGTGAACTTTTGTACATCCATTCCTTTTTGATTCAGGATCATAATGGTGAACCCAGGTTGCTTAATAATGGCCACATTCGTCTCTGAAGTGACCTGTCGAATGCGAATGGGTTTTTGGTCGGGCGTCAACATTTTCGGTACTCATCGTGCAGCTCGTCTATATTTCAGGACCATGTCATGGACCAGATCAATGTTTTCTTTGCAATCAACAGTTTTCGGCCATCCAGCACCAACACCTTGTTCACAGGTCTCTCTGCCAAGTTTAAAATCATTTGCTCAGCTCTCCACCACCTGATATGAAGGCGCAGATTCACCCAATACTTGTACCGTATCCATATGAGTTCCTTGCTAAACATTTTGCATAAATTTTGGCAACACTTTGTAACTATCCTCGTATGCTTGAGTACATAAACAGCAGAGCAATCATAAAAACATCTGCAACAAATTTTCGATCCCGATGGATAATAGGAAGCTGTAAAGAGATCTAGGCAACAAATGATGATTTTTTTCTTTAGATACTTATAACAGTCACCGAAAAAGAAAAACATTAATGTTAAACAACTCGATAGCTTGTCATGTGTGCGATGCTTGCGGTGGCAACGTCTAACTGAATCGGTACCATTTGCTGTTGAGACATAATTAACAGCGCAACATTATTGACAGGGAGGTAACGTTGTAACAAAGCCATGGAAACACGTTTACACACACAATATACACAGCGAAAGTTCAGTGGGTTGTCTCGATAAGCAATACGGCTTAAGAAGCCGCTGCAGCTGCATTGCTGTTCTTATTAAAATTTTGCCACAGAAATATAAAAATTGTATAGCACTGAATGCAAACAAACAGCGACGAATTTGGAGACATTGTTGCAATGTATGTATTCATCATATTATTGATTAGCTAGTTTTATTTATCTAATGTTGATAACAGATACAGTTTGTGTTTTACAATTAATTACAATGATGATACTTAAGTAGCTTAAGTTAGATTGACCTCTTCAAGTATTGGGTTGCATTTAGCGCCATCTATTAATGACGGATTAAGGTATAATTTTAATTTTTTTAAGTCAAAACTACTTTTAATTCCTACTATGCTAGTTTCTTATCAGTTTATTATTTGGGAATATTTGGTATTTGTTTGTTTCCTTTTTTATCTAGGTGATTCCACGTAATCACCTCTAGTGCTGCTACATGTGGTGGCGCTCTGAGGCCCTTAATGATAGAACGTCCAAGGGGCCTGCCGGCAGGACAGTTTGTCCTTCCGGCAGGCCCTAAAATAAAATGTGTAATTTTATGTATGAAGTGATCCTTCTACCAAATTATATCCATTTAACAGAGCACAAAAAATTGTCTATTTAAAGTGCAAGTTTCAACTAGATGCCTTCAGTAGTTTTCGAGTTATTTATTAATATATATTCTTTATTATTTTATATTTTATACAGTCACACACACATTCACGCCTATGGTTAATACATGTGTACTGCCAGAAGAAAACAAGTCCTGCTGAAAGGACAAAATAAATTTCAATTGATGTCCTTCCAGCAGGCCCAAACGCCGTGTACAGCTGTCCTTCAGGAAGCTCCTTCTGGCATGACAGATGCTTGGACGTTCTATCATTAAGGAATACTAAGGTTAGCGCATGTTTCTGAATAATTGATTTTTACAAAGATCTGTACCAGAAACGCCGAAAACAGCAAATCGGCATCATTTTAGAGTTGCAAGTTGTAGGTTGACTTTACTGCTATAGATGTCAGGAGAAAACATATTTTTTCAATTGGACGCTCCAGTATTATGGCGACATCCCATGACAATCACGACAACGACTGCTTCTGCATACCACAGATTTCTGGCTTTAATTTTAAAAACAAACATACGATTATATATCCTAACATTCCACAAATTAAGAAGTCAATACTTCAGTCAGACATTCTGCCACATTCTGGATATCTAGGTATGACACGTAGCCAAAATAACGAGGAACAAGTATTGTATTGTATTGTTGATGGGCCGTTCAGATTACAAGCACTCCTCCTCACTGCGACCTATTGATCTATTGTGATTACCCTATCCCATCAGTACCCTTCTATTTCAATGTTCTTCACAAATCTCAGGACTAGTTTGGGTGCCAAGGCTTTGTTCTGTTCAGGTGTTAAGATCGCCTGTTTTATATGTTTAAATATCTCGGCTGTTTCAGTTCGCAGTTTGCAGAATCTGTCTTGTCAACTTGTGTGTGATGATCAACTCACTGTGTCTTGATCAACTTTGTCCATTTTTTTAAGATAGTATTAGATTGGTAATGGCTAATCAGAAGGCTCGTAAGAGTCCTTAATTCAGACTTGCTGAGATCAAGTAATTTCTTGTTACTGGTTGGCAAGGAGGTTGCTCGTGTTGGTTTAAGTGGTTTCCCCCAGAGAGAGGCCATTTCTTGAACTTCTTCTTGAGTTCGTTTTTGGAAACGCTAAAGAAGGGTTCCGGTCGAATGAAATGCATGTCAGCGCCTTGCTTTGCAAGTTCATCCCCCATATCATTTCCTTTAGTATTGATGTGCTCAGGTACGACGACATTCCCATCTGATCCGATCTGATGAAACTTTCAGCGTGAAAAAAGATAAACCGCATTCAATTGACCGAAATAAATGAAATGATTTGGCACGAGAGTTACAATTGACTAGATCCAAGGCTCGATTACAACAAACGAACCTGCTAAGACTACGTACTGAGTGACATATTATAAGAAAACAAGTAAAGGCTACAGTAATTTCTTCATTAAAAGCGACGAGTTTTGTCTCTGAACTTTTCAAGGCTATGATCCAGAATTTGGCTCAAACTAATAGAGGTTATTCAATGTTATATTGCTTCACAATGATAATAAAAATCCATCTTTACCAATTGACCAATTAATTTCTTTGTTTCGTCACTGTTAGTTAATATTTTCAATTTTTATTAATAAGTATATAAAATTTCAAAAATTGAATCTAACAGAAACAAACCGTAAACATAATTCCCATGACATTACGACTTCTTTTAAAACTAAACTAGTTTCTTTCAACTTCCAAGCTAGCATTCGAACCTTCCGTAGCATTTCTTATTGCGCTTTTTAAAGTATAACAACCGCGTTTGCTAGCAGTCAACGTCGTTTGTTAGTAGTTCTAATTCGCATTAAAAGACGCAATTTGTTTCCAGACTGGGTACGAGAGAACAAGCTCTACCGTGGGCGTATTGTATAATCATGAGTTTTTCTTACCTTCTACTATAGCTGACGCGTTCTGGGTATGGTCACAGTCTCCTACCATACACAGTATTATGGGTAGTTTGTTCGGTATAAATTGTGGGAGCGTAAGCAATCCTAAATTGAAACGTAACATCGAGGAGAAATGTCTTTATAGTGTACCGATGCGATAGGTAACGTAGGTTGATGAGATTTTCTAGGTTATACAGCTTTTTTACATAAGATTCGAATATGGCTCATTCATTATATACATACATGCTTGATATTGCTTCAATTATAAAGACGTAAGTTTAAAATTTTTTGACTGTAACCGGTATGACATTTATAGCTTAATATTGTGAACGTATTCCTATACATATATGTATAGCAAAACTAATACATTTATAATTGGTTGTAAATTGCAATCGTATTTCTTACAACAATATTTCTTTGAAAGTAATCAGCAACAGCTCCTAATGGAGTTGTCTGCTAAGCTAAGTACGCATAAACATTGTCAAGTGGGTGGACAGCTCAATATTAAAAACTATATCGTTGCATATACGATTGTACCTTCGAGCAAAAACTTATAATAGGTTATTAGTATATTACGATCGCTATATTAAATAATTTTCAATTACTGTAGAAGGTCAGTTTATGTGATTTAAGGTAAGGGTATTGTTTGAAATTTTTGTAATTAAAAATATTGAAGTCAATGCAAAAACCAAATTTGCCGTCTTCTAGTTTTCAGAATTTCAACGCAGTAAATTTGGCAGTGTAGCACTACCTCGGAGTCAAATCTGACAGCCTGTAGTGCTCTGAGAGAAGCTTGACTGTCAGAAAGGATTTCCAGTTTAATATGCCTTCCAAGTATCTACGTTTATTTGTACAGGGTGTAACATAACGGTCGAGAAATAAAGATGACCTGTAGGCAACTGGACAGGCTTTATGTAGGTGAAGATGCTGGTATGATCGGAGAAATTCCACTACCTGTTATTTAGCTGCAGAGAAGGAAAAATCTACGAGTCGGCGGAAACATTGAAGAGCAGAATGTTTTGATCGTTGTTAGATTTATCCAAAACTTTTGATTCTGTTTACTATAAAACTTTCCTTGACAAACTACATTATTATGGAATTAGAGGAGATCCGAAAGCAGCTGGCGATGCTGCAGCTAGTGATAACTGTAAATCAGAACAAATCATAATTAATTACCACAAGATTCGAAACTAGAACCTATCCTTTTTCTAGAGAAGACTTCACACACATTCAAGATAGTTTGCAGAAAGCTGTTTCAAGAAAATGATTCGAAATTGAACATGGCGACGACACAAGAAACAGAGCTTGAGTGCTTAACAAAGAGAAAAAATCTGACAAACTCAACACCTGTACAGATACAACTCGCACTAATGAATATCTCGTTGCATCAAAGCAAAATTTGACTTGCAACTAGCGTTCATATTAGGTAGTTCCTACGGTTTTGTGGAACAGACACATAGAGCTGACAATGATTAAGACAACAAGAGCCTTAATGATATTCCGGAACCTGGCAGGTAAAACTTGGGGCTGCAACCCAAGCATACTACGATGGCTGTACGTCAGTATAGTAAGACCTATGGTAACGTAACCTGGTTCCAGAAGGTCACTAAAGAGACAATCAGGAATACCCTTGACAAGTTGCAACGGCTGGCATGTGTATGCATCACCGGAGCTATGAGAACATGCCCAACTGCGGCCCTAGAGATAATTTTAGACCTCTCCCCCTTACACATAGTGGTGGAGGGAGCGGCCCTTGCGGCTATGCACAGACTGACCAGGGCGGGGACTGAGGGGGGGGGAGGGAAGAGACTCCGCACCAGAGAGCATGGAGATCTCAAGCCGGGCTCTCCCCACTTCTAAGCCTACCGGATGATGAAATGGTCAAGGAATATAGCTTTGAAAGGAATTTCCTCACCAAGCTAAGCAATAAGAGAAAGTGAGTAGGAGAACACTCCACGTACTCCCTAAAAGAAAACACTATCAAGTGGTATGTGGACGGTTCTAAAACCGATAAAGGAACAGGTGCAGGCATATTTGGGCCAGGAACCAAATATTCCGAGCCAATGGGAACATACCCCAGCGTCTTCCAAGCGGAGATCAATGCAATTGGAAGACGTGCTCAACTGAACCTTGACAGGAACTATCGGAAGCAGAGCATTGCAATTTTCTCCGACAGTCAAGCAGCCCTAATGGCGCTGAGCTCTAACACGATCAGCTCGAAATTAGTCTGGGAATGTCTTGATAGATTAAACAACCTGGGCAAGAAAAATAGAGTTGCACTATACTAGGTACCAGGACACACTGGAATCAAAGGCAACGAAGAAGCTGATTCACTAGCAAGGAAGGCCGCTACAACTCCGTTTGTGGGACCTGAACCGTTCTATGGTATAGGGACGAGCACCTACAAAAAAGAACTTAAAGATCGGGAAGAGGGGCTCAGAGCATCCCTCTGGGAGAATCTTCCTCCATATCTTCCAGAATAAGCATAGAGCAAAAACCTTGCTGGAACTTAGCAGAAATAGATTGCGCATCCTCACAGGGTTCCTTACAGGGCACTGTCACCTTGGTGAACACATGACAAGGATAGGTCTAAAACAGAATAGCGACTGCAGGTTCTGCGGGGTTAAGGATGAAAATCCGGAACACCTGACATCTTACTGCACCGCCATCACAGAAACCCGAGCTAACCATCTCGGTAAAGACGTTATAGACGAAGAAGATATACCTTCTCTGAAACCATCACAGCTAATACAGTTTATCAAAGCTCTTGGACTGGATGGGGAGCTTTAGGAGCGGGCATACCCCAGCAGCTTACAGCTCACGCAGGGGGCACAAAAGACCAATAGGTCGCAGCGCAATATCACCTTCATTTCAATCTACAATCTCCTATGGTTACATTGCAACCATCATCTCTTTTGCGCTCAAAATTTTCTAGTTTTGAAGTTTTATGCCCAAAAAATCATGTTTCATCTCCAATAACGATGTGACTAAAAAATTGGTCAGCTTTCTTCTGATGTTGACTAAGACAGAACAATGGAACTTCGATTAATTTTTCTTTATCAAGTGCGAAGGTTTAAGTAACTCATCAATTCAATAACCTCTACACGAATTCGATTCGTCCAATGTAACATCTCCGTCTCTTCCATTATCGATGTTCGTCTGTTCGCTATTAAATTAAAGGTAATGCACAATTGTGTCGGTATACAGGGTGTAACAATAGTGGAATATTATTTTATTGGTTTGTTCCAAAATAAACTACCTTTTCTGGTGGGGTGGTCGAAGTAGAGATCACTGCAAATCGTACTTTAAAGAATTACGAATTGTAACAGTTACATCGTTATCTCGAAAACGGGTGACTTTTTGTGTTAGTAGAGACAATTTACATTAGATTAGCCCAATTTCTTACTAACACGTTTTTGAGATATTGTGGTTTTTTGACATTTTCATTATCTGAAAAATTGAGGAAAGGTTCCATTATTTTGTAAATTTTAAGTTTACAAGTTGCTCGAAAGAAACAAAAAAATAATTTTCGGATTCGAAATCATCTCTACTAACACGCTGTAAAGTATGAAATTTTCATTATCAGTCACCCTGTATATGTATTTACAATTGCTTAATTTTGGCAGTAAAATCAAATAATCACAATTATTTTACAAAGAGAAGCTTTCAAAAATGGTTCTCCACACATTGTAGCATTAATTTCGACTAACCGTTTATAGTTACTTTAATTTGTTGTAGGAATTTATTAATATTTGGTTTCTGCCATTTAGGCAGTCCATTTCATTAAGATTGTCGCACGAGCGAATGATTACGCAAGATTTGCAGACCTTTTGCGATGGCAAAATCACGAGATCACGAGAGTATCATGTTAAGAGATTATTATTTTTCGAGTCGCTTTTATTTAAGTAGTTTTGTTTTTAAATAAATTTACGAGTGAATAAAAACCTCCGTTGGGGTAAATCTCATTTCCTTTTAATTTTTTTTGCCAATTTTCAAGGTAAATGTAACTCCTCATTCAATATCTACTAGTTTTTTGCTTTTCAATGTCTTAAGTCATTTTTAATTTGTTCTTCATATGATTTCACAGTTTCCATTGTAGGGGAATCCTGGTACCAGCCTATTATCATAACATATACTTTTGAGCTTTATTTTTCACCCTATTGTTAACTTTTCATTGCATTAAAATTAAATAGTCAAAGCACAACCATCAATTGATTTTTTTTTATTTTCCAGCCACTGAATTCCTCCTGGTTCTTGGTTTGACAAGAGGAAAGCGGCAATCAAACCAAGTGGCACCCAAAGTTTTTAGTACACCTACCCACTACATCACGTTGCTCCCTGATTAAGAGCTACAGCTTGTGACATCGCTCTTTGTAGACCACAACTTTTGAAGAACAGGGGGTCATAACTATGTGTTATAGTTAAGCGTTATTTCAAATTTTAAAACTCAATCTATTTAAAATATGTAAACAACATTTTCTCCAACAACTTTTAACATCCTGCACCTCGAAAAAAAAGCGTTCAGATATTACTTTAGTACTGGCTGGCTTATTGGCTGACATTTTCAATTGTTAGCTTTAATAACAGGTGGGCCATCTAACGTTTGAAATTGGACGTTGGAGACAGAATCTTTACATTTAAGAATGAAACACAACATTATTCAAGTGACTGCCACGGCTGAACCTACACTACGCCATCCATTACTTGTTTGTGCTTGAATTTCATGAATGGCAACTTCGATTTCGTCTTTCAAGGCTTCAATAGTTTATGGTTGGTTAGTATAACATTTATCTTTAACGACCACCCCCGCAAAAAAAATAGTCCGACGGGGTCAAATCGCAGCTCCGAGATGGCTAATTGAAATTAGAATTTCGGCTGATTATTTGATTTGGGAAAACAGTGCCCAAAAGTTCAATTGTTACTTTGGCTGTGCGGGAATTAGCGTCGTCAAACGGTCATCCTCTTGAATTTGTGGAAACAAAAATTTGTTTCAAAGATGCCACCAAACAGTCGTTTTGGGTGGATCGGTTTCTCAACGATGACGTTTGGATTTAAGCCCCAAATGCGACAATTTTGCTTATTAACATAGCCTTGGATGTGGAAATGGGCTTTATCCGCCCCCCGCCCCACTCCACTGGTCCCTGAGGCTCTCTTTCCAACTCCCTGGTCCCTCTGAGGCTGCCATACCACCTCCCAAGATTCGCCTTACCAACCCCCGGTTCCTCTGAGGCTCCAGTACCACCCCTCAGGGTTCCTTTTGCAAATCCCCGATCCCTTTGAGGCTGGGGTGCCACCTCCCGGAATCCGCTGAGTTGAATGAATTTTCGGTAAAAATGCTCATGTTTGGCCAAGCGATCTCTAACCCAACACATCGAACGGTCATGAGGTTTCAGTTCTTAGCCTAATTGAAGCTAGCATTAAGAAATCAAAAGATAAAATTATGTGGGATTTACAATCAGCTTTACCTGAAAAAAACAGGAAGAGAAGGTTCATGACCGGGAAAGTACCTACAGTATAAGCTAAAAAGAATGAAGGTAAGTTGAGTTGTCCGCCATTTTTTTTTAATTGGCTAACCTGTTGCAAATTCATCTCGATAAGCATTTCTGAATTGGTGCTAAAATTATAGTTATTAATAATAATTCCTATTCTCTATCGTTGATTAATTGCCTTTTCCTCAACAAAAACTTTTGGTTGAGTTGTTGAATACTTGTTGGGGGGTCACAACTATTTTCCCAATGTTTCACGGGAGCTGGTTTTAGAATGTATGTATTGGCATCATAGTCAACTCTATAACAAAAAAGTGCTGCTTATTAACTGTATATCGATCGCCACTGAGATACTTCAGAAAGTTTCTGGATATTCTGACATTAATTCTAGTCATAGCGGCTCAGCTACCTGAAGATACCACTATATTTTCCCGAATGATAAACACTTCCCTTGAAGTAATTTTAATACAGTTACCATAAACTGACCATCATCGAAATCCATCTCTGCAACTCGGATATGCAAAACTGTAGAAAACAAACCATTTATATTCTGCACCATATTGACTTTCAAAAACTGACCAAAGCCATCTCCAACGTCTCATAAGAATAAACTATCCCCTTTGGTTTTTACTCTTCCATCACAAATATATGTACATACACGGACCTAAAAGGAGCATCAACCCTTTTCCACCGGTTTCTCCTTTTATGCATTTCGTTTTGCTCCAAGTGCTTACTTGAAACTAAATCGTAGAAGAATACAATATCGAAACACCTGAATTTACATTCGGAAATACACCACATCCCTCTTTCCTTTACCTCTTATATAGCTGGGTAAAATCAAACATTAAACTATGTAAAGCTAAGAGTCACAAATATTATACACCTAAGTGTATAAGAGATAGAGGACGGCCTGTCAAATTTGATATATTTAGACCGGGCGACATTCGACAACAGATTTAGTTCGGCGTTACTACCGGTAGCTTTTGTAACACGATATTAGAGGGTTGCTATCCACTACGGATTTGTGGATAGCCCCCCTCTCCACATCATATATATACCCTAAATATCCGACGACTTATACCATGTGCTGCTTGCTGAGCTGCCGGTGTTCTTCTTTTTTGTTTCCCTTCGGTATTTACTTTGCTACTTCGATGGGGTGAGTTAATCGGTTCTCTATTTAACGTTTACCGCAATGTTTGCTTTTTAATTATGTGATTTTTGTTTAAAATCCGTCTGGAGGGCGCCTAGGCCCGGTGTACGTGGGGATGTTGCCTTTTTTTCGAGTGGTTGTTTGCCGAGTAATCTGCCGAAAGAGAGATAACCCGATTGCCTGTAACATTATCACGTCGTTGTATGGTTTGTTATGTTTCGGATGGATTGAAATTGTAGGTTATATATACAGGATGTTTCATCGAAGAAAATTGCAAAAATTCGAAATCAGTGAGTGAAATTTTTCTGAATAAAAATTAGGCTAATACCCTAAAAATACTGAAGGAGTACTCTGGTTTATCAGAGACCTTCAGCATAGAATAGTACTTGAAATGCTCTCATTGAAAGAATTTGTGGTCCAAACCGCCATCAAATTTGTTGAAAAAATTAATTACTCCATCCAAAAATTCCAGCCTAATGGATGGGCTCATTTAGTATCAAGGAAGCAAAGTGTGACCATTGGAATCACTTTTAATAATATAGTGATGATTTCTTGATAGTTGAAAAATTGCCCGTAAGGAGTTCGTTCCACAAGATTGGAGTGTGAAAGGACACTTTTCTAAAGCTATCTTCAAAAGACTTATTTATCTGATTTTGTAACCCATGACATCTATTTTATTATCCAAAAATATAATTGGAGATCCAAACGAAGTCATAAGAGGTGCTATCAAACATCAAACTTTAGAAAGCGGAAATGATGTAATAGCTACAACAGATTCTAGACTTGTGCTCAGATGCTGGAATCTTTCTACAGAACTAGAACGATATTTCCAAAAATTCTCAGAAACAGATTCCGCTTTGTTTGTTTTTTTTTTCATGTGGCATTGGCTGAGGCTTACAGAGTTTTTCTGCTCCTTTTATTTAAGCATTTGTGAAAAATGTCTCCAGTTTGGCCTTTCCCAAAAGCTCCATCATCTCATAAAGAGAGAGATTTATCCAGCGGTTACCGCTGTGCACAATGCAGTGGCGATGACGAATTACATCAATATTACGAATATGATTGTAGTGTCCATACAAATTTAGAGAGATTGCTCAGATGGGTTCACTTCTCAAACCATTTCGTAAAAATGCTAGTTTCAACCCAATCTCGAACTATGCTTGATGGAACCACTCTCATTAGTTGGTCACTCAAATGTAGACAAAGCCTAAAAGCACTCACGCTTCCAATCACTGTTCCTGTCGGTCTTCTCTCTGCAGCTATAAAGCCCACAATTGGACAGTTGTCTCTTCTTCCAATTTATTACACAATTTTACTTTAAATAATGGCTGGACCGGATTCATCGGCCCTGTATATGCTATCAGCTAAACAGGTTTATTCCAACAACTTCGCCGTTATCTCTGTTAAACTCCAAGGCGTGAGATGAGGAACGGATATTGAAACGTAGCTCCTGGGGGCAGGAGCTGTGTCCTGATAAAACAGCACACCACATCCTTTGATGAAATCTCGCAGTTTTGAAACCAAACCAGCATAATATTGCTCAGTTATAGTCTGACTACGTGGTAGAAGTTTTTTGGTCTGGCGTCAACATTTATGGTACACATCGTGCAGCCACTTCTTTGAGACTTAATTCTTTATGTAAAATAGTTTCTAGACTGCCTACTGAAAAGTCACAAGTTTGACCTATGAATTTTACAGTGATTCGTCTATCTTTCACGGCCATGTAATGGACCAGATCAATGTTTTCTTTGCAAACAACAGTTTTCGGCCGTCTAGTACAAATTCCTTCTTCATAGGTCTCTCTTCCACGTTTAAAATTCCTTAAAAGCTCAATTCTTCACCACCTGATATGAAGGTGCAAATTCACCCAATGCTTGTACCATATCTTAGATGCTAACTCCCCCGTTTTCGCCCGAAAAATATAAAAATATAGTGCCTAAAGTAAACTAACTAACTAATGACAATGAAGATGAAATTGGTACCTAAGAACAATTTTAATGACAATGATAATATTTATAAGTTTTATGTGTATAGTCTCGATTATCCGAATAGGTTGGGACCTGGGCCTCGATTTCCCCTCAGATAATCTGAAGAAAGGCAAAAATACAACAGGCTACTCTACATAGTTATTGCAATAATGGTAATTTGTGTAGAAATCTTGAAAACAAAGAAATTGCATACAGCAAGCACAACGAATAAATACAGGTTTGCCACAAACACTGCATAGTGGTGTACTTTGTAAATCCTTCGGAAAGCAGAATCGTACAGGATTCTCAAACTTCGGTGGCTGATCATCGATGTATACACTTTTATACCACGCATACTTAAATAAATTAAAGAACCTCGGCGATGATAATTGATAATGTGTCAAAGATTGTAACTGAATAATAGTGTTTCTTTGATGTAAAGTCAAATCGTATTCCATTTGAAAATGTTCTAACAAAATTTTTCCATATTTTAAAACCGTAGACGTCTAGAGGCTGTACCAGTAAAGTTATCTTCTTAGGAATTGTAAAAGGCGAGAACCCACTACAAAAAGTTGGAGGTAGTTCAAAACAGAATCGTGAGACTAATCACCGGTGCCCATGGTTCATCAGGAACCAACAGCTAAGAGATGACCTTGGAGTCCCTACACAAAAGCAATTCATTATCAATCTTGCAAGAAGTACTCAGGAACGAATCGAACGATCAGGAAATCCTCTAATAAGTAGACTGGCACATCTCGACCCGGACCGACCTCCTCCCATGGTAAACATCCGAAGAGCCTTGGCGATGGACGACGAACTAGAACCTTGAAGAACAAAATCATAAGTACAAACTACATTCCACCAGGATAGAGAGACATTAAAAACGTACACACCCAGCCCAGTTGGGCGTCGAAGATGACAAAAGGAATTTTTGGTTTAATCCTTGAAGGTGACAAGAGAGACCACAAAATTGTAAAAAAATGCAAATAAAAATATATTATTCTATATTAAGGTAAGTGAGCTAAATATTGCTATGTTAAAACATTTTATTTTTTATTGTATTCCAATTTATTTGTCATCAATCATCTGCAACTTTACTGCATTAACAATAAACATGTATTTATTCTAATGGTAAAAAATAAACAAATTGCAAAAACTCCAGAAAAATCTGAACTCATATCCCAAATACTGCCAGAGACATTCAATAAAAGGAACTGTTATTTTTAATAACAAAGTTAGTAAATATTTATGAAACTAATGTAAAAATATCGTGGGAAAATAGCAACTTCTACAGACAATTTGGGCACGATTTTTATAAGCCCCACGCACTCTTCATGCACGTACCGGCTACACACACAGCACAACCTCATATCTAACTGACGATCCTCTCCGCATAAAAATCAGAACCAAGATTCTTCTTTTTTTTGTTGGTGTTTATTATTGTTGTAATTTTTGATTGTGTTATCTTGTTGTTGCTTGGGAGGGCATTTCTTACTTTCACCTTTTGGTATTTTTAGTACTGTTGAAGATAATAAATGTCTAGATTGCTGGATTTCGCTTTGCAGCGACTGTCCTGATTTCAGGTGTAATTAGCAAGCCCATCCCCTTGAAGGAGGTATTTGGATCGGCATTATCAAGAGAAGACTTCGCCTTTTGTTTACTTCTATTTCAGGTGATTTTCGTGAGAGGAATCATGAATACTGAAATCTGCTTCAGAAGATGACTCACTGGAAACATCAGAATGAGGCTTTTTTTGACCGAGTTTTATTTTTCTTTTGTCCACTTTCCTTTGAGGCGATTCCATTTCTGTTAGCACTGTTCTGGCTCTTCTTAATATTAGCTGTGGAAGTTGATGGCGCATTCACAACGTCGTTTCCTACCAGCTTCCAGGTTGAGTTACCAGCATATTTAAAATTTCTTGATCTTGTAACTTTTCAAGACTGCTTTGTCCAGGGGTTGTAACTCGTGTGTTGAGTTGCTGGGAATACAAAATAATGCAATGCCATAATTGTCTGCAGCTTCAACAATATTGATATACAGATGTGATTTTGCTCTGACGAATATTAACAGAATAGGTCCTGTATTTGGATAGTTTGCAAAGTGCTCAAACCAGGAATTAAAGGATTCATTTGGGATGCCGCCTTTTTGTGTTATTATTGCAGTTGACCTCGGTGGTAAATGGTCTGTCCATTCAGGTTTCAGTCTTTTTCCTTTGAAAAGAATAAATGGCGAGATTGCTTGTCATAGAGCATTTCCACATCCGACAATGGTAACATTTTCACCATGTTCGGGCGCTGTTAAATGTACAAGCTTAGCGCCTTTTCTTGCCAATACAAGCCTGTTGTTTGTGTATCATCTTTCTCGTCCATGTTGTATACATTGCCTGGTTTATCAAATAATTCCAATTTAATGAAAATTTCTTTGAATTTTGAAAAATAATCGTTCAGAATGAAGCGATTCATTTTTTGGGCTCTATCGACGTCAGGATGCTGCTTCAGATAACCTAGAAAACGGTGTGGGTATATTCATAGCAGCCGGATATGAAAACACACTTTATCTGACTACTTTGCTTGTTACTGGCATGTCGATCTCTGCTAGTTTATGAATCTTTGCTACTAGATCATTTGACACATTTTCTTCCAATACGTTTATTCGGATTCTTATTTCGATAATGGAGCCCAAGTGTCGTTCGAGGAATTGCATAATATTTTGAAGCTTGGTTTATGCTGTTTCCGGCTTTTTACTTCGCCGAAAGCCGCCTTTGACCACTGAGTTCCCTTTTTTCGACATTCTGTTGAAAAAAGTAAGTTTGTCTTAATAAAGCATTTTCCAAAGTGTGTTTAAAATTGCCATGGCAGTGTTTGGTGATGGCAATATTAAGACCATAGCTACTCAGGATCACCATTATAAAATATGGATTTTTGCTTCTTTATTGAATGAAACTTTACGGGTTAATAAAATACATGTTTGTACCTACCTTATTGTTCTTATACAATTATCGATTTAGACAGCCTGCGATAGCGAGTACAATTCTACAAATTTTTATAGTGGAAAAACACGAAACACGAGCTGTGTTGTTGTATACATACAGAGATCATTTCGATATATCAGATATATTAACAGTGTCATCTATACTATAGACGGCGAATTAAGGAGTTTGGGAGGATGACAATATTAGGAACATGGCAATAATTGCCTCATTTACCTTATATGTTATTTAAGTTTCATTTAAATCGGTGAGGGACGCTCCCCTGTGTTTCCTTGTAAGTACAGTTCTAGGACCTCTAATCTCTAAATTTAAGAACGATCTGATAAAGTCTGCAGATGTCACTTCAATAGTCCTTTGCGAGTTCCTGCTATCAATACCGATATTTCAATACAAAACATTAATTTCTTAAGCAACAATATCCACGCCTGCGTAAGTATTATTTCAAAATCGATTTTTACTTCGATAAGTAACGTACAACGTTCGAATACTGCGTTCGCATGCTCGATAAAAATAAACGGCATTAATATTTAATGTAATTTCCATATAAACCCGATCGCTTTATATTTTTTTCTCGTGACATTTATATGTTCTGCGACGTATAAATACGAATTGCAACACAAAGAGTTTCTCCTTTGGCGCATGTGTTACGTCACGCATATATACTTTCATGAATACACACTCTTATTCAGCAAAACGGGAGAACAAATTACCGCTTTATTCTCACAAATAGCGGTAACACCGGTATCGCTTTGTGTAATAGGTATTCGCACGCAACCTTTAAAGCATTGTTCCTTACTTATTGTATATCACAACGTTCGTTAGTACCATGAGAAAGGTCCCAATTCAAATGAGCAAAGAGCATTACCAGGTGTTGTTTCAACGTGGATCTTAGATATCTGCCATATTTATGAAAATAAACAAAAAAGTTATAAAGAAAAGTTATCCCCATTTATTTCAAGAGTGTTCCTTGCTCTGTTATTTTAAATGGGACACCCTATATATTTTGACATTTTTCGCTAAAAAATATTCCCACTTTATATAAACCACCCTACCCCTATTCCTAATAGTTACGGAGATATTTTACGTTTTTGTAAAAACTATCCCGATTCGGTGTTTTTCGTATGCCGCGATAGCTTGATCCTGAAAATAGTTATCCAATATGTAAACGATATGACAATGACATCAATAGGAAATGAATACCTACTTCCAGTTCTTAGAAATGATTATTATTTCCGGAAATTCGTTTCCAAATAACTTCATTTTTTTAAATCATAAATCGATGTATATTACTATGTTTTCTTTTATCAATTTCGAGGTAACCTTGAAAATATTTCAAAAACGATACAAAATGTTCATCAATTATTAAAAACAAAAAGCAATTATAATAAGTTTTAAAAATTATGCCTTTTTCTCTACCGAAATATTAATTTTTCTTTTGAAAATTGATTTTAACTCTCCTCGACATTTCAGGAGTTAATGTAAAATTTATACATTCATTCTCCATATTTTGTTCAATACTCGGTGGCCGGTGTACCGGGTGTCCAATTTTCGTATCTCACTTATTTAAAGATAAGAGTTGCGGTTTTCGCATTTTTGCTACTTTTTTTGCCGCGAACAAAATTTTTATACGTTTTTACAGAGTGATTTTGAAAATATTGCATTTTGGAACGTATCTCAGTTATCGTTTAACTTATCGAGAAGGTAAAAAATGTTTTTTATGCAGTTTTTTAAACTCCAGTGGCGTAGATATGATAACTGTAATTTCTTAGATATTAGTCAAAGTTTATGTTTTTTTAAACGGGACACCCTATATATTTTTTGTCGGTCGCTTTAAGCTTTTTACAAGCTTTTCAAAAATATATAATACTTTAGATATTTTTGCATTTTTAAATTAAAAATATTTTTTTTGTTAGTAGGCCATGGCGAATAAAAAAAACAACTGCGTCTTATGTCAATTTACGAGTTTTAGGTGGTTTATGTCAGAATAGTGTCGAATTTTCATTCAAATGCAAATATATGTGTTATATATTTTTGAAAACGCTTAACCAAACAATCAAAAAATATATAGGATGTCTCATTTAAAAAAAAACATAATGATTATATCTAAAAAATTCAGTCTTCAGCGGACGCCACTGGAGTCTACGTAAGAAACTCATTTTTTACCTTTTCGATAAGTTAAACGATAACTGAGATACGAGGGGTTCCAAAATGTTACGCGGCATTCGTTTCACAAAAAATAGCGTAATGCGAAACGCAACTCTCTATCTTTACAGATACCCCCAAAACCATCGAAAATTGGACACCCGGTACTGTCTTTCATGTATGCCCATAAGAAGAAATGATATTTCTTTAAGTTAGGTGGTGCAGTTACGTACCCTTTCTTCCCTAACTTCGCAACCTAGATAACCTAATTTTTTTATATGACACTGTATATATTGTAATGTGAAATTTGATTTATAATAAAATCAAGAAAAAAATGAGTTTTTCTTTAAATTGAAATTTGGGGTTTGAAAAAAAATTAATCTCAGGGGTTCGCGAATTTTAGCTCTCAGCAGGTGTAGAGAACAGAATACAACGTACGTTGAACAAAATACCCAAGTGAAAAAAAAAATTCTAAGTTAAAAAAAAATTACAAGACAAAAAGTTGTTTTACAAAAAAAAAATTAATTTTATTTTTTTCAATAAACCTATAAAAATTTGTTTACACTGTGCAGAATGACGTGGCAATCACCACAACTAAATTATTATTTATAAAGACCTTATTTGGTAGTTTTTGTCCAACTTTTTGTGGGGGCGGGAGGAGGGGAGGATTAACTTTGAAATTTTTTTATTTTTTTTTTCAATTTTTCAAATATTATTTTTGTACTTAGAAAAATTTACTAAGTTTTAATTTTCAAAAAAAAAATGTTTTTCTCAAATTTTTACAACTTTCCAAACTTAAAATTACTGAAAAATTAAATTACCTTATTTTACGTGTGTGAGTGTGTATGTGTGTGATTTTCGCGCGCCTAGACGGATGTTGGATGGACGACGTCCTCTTCGTAGGGGTAATAAAATTTAAATTAGGTGGAAAATATTAAAATTAATATATAAAATTAAACGCTCTGTTCGACGAGGAAAAAAGCGGAAGTTTCTTGCTCTCGCACGGCTTTTTATAGGTGATTCGCAATTGTCTCTAAATTTCATCTCTGTCAATCACAGTAATCAACGATCGTTGATGGAAACGTCCGGTCGAAAAATACAGGGTCACCGGAAAGATTTTAAAAATAAATGCCCCTAACTGGCTGGTCTTTCTTCTTGTGGGACACCCTGTACATTTAATCATTAACTTTTATTATTAAATTGTGGTGAAGTGTTCCTCTTTCTTAAGAAGAGACAACATAAAAATAATAACAGAGTAAGAAAAAAAAAATCCAGAGAAAGCGAAAAAGTGAAATAAGTACCTACTTATATCATAAAGATTGCAAAAGAAAAACGCGAAATGAAAAAAACAACTTTATTGCACTTGAAACTTGCCGGAGTGTTGTTGGGATGCTCCTGTGTGAGCTGGAAAACTCTCATCATAACCATCAAAACATAATAATTTCTTTTCCCCTGCTCGTCGTTACCAAGGCAACCGTGTCCCGGATCTCAACCAACAACACAATTGCTATCTATCTGGAAGGCCTCCCTAATATGCGGTCGGCCGTAGCCATTCTGCTCCATACGATTTTATACGTCGTTTTATACTCTCGTTCGGTTTCATTTTCTACCGTTTTATCAACATAACCAGCTCGAAAACCCTTCGCATACTTCGCATCATATTCATATGTCTAGACTGTTATAGTATAGTGGTCTGATGTTGTATTTAAACGAGGTTTCGAAAATAATGCAACGTTCGTTTGTTTTACAGCGATAGATAGATAATTAATTTAAAAGAAAAAATGAAAACAAGTTTTCTTGAATTGGGATGAGTGGGAAAATGGTGAAGGGAGGAAACTCAAAACCCAAAGCTGGTAAATCTGTGCGTTGGAGAGACTGTATTGCCAACCGCAAGGGGAGGCGATCTGCATTCTCTCCAACAGTCAAGCAGTCTTGAAGGCTCTATCATCTTGTTATATAGCCTCCAAACTAATATGGAAACGTCTACAAAACCTAACTGTTTTGGTGAGCAATGACACTGCAGACCAGCTAGCGAGGAATGAAATTTACTGCACCAGAACTAGTTCTAGGTATTACAAACAGTGCAGTACGTG
The DNA here is from genome assembly GCA_023690525.1 of Holotrichia oblita. Classification (NCBI taxonomy): domain Eukaryota; kingdom Metazoa; phylum Arthropoda; class Insecta; order Coleoptera; family Scarabaeidae; genus Holotrichia; species Holotrichia oblita. The sequence continues at coordinate 17,901,831 of CM043019.1, read as the reverse complement.
GTGCAATTAATGAGTGGATCATAAAACAACAATTATATTGGAAGTATGTACTATAGCTGGACAAAGGCACAGTAAACGGATGATGGGACGACGGTGCCAACGACTAACTGCTGACTTACTTGCATTAAACAGGACTCAACTTAGGCACATTTGATTTACTTGGTTTTAGGTGCATTTCTTCCTAGTTGGAAGGAGGGTCCTCACACGTGCTAGTTGTTGGACGGTTATAATAATAATAATAATAATAATAAAGTGACTTTATTGATTGCTCTCTACAATTATAAAACAAATAGATAAAGAGAACAGATAAACATTTATACGCTTAGATCACAATCAATCACAAGGCGATGTTCAGATTAACTGCTTTTACACATAACCTTGAGTTTACAATATTTATGATAAAATATACTAATGCCTAAATTATATATAAATTCCGATGTTATACAATCCCAACTATTATATGAGTAGATTTGACCAAAAGCAGACAATAAATGTAAACAAAACAGAAGAATATATTGTCGCTAAATGAAAGTGGATCTCATTTTAGTTACCGCACGCACTAACGAACCTGCAGCTGAAACAAGCAAGTTTTAATATGTTTCCTAAAAGACTTCGATGACAAAAGAAGAGTATCAGGACTAAGTCCGTTGATATTAGAATAAACTTGAAAAGAAAAAGACCTTTCGTAAAGTACAGTTTTATGTGCCGGTGGCGATATTTTTCCGCGAAACCCGGTTGTTATATTGTGAACATCTGTTCTGAATTTAATTTTAAAATACAAATACGGAGGACAGTTAGTTAATAGTATTTGATGATATAGAGTTAAACACCTAAGTAGTCGTCTGTTCTCCATAGTCAACCACCCAGCAGTTTCCAACTTATGAGATATATGGTCAAATTTACGAATGCCATATATATATCTCAGGCATGAGTTCTGAACTTTCTGAATTCTAGTTTTTGTGAAACTGTCCAACGCAAAGTGGTAAACAGCAGTACCAGTATATAAATTATGACAAGACAAAAGTATCGCATGGATTCTTTTTAATATTTTCACTGAACACATGTCTGTACGGGAACAATTTTTTCAGATTCATATATGCATTTTTGATGCAATTATTGATGTGATCGCGGTATCTGTGGGTATTATCAATGATTAAACCTAAACTTTTTGCCTTGTCACACACTGCCAGTTCTTCGTTATTAATTTTTAATTTAAAAACATTTTTTAAATTGGTACAGATACGGTTAGAGCCAAAAAGCACTGCTTTAGATTTGATTGCATTGAGAGTAAGATTATGTTTACATGATGCCAGATATAATTGATCTAGATCCTCATTGGCTTTTTGAAGAGCAACGTACCACTGCGAAGGCGCGAAAGAGAAATATAGCTGGGTATCATCAGCGTAGACGTGTGTATTGCAGTATTTGATCCCGGAGAACATAAACGACGTATAAATTGAAAATAAAATCGGGCCAATAACCGAGCCCTGCGGCACCCCCTGCTTAATATCGAGCACCGAAGATCTGCTGGCACCAACCACAACCAACTGTGTACGTTTGCACAAGTAATTACACATCAAAGTAATTGCCCCAAAATAGACAAAAGAATATCGTGGGTGACCATATCAAACGCTTTGCTATAATCTAACAATACTAAACATGTAACAGAGTTTTTATCCGTAGCGCTAATTATGTCATCCGTTACCTTCAACACTGCAGTGTCAGAGCTATAACCTGACCGAAATCCTAACTGTACAGATGGCAAGATATCCTTTCTGGACATCTCGCGATCTCACTCGCGTAGTTTTACATTTTGAATTTCCAGAGAAAACCATTCTCTATTCTGCCCTAACATGCCAACAACATGAGGTTTATTTTCAAGAAGTCTTTACGCTAATGGGATGCTGATATAAAAACCGTCGATGAGTAATGTTCGATCATCGTTTAGCAAATCTTTTATAAAATTCATAATAACAGTTTCAGAAGCTGACATATGCTTATTGTCCATATCTTTACCATTGTATACAAACAAATTTCAAGTGGCATTTCGATGAGATCTACAGGCGAAAATGAAGACAGCCTCGCCAAGAAGGCATCGTCTCGTCACTGTATATTTTTTGTATCGGATAACCAGCGAGTTTGACAGTCTCATCCTGTTACGTGCAAATTACCTACTTTTGTTTATCTACGATAGATAGGTTATAGGGTTCGCTGTGTTTCGATCTTACTTTTAATTCTTCGACAGTTCATCATATATACCTACCTACCTCTTGTGTTTCTCCCATGATCTCTTATAGTAATTCAGTGTTTCGCTTATCATTTATTTCTTCAGAAGTTCATTTCTGAGTCAGCTGTCATCGTATTAGGATATTTCAATTCGTCCATCTTCTATTTACCTGCAAATTCATTTTAACTCGGATTTCCCGGTCGTATTTCTTTGCATTGCTTTAGTTCTAAAATTATAATTATCTGTCTTTTTTAAGTAACTCTCCTTCGACTCCCCTCCCTCCTTTCTCTCCCCTCCTTCAATTTTGTTTGGTTAACTGTCAGATGGCTCTGTTATTTTTTGAAGTTAGGTTCTGTCTTCTTCGTTTTCGCAGGCATTCATGTAACTGGTATAAAAACAGTACTGAAATTTGAACATATGCTCACCTGTCACTGTCAAGTTTGACGTTACTCTTGTAAAGAATGAACACTTGTACTATAATATGCTATGACCTCCGTAACAAACCAATTCCGGACATATGTTTATAGGATCTGTTTTTCTTAGAATAATCCAAGGTATAGCTCAGTGCAATTTTTCACACTTATTTAGGACCACTCTATATAGGTATACAAATTTCGCTATTGTTTATTTTTATTTTATTAATAGATTTTTATTTTTGCAATAAACAATTGTTGATGCTCAAAATTTATTGCCGTTTTGGCATTATCGATTTTCCCGAACTACTTACTTGCCTTCTAGTTTTCCGGGATAAGTAAGTATCTAGTGAATCACGAAGTTAAAAGAGAAAACAGTGGCGCCAATTTTTATAACATCTGACAGTTCCACGTTGTATTGTACTAGCTAACGGTGTAGGAGAAGAATTCCTAGTCTGAATCATCTATATCACCCATGTCTTGAAGTATTTCAGCTAATTCATCGTAACAATCATTCATTCGCCAATTAATCGATGAAACGCCCTGAACGATTAATTTAATTCGACCTTATATAAAAGAACAAACCAAAGAAAACGCTACATCTAGTTCGAATTAATTCTTACACATCCATCATGTTTGAAACGATACACCTCTCTCTACCTCTATACCCATACATATATACTGCTGTGCTGTTATAGATCGAAGTGGATGCAAAAGTATGGTATAGCCATCTATGTATGTATATTGGCATTTATAAAATTCGACAACAGGAAAACACACGGGTCTGGTCCCGTTCTACGTTCAACGTTCTATTTCATCGTTATATAATGTAGCTTGGGGATTTTTTTCACGTCAATATTTATAAATCAAAAAGTTATCTGCAGAATGATTGACATTTGATACGACATAAATAAATTTCGAACAGCGACTCTTTTGTTTCCCGTCGACGTTCCATTGTTTCGAGTGACGCGCCGTCACTGGAAAAATCGACTGACGACAAAGCAACGAAATGGCCGTATAGCATCAGTACTACTACATATCAGAGTTATGTACATACGATCATTCCGTGTGATATTAGTTTAACTGTAAAGTATTGAATTTGTTACTTTTTATATTGGATTTATTCCGACATATATTACACATATAACCATTAATTTCCTTGCAGACTAACTAAAGCAGACGCATTACCAATCCAATGTAAATACAGGTGCTGTTAACCTGGCAAGCAGACATCTGTCAACACTTACCGTGGTGCACCCACTTTAAAAAACATCTTCCCGCCTTAATTGCTATCAAAAAAGCTACCACCCAATTAAGATATTTTAACTCTTTTCCTTTCGCTACTTCTCTCTAAACCGGAGGACGCGTTGATGGAGACACATAAATTCATCGATGATGTTTTGGTTCGTCGGTCGAGAGTTAAAGCTTATGTATGTATATTTTTACCTCCTTATGCCTCTTAATAAACGTCGGCCATGTTATACAACGCATAAGTTGGTAACTAATGGTGTTAATTTGATTTTAGAAAGGTTTCCTCTCGTTAAAGAAATGGAAGCTGAGCGGATATTTTAGAAGATGCACTTAAAAAGTGGAGTGTATAAATTATATTGATGTTTAAAGCGTGAAGTACCCGATTCTAATAGGGTTGTTCGTAATTTCCTTTCACCGTCAAGATAGTGTGTTGAAGTGATTACCACTGACAGGAAATATACATCTACAGGCTGGTATAAAATTGACAATTAACAAAAAAATTGAAAACGGAGCATTACACGAGAGTCGTTTGATTGCCATCTAATATTCGGTCGATAAAATGTTTCTAATTCATCTACCCTGAAAGGAATAATCGAAAAATTCAATAGTACTGGTTGATGGGTTAGTGGTGGGAAACAAACGATACGAGCTCGTTGAGGTCGTTTAGAACAAAACATCGGTAGTTCCCGAAAGTTCAGGTGCACAATAATTGAAGCGTGTCCGGATCAAATAGACCAAAAAGTGCCAAAATTTAAATTAGAAACTTCAACTGACTCCTGAAAAATATATTTTTGGAAATTATCATGTGGTAACAGTTTTGGTTGTGGGAGCTTTTCTATGATATCCGACAGCAAAATTGAGCATTTGTCGTTTTCATCCAGTCGAAATTTACATGAATTTTTCAATTTGCCTAAACATGTCACTTCAGCTTCATCGTCTGAAACTTCTGTTACGAAACATACATATTTATAAATTATTTTCTTTCCATCAAAATGCGACAAAACGAAGTTGCCGTGATGTATTATCAGGATTTCATTTTCGTCATTATTGATAGTTTCCTCCATTTCAGCATCTGATAAATCATCGAACTTGCTTATTCTGTCACTACTAGCTCTACCCAAAGAACCAAGAATCTAAGTCGCTTTCGTCAGAACTAATTTTACGTGTTTTCTGCTGTTGAACAATGTTTTTCTTTCTTTGAACAATTTTTTTCTGTTTGGAAACTTTCTTTTCTTGTGTTGTTTGTTGAAAATGTGTAATATCTTTCCGTGTTATCACCTCTGCTCCTAAGCAAATTCGCTTTTTTGGTTGCTTTATAGGATCTCGTTTGATGAAGTTTAGTAAGAGCTCTTGAAATTATAGTTTCAGTTTTATGCTAGTTGATTACTTGATCTTGGTTTAGAATGACAGAATTTTGATGTAATGATAGATCCGACGGCATCTGATAATCATTATGCATTCTGGATGTTGACGTCAGCATCTGATCATTATCTTGCGCACTGGATGTTAAAGGCATCATCTGATGATCAATATCTTGCACGCTGGATGTTGAGGGTAAACTTTCGTCAGCAGTTTTCTGGGCTTAAAAAGACTTCCATCTTTAAAGAGCAGTTGGATCGAATAATTCTACGGATATGACATTTCGGTTAATTCGACAAATTTGTTATTATTTTTGGCTTAGTGTCGGTCCATATTTCGCCAATTAACTTTGAGAACATACTCTTCAGAATCTTGACACCTACGTTTTTTCGCTGCCACTCTACCAACTTAGCATCCCAATGAGTTTTAAGAGACTTGAACACGCTTAAGTCTAGAGGTTGGAGCAAGTGGCTGGTATGCGGTGGAAGTTTTAAAATGTTTATCTGATTTTCTATAGTAGTTTTAATAATGTCCACACTTAGATGAGTAGCATGACCATCATAAATTACTAAAACTGGTCGATCTTCGGGTAACTGTTTAATGAAGCTTTTTTCAAAATAGTTCTTGAAAACAGTACTCTCCATCCACCCATTAGACGTTGCTGCATATGTGGTATTAGGGAATTCAGTGCCAGGTGGTACTATCCATTGGTCCCACACATTCTTGCCCTTAAAAATTATAAGCAGAGGTCCTTTCTCGCCAATTGCATTACAGCACATTAAAACAGTAGTGTTTTGTTTCCCGGGAACACTTGTTGTACGACTTGACGGATGTCCTCTTTGGCCAACAATTTTAATTTTGGAGGGATCGGAACAAAAACTACTCTCATCTAAATTCCAAATTTGAGATGGCTTATTCTCCAATTCGACTTTCTTTACCGTCTTTTCAAGCAAGTCGAATTAGTCGTGTATTAAAAAAGGATCAACATTTCTGGCAAATTCGACTTTTTTGGGAGTTTTTAGGGAAAGATTATGTCTACACTTGAAGTTTAAGAACCAATCTTCGCCGAGGTATCCATTTTTAAACTGAGTTGTAATATTGTTTACCCTGGCGTAATCAGCGACGATTTGTATTATTTCTTTTCTACTCAGGCCGAAGCCCCATTTCTCCAAACAGCGAATACAGTCAGCTAGTGATGCCTCGTCTTCAGGTGTAATGTCTGTTCTCCTACCATAACTTGAACTTAAGTTACCTCTTCGTCCTTTGACATGATCAGCAAGAGTATTTTTAGGTATATTGTATATCTTGCTAGCTTAACGTACCACTCTTGACGAGTTCTACTACTATTCTGAGCGTCTTTTTAGAATATCCTGCTCCTCTGTTACTTTTGCACACATAATTGCGAACCATTGTTTATCTGAAAAAGAAGGAAGTATGATTATAATTTTAAATTCTAATATGCGCTTTATTGACCGCACTTGCCCACTACTAACTCGTGTCACAACCAAAATCATAGGCAAACTTTCGCAAGTATTTCTTCACAACAATAATGGATCCGAATGTCTCCAGTCGATAAAATAGGGAAGAATATGTTACTAAGATGTCGTTTTCATAGATGGTAGTGCAATATATGCATAAATGTGAAATATAATGGCAGAAACTGCACTTGCCCCGTATACGCACTTGCCCCACCTTACCTGTGTGATTTTTTGTTGTGATTGTAGGATCTCTCCGCTTCAGCTTTGATGCAGCGAAGTTAACCAAACTACGAGTTCCGTTCTTTCAGCTCTTATCGTTCCCATATCTTTCAACTTCGTTTGACGCTCAGATTTGTCACTCAATATATTCAATTCATTCTTTTTTGTATCCAACAATAAGATCTATCCAACATAAATACTAGTTGCAAGTTAAATATTGCTTTGATGCTACGAAGTATACCTCAGTGCGGATTGTACCTCTACAGATCTTATGTTCGTCAGATTCTCTCTCTTTGTTTGACACTCGGATTCTGACTGAGTGGGTGCTCTAATGGCACAGTTCCACTGACACCACATACCCTCGTGAGGGTCTATCAACCGACTAGAAAGTTTGACGTCCATGAGGACCTCAACAGGTCAATCTCAATCTGAAGTATATTTCCTTTTGAATTAATTGAATTAATGGATTGTTCTTATTGTTTCTTTTGTGATTTATTTATTATTTTTATTCTAATTGTTGTGAAAGAATACTTTCCTGAAATATTAAGTAGTTTTGTATGTATATATTGTCAATGTCAAAACGTAATAAAAGAAACCTTAAAAAAATGTGCTTATCTTATTACAAAAAAAGGAAGTTAAGGAATTTATAGGAAAAGACAAATTACGAAAATGAGACGATGAAAAAAAAAAGATGATACCTCATGAGGAGTCTTATATTTTACAAGCGTCTATCCATAGACCATGGGACCTTATTAAAAAAGCTCTCACGCTTTGATTTCTCCCTGATCTCTGATGTAGTTCTTGTCTGAACATCCGGTGTACCGCAAGGGTACAAATCTTGCGCCATTGATGTTTAACCTCTTTATTAACGATCTGATCGCCTTGCTTAGATGCTTTGTTCTTGCTTATGCTGACGATCTTAAAATCTACAACAGAACTTTCTTCAGTAGAACCTCAACATTGTTCATGAGTGGTGCAGAAACAATAAACTAGTTTTAAATATCTTTAAATGCTTTTTCGTGAGCTACACCGGTACAATCAGCGCTTAGGTCTTTAGGTCTTTCTATAGGTTAGTCTTTGATATTTTGCTGTTCTAAAAGAATTAGAACTTGTCATATATATCTACATTATTGTTATACTAGCTTCAAGAAATCAATATGGCGGATATATTTTCTTGTTTGTGAAAAAGGTGGGCGACGTTTAAACGTGAATAAACAGAAATAGGGTGTTCAATTTAACTCGACGGCTGAACGGTGAGCGCGCCCGTTTTATAACGAGATCCACTTTATATTTAAATTCGGCAATCCAATATTCGCGCAATTTCATTTCGAACCGAGCACAAACACGTTGAAAATAAAGCCAGAATAGATGAAAATCTCGAGTTAAGGGGGTGTGAGGTGATCTCAGTACAACAATGTCGCAAAATATAAAATACTACGCGCCTAGCTTAAAGAATATATCAAGAACAAACTTAACCTCACATATTTGATAATAATTTATTAAATATCAAATATTTCATTAAAATGTGATTTTTTTAATTAGAACGAACACATTTTTAATCGATAAAAATATAAGATTAAGGAGTATTTTTGTACACGAGTGTACTATTCCATTTTCTTCCGTTCTGTCGACTTCCCTTTCTGTAAATGCCCCTCATCAGTAAAGGAGCGCGAAAGGAAACTGCATGAAAAGTGAGGAAAATTGCCGGCGAGTCGATGACGGCGGGCGTCTCGACTGGGACGCCATTCGTGCGCCCATTTACGACGCTGTATAAGTAGCTTTTTATTCAAAGGAAACTTCAACTCCGGAGAAATAAGGTCTCTAGCCTTATTTGAATTCTGGAATTGCCAACGTGGCGCCATTAAATTTTCTTATACCCGTTTCTTCCAACGATTGGATGGAATCCGTATTGCTACGTATAAAATCAACTTCCAGCTATCGAAAAGATGTTTGTATATTAAATAAACGTGGAAAGTTTGCAACTATGGAACACCTTGTTATAAAAGTGATGTGACATCTGGTGTAAATTTTAGGAAATTGTTTTCTGTGATAAGTAAAAAAATTTTGACATAACAAATACTGTATTTCACTGTAAACAAAGGAAAATTGCTGACAGAAAATGTTTGCAAAGATTTTTTAATTAAGTCCATGTTGCTAGCTCTAAATCATTTGTTGTACGTTCAAAATTTTCATCTTTGAAAAGCTCTCTAATTTGCGAACCAATAAGTAGTCCTTCGCGAACTTTTGCATCACACAGCAATATTAATTATTATTATAAAATTTATTAGTGGAGCTTCACTAGGTGTTACTAACGATTTGGTACAGTTTTAGACAAATTTAGTTTTGAACAAAATGAACTTTAAAATTAAACCAAAAAGTTATTGTTGGCAGCACCTTCACTGCTGCTTTCTCTATCTCTCTATCATCATAATTTCTAAAAATGCTTCAAGCCATGGATTTGACTTAAATGAAATTCAACAAATTTGGCTGTTGTTGAAATTGAGCGGAAAAAAATGTTGCTCTAGGTGCTGTTTATGTCATCTGTATTACATTACAAACAATTATTAATTGAATTGGAGGATTCTATAATTTACATGTTGTTAATGAGACGCCAAAGAAGTGTACCCGTGTGTTGGTACCCATTGGGCGCGTTCTCGGGTGACGGATAGGGAAGCCCAGGACACCTGTCTCGATCTTTATCGTGAGCAGATGCTCTGAGAAGATGCCAGCCTCTGAATCACCAAGTATAGAGATAGTAGGGGAGGATAAAAGTCGGTTCGCCGAGGAGTAGTCCGACCGCTGGTTGTCTGGTTGGGGAAACCTTTGGTTTCATCCTAAAACAACTCGGTGACTCTGGGACCCTACGGTTTCACTGTAGCTGCCGCGGATACTTGATCGCCGGAGGGGCGAAAGGGTTGGCGCGGTTGGCATTTTGGGGTAGGGCTTTTGCCCGGCCGTCCCCGTAGTTCAGGCTTAATTCACGGGCGGGCTGGTTGTACCTCACGGCCAGATTCCGTTTCCCACGCTTGGCCGATAGTAGCCATCCGCAAGGAGGCCTAGGCCCCGTGGGGTTAGATGTGAGGTAGGAGTTCGCTAAAGCGTCTCCAACGGTGACCCGTCCAACGTTGACAAGAAAACTTGTCTAACATGGGTAGCACGGGAGAGAGGAGCCCACCGGTTCGCCGGGCCTCTCTGAGAGGTGTCGGTCTCGTGCGGGCAACTGGTTTCGTGCCTCTTTGTCCTGAGGAGTGTGTGCATTTCCCTGTTTAGCCGCATACCTAACGGTCGGTCGGCAGCTGGTGCTCCTTTGGGGTCCAGCAACCACTTTCGTGACTCACCAAGTGAATAGTTGCTGTTAGACCATACTCCTCCGCTGTTCGTGGACATGTCTCGCAGGTGGAAGGAGGGGGGGGTTTCGGCTTAATTGCCCGGACCAGAAAGGAGACAACCTTAATAGACACCTAAATCCTAAGCTGGAGAGGACCAGCGCGAAAGGATGCGTGGTTGAATAGAAGATCGGTTACTGGTGTGTGTGGTGACTGCAACATTGGTCTCTTCAAGACTGCCAACTCCTTTACTGTATATTTGAAAAATTTGGTGTAACGTACAGACCCCAAATAACTTATCGATACGATTTTGACGAACTTTTTGTCAAATAGATGCCCATATCCAAATCGCAAGTATTAATATTTTGCAACGATGAATAGTGTAAGGTTTTAAGTAATTTCATCGATATAAAAATAGGTAATTCCAGAATTATAGTTACTACTAAAGCAAAATATTTTGGGATTAGTAATTAACAAAATGTTTCGATTCGGAGATCTTAAAAAATTGTACCCGTTCAAGCCAATTTTGAATTAAGAAGTAAAAAAGATGCTATGTGCTTTGTTGCTAGTGAGATTTATCATTTTTGTGTGGACTATGCCATCGCATCCAACAACCTCAGAACGCATGAGAGCTGTGAACAAGGTGTTGGTCCTGTACGGACGAAAACTCTTGTTTCTAAGGAAAACATTGATCCTATCCATGGCATGGTCCTGATAGGATCAACATTAAGACAAATATCTCCTTACGTAGCTTAACACTTATCTCAAGACCTGGACCATCATTCAACGCAATACCCAAACCATAGATATGAACCGACCTATCAAACCATCAACAATAAGAACAGTTTTAATATGAACGCTTTTTTTGGCATTCTACAGCCATTAATTAATCCAAACGGGATATAAATTAGATTGAGACTGTCCCTTTTGGGACTCTCACGGACGTAAAACCTCTCTAATCGGTTGATAGACCCTCACGAGGGTATGTGGTGTCAGCGGAACTATGCCATTAGAGCACCCACCCGGACAGAATCCGAGTGTCAAAACAAATAGAGAGAATCTGACGAACAAAAGAGCTGTAGAGGGACAACTCGCACTAAAGTATACCTCGTTGCATCGAAACAAAATTTGAGTTTGAACTAGCGTTCATATCAGGAAGATCCTATTGTTAAATTGGAAAAAAAAAACTAGTGGAATCTATCGATTTGTCTAGAGATGAACTAACGTGCATCTCGTTGCATCAAAGCAAAATTTAAAACCTTCTATAGGAACCAACCTACCAAACCAGATACCAGGACTTGTAGCTTTTCAATACATAATTAGGTCTCAAAATGGTGGCTGTACGATGGGTACCGAAAATGTTGTCGGGAGGTTACGAATTTGGCCATCATTAAGCGAGATCCTGAACGCTTCCTAGTAAGATTCGGTACTGTGGATGAAACTTAGCTTCATCATTATGATGTCCTGAATTAAAAAGGCAGAGCATGGAATAGAGACACAAGGGTTTACCACCCTCTCGAAACTTTCGTGTAGCAGCAGCTGCGGGGAAGATCATGGTTACAATTTCTTGGGATGCCGAAGGAATTATCCTCATAGACTTTTTACCACGTGTTCAGACTATAACTAGGCAATATTATGCTGCTTTAATTTCAAAACGGTGTGATTTTATCAAAGAAAAAAGGAGGGGGTGTGCTATTTCATGAGGACAACGCTCTTGCCCACAGAAGCTGTGTTTGAATGTCCGCAATTCATAATACAGGTTTCGAAATTTTCCAACAACAACCCTACTCTCCAGATTTAGCCTCTAGTGAGTTCTATGTATTCTCCAAACTTGAAGAACACCTTTGAGGGGTTCACTTTCTGAACGATGAGATGTGAAGGAGTGGTTTGCAGCCCAAAACAGAGAAGGACGTTAGAGCTCTTTGCCATCGTCATACCGATTGTGTCAACGTCGTATGAGACTGTTGAGGAATAAAAAATTCCACCTTGCCAAGTCGTTTTATTCTATATTAGGGGGGTTAATTAGCTGCAACCTGTACATACAGACCGAAACCTTGAAAAATCATCCAGTAGGTATATTAATTCAAAATTCAACTACCGGCATAAAAATACCAGTCCGTAGGGTTTGAGTGATTTGCAAGGGTCTGCTGTATTCGAAGGAGAACTACAAGATCTTAATGGCGTCAGAATGATGAGCAAAAGTACACCGTGTACAGCTTCACAGTATTAGTTCCATACTAATGTTCATTATACGAGGAAGAACATCATAGAAATAGGGGATTCTACAACTAAAGTTGGTCACAATGACTGTAAACGGGAACAACCAACGCCATTTAATGAAGGAAGGGTTAACCTAACTATCATAACAAGCCGATTTGAGAGATCTAACCTAACAAATACACGACACTGAAGAACAACAGAAAAATATAGTTTTTATATAAAATGACAGACTAGAAGTCGAACCAAACGAAATTACAGGTAATGCGAAGAACTCTAAGGGAGAGATCCAATTACGATGACAGCTCGAGCAGAATTTAACAACTGGAGGAGAAATTGTAAGCGAAACACAGAATTACACTTCAGAAAACGTTGAACTAAATTCTAAAAAGATGTACCTATAGAGGAACCAAAACAAATAAACTAAATATCGTACCTGTGCAAAGCTAACACCTGAGCAGTACAGCCGATATATGTTTACAGGGTCCACTATTTCCGGCTATACATGTGCATCCTATCGATTCTATTATAATACTTTATCATTTGTTAATGTTAATTGCCGAGTAGTTTGATGGGGGTTACCATTTATGTCACTTGTTTGCAAATACAAAGCGCAGATATTGATGACAGTAGTCGTGTTTTTTTTTATACCACCAGACATTATTGCAATGTCCTGCTTTCAATGCTTCTTCGCCCTCATACATACATCTTTAATTATCATTTCTTTCAACAAAATAGAAAAAAAACCAACAAAAATGCGAGCAAAAGCATCAAGATCAAGAGAAAACCATCTCCTAGCAAGTACATTCATGGATAATACTTTAGAAGCTGCTGATTTTTATTTATATCTCTTAACTTAACTTAACAATCCAAAAGCGTTTTACCACAAAGACTAAATATCACTTTAAATCAATCGACGATAGTTTATATAATATGGCGACCACAATTAATAAATTTGAAATGGAATTTCGAACAGCTAATTTCGCCGCGAGTGTACACACATATATACACACGACATACAAAAAAGCGCACAGAATAAGCAGTACCGCATCACCGTTTTCCAAATAGACAAGAAAAAAGAACCGCAAGCTCCTCTCTCGAACATAGAGCTCGCCTCAGTGGTGATAGATATCCCGCTATGGAATCCGCTGTCTATTTGCCTTATTATACCGGTCCCGATATCTTCATTGAATGTAAAGTGAGGACTCGAGATCGGGCCTTCTTCGCGGACTAACAAGGGTGTGTGAGGTGGCTGTGTCACTCAACATAACTAAAGAGGTAGTTTTACCGCCCAACGGTTGCGACGATTCGCTCGTATCTTTCCAGCGGTGTACACAGCTTTTGTACGTGTGTATGTGTGTTGGCCGGGTTTGTCTGCCGGTTCTCTTCCATCCTCAGATTATTCTTACTGTGGCGAGGCGGACAATGTAACATTAACAACTCCATTTGCTCGGTTTTTAAATTGAATTTCAAATATGTGTAAGCGAGGCAATATCTTTCGTCGCTCCGAGCGCAAATCTGCGCATCCATGTTGTATACCAATAAAGTTTACTCTGTGTATCCAACTACAATTATGAAGGAAGCCTTAAGTACAAACAAGTATACTATTAAGAATTTGTTTCTTTGATTTGGTTGGTAGAAAAAATTTAGTTTCAAATTAATTCTAATCATTACTTCCACAATTATTTTTCTATAAACAAAAGTAAAAATCTCTTTCTGAACAGATATCAGAAGAAGCCAATACAATTGGCCTTCAAGTTCTTTCTAGTGAATGGGCCGCCCCTACGTATCATCTGAAGCAGAAGCCAAGATAGTTAGCCTCTACGTCCCTTGCAATCAATTGTGGCGCAGCAACCCGTGATGAGTTGTTCCTTAAAATCAACAATGATTGATGGATAAACGTTTAATATTATCACGAAAACATCATCTCATTTATATGCAATAATTTTACGAGGTCTTCCTCATATCGCTTATCGTTTAGACATCAAAAAGTGACAAATACAAGACGACAAAGATGAAAAAACTATAGCTAAAAGAAAGAAGCTTAGGGATTGAGGTTCTTTGATCTAAGACCGACACCTTTGAGTCTAAATTGGTCTGGAATGTCGGTTGAATGTGACGCCACTAATCACAACAAACAAGATACCTCTGATATGAATACCAGGGCTCGCCAATGCCAAAAGAAATGATATGGCGGTTGAACTTGCAAAGCAAGGTGCTGACATGCATTTTATCGGACTGGAACCTTTCTTTGGCGTTCCCAAAAGGCAGTTCAAGAATGGGATACAAAAGAAATGACCTGCCTCTGGGGGAACAAACACAAGCAAAGAAATTTACTAACTCCTCGCCAAGCAGTAATAAAAAACTACTGAATCTCACCAATTCAGAGTTAAGGATTCTTACGAGCTCTCTGACTGGTCATTGCTCTCTAAGATACCATCTTAAAAAGACGGGCAAAGTTGATCAAGAGCACGAGAGAGTCGATTCTGCGAACTGAGAACTGAAACAGGCGAACACATACTTTGCGAATGCAAACCATTAAGCCGGCAAAGGTTTCAGCATCTAGGATAGACAACCTTAACACTTGAACAGATCAAAGCTTTGCCACCCACCCTAATCCTGAGATTCGCCAAGAATATTAGAATCACAATAGATCAATAGGTTGCAGTTTCTACAGAAATATTGCTCATTGGAAATCCCTTTCGATAAGTACCTATAACAGGCGGTTTGAGCAAGTTTTTTTTGAAAATCTTTAAACGCCAATTTCTCAAAAACTATGACAGTTAGAGAGTTGAGGTTTCGACAGAAATATTGCTTATTTCAAGACGCTTCTAATGAGTGCCCAACATAAACGATTTCAGCATGCCTTTTTGAAAAATTTTAAACGTAAATATCTCGAAAAATCTAATAACCAGAGAGTTGCAGTTCCCATACAGTCTAATGAGCAGCCAACATAAACAATTTGAGCAAGTTTTTTGAAAAGCTTTAAACATCAACATCTCAAAAACTATGATAGATAGAGAGTTGATGTTTCGACAGAAATATTGCTTATTTCAAGATGCTTCTAATGAGTACGCACCATAAACGATTTGAGCAATTTGTTTTGAAAATCGTTAAACGTCAATATCTCGAAAATTTGTGCTCAATCACCAGAATTGAGATGAAGACCAGAATTCAGGTGGGGTAACCAACATAAATTTATCATCATCTTTACCTATTAATGATAGAGATGTTAATGCTTCCTCAAAAATCACATTCACTTTATTTAAAACCGTTCTAACACTGCTTGATATCTTTCTTTTGTTCATCATCATCGACACCAACGACTTTGAAATTGAAAGAAGTTAGTAATACCGACCCCATGCCTGGTACACCATTTTCAATTAAGTTTCTCTTCGCTATAAAGATTTTTAATTAACTTTTAATTTTGAATTTCAAGAAAGATCATGTTGGTCATCTCAAAATTTATGCCGTAGTCAAGCATTAGTGATGGCCAAATTGCATGCAGTGAGAAAAGACCACTTTCTGCCATGTCTGTATGTAGCAATGTTTTCATCAGATCTGTCAACAACTCCCATGTTTCTATCAAATGCGATGGAGTTCAAGTAATTTCAATTTTCCTGAGGTTTTTTTGACAGACTATTCTTATTAACAGCAGCTGTACCAATTAGCTTACGATAGACAACTCTTCCTTCATCCTCCTCCGACAGGATTCATAACGCGTTGACACGTTTGCTGAACCTATGTGTCACATACTAAACTATTCTACTACTATTGTTCTGGTTTAAGTAACTACAGACCGGTTAGCCTGTTAACGGAATTTTCTAAACAGTCAAGGCGTTTGATACATGGGCGTATTTTTATGTTATCTACCTAGCTATGAAACAAAAGAGTGACGATGTCCAGCAAATTATTGAAAAATTGCTGTCACTGTTAGAAGTACAGTTGTGTTTAGTTTGTACTATTAAAGTGAAACTAAGGTTGAACATCGCAACGTAATAAAGTTCCTGACAAAATTGGGCAAAGGTCCAAAAGCAATTCATGAAAGATTGGTTGCTGTGTATGGGGAAAATACACCATCTTATTTTCAAGTAAAATACTGGTGTAAACTCTTTCGATGGGGCCAAGACTCAATCAATGACGACCCAAAGTCCGGACGACCTGTTGAAGCTCGAACTGATGAAATTGTGCGAAAAGTCATTGCCAATGAAGTCTGTATATCCGAAGGAAGTGTCCTCAAAATTTTGGATGACGATTTGGGTATGTAGAAGGTGTCTGCACGGTGGACACCCAGATTGCTTACACCTGAACAAAACATGTAAAGAAAAGAAGTTTCTCAAGAAAATTTGGCCGAGTTAGAGAAGGACAAAACGTTATCTTGAATTATCACCGGAGATGAGACTTGGGTGTATTATTGGGACTCTCCTACTAAACAAGAATACATGCAGTGGGTTCACACAATTTTCTGGAAAAACAACTGATGGCAGCTGTTTTCTGGGATGTTGAAGGAGTCATGCTTAGCCATAAGGCAAACAAAGCTATAGCATCTATAAACTGGAATCGCGATGGATACAGGACATTCATTTCTAGTGTTGTTGCATTAGATGGAGAGTGTACCTCAGAGTAGTAAGCTTGGCCCTCTGTTGTTTGTTGTATATTTTAATGATCTGTACGCTGTCGAACGCTAGGCGAGCGGTGGCGTCTTTCTTTGAATTATGTGGATATCACAACGCTCCTTGTAGAGAAGGACTCTCTTGAGATTGTTAAGCAAATTTCTAACCTCATTTATGTGTTATATAACCTATGTATGTGTTTTTAGTACTACAGTGTGGTGTTTTCCCTAACGTTGGAACTAAACAACTGTCTCTATGACGTTAAGGGTAATGTCCGCCTACTGGTTGTCGAGATGTCACAATGACAGTTAAACAGTATAGAAGAAACCATATTACATAGGTATCATAACTTCTGTCTAAAATGGTTATGTTGAATGTACTGTTACTCTGTTAGAATTAGTTCTCTATTTAAATTCAAACACAAGAAAATGTGCCTGTCGCTTATACAGTATTATTTGCTGGTAAATCGATTTCAACTTCCTAGTCCCACGTAGAGAATAAAAATGAAAACACCACTACCCCCTCACCCTCTTGATACACACACCATAATAATAATAATAATAAATAAAGGCAAAAGAGAAACTATTCATATGTAGTCGTTCACTCAGGGCTCACCACAGCGCAGCCCTGGGTCTAATAAAAATCAAATCCGTGTAGCATATTTTCACAAGATATTACATTACACCCTTGGAACAATATAATAAATAAATCGGTAATCCAATATGCACCCCTTATGGGAATGAGCGTGCCCCCGCAGTCAATGCGGTTTACACGGGATTAGCCCGACCGTTTTTTTTTCCCTCCTTCCTTTAGCCCCCTTCAACCACTTCGTTCGCCGTTGCTTTTCTCTGTGTTACGTTGGTAGTGTGCGTGTGCGTGGCTGCGTGCGTGCGGCGCTGCTCCTGCTGCCCTCTAGCGCGGCATATTGAATGTGTAAAAGTTATTAAATGCCATTGATTTATGCATCGCGTGCCCTCTATTAAAATGTTTGTAAAGGAATCATGCTGTTTGGTTTTCTCACACGCCGAAATGTAATTACTTTATTAATGGGTTTTATTGGCCTGATGGATGATGATGGTGCGGTTATTTTTTCTTTCCTCCTTTCTTTATTCATTCGGTTTTATTTTTATTAAAGCTTTTTGTAACGAAAATATATTTTGTACTAATTGTTAGGTAGGAATATTGATCCTTTATATTTATATAATAATATAATTGTGTTAATTTTGGCACAAATTCTAACCCGAGAAAACGTAAGGCTCGGAAGTCGGTAATACTTTCTAGCTAATTGAGTTAGCATCTAACGACATCCAAATTAAATCTTAATACCCAAAGACAAACACACCTAGTCGGTTATCAATCAACGAATCGTCACCTCTCCTTCCCGAAAAAAAAGGGTACACACGTCTGGCGCGGACAAAAATCACCGTCTTCCTTTTGTGAAGCGGTTGAGCGAAAATTAGCTTCCAACTTCCTGCGCGTCCAACTACCTCACTTTTGGCACCGCTCCGGGCTAGATTTTCGCCGGTCTAACACAAGGAGAAGCGATCGCGCTTTTTGGACCGGTGACAAAAGACGGGTCATCAATCATTTGTTTAAACAAACAGCGGACGACGGCCGCCTTTTGTTACATAATCGGACGGCAACTACGATTTCTCTGATAGACGGTCACGTGGCTATTGAAGAAGGGGGAATGTTCGATCGTCTTATCGGCCAGTTGCCCGATTGCATTTCGATAAGGTTTTGAGCAGGCACAAATAAGTTAAGTGATTGGGGGTGGGGTGGGACAATATCAAGGGTGCGAAATGAGATAAGGTGTGATAAGAGTGTTATATGATATAATAATTTTCGGTCAGCAGTTTTGTTGATAATCTACGAGGGAGTTGATGCCTCTAAATGGGTGGTAGATATGCTATTTATAACTTTTATAAAAAGAAATTATTATTAAACGTTACACTTCGCTTAAACGCTCCTCAATTGAGAGCACATTGAGAGAACATTTAGCTTGTCAAAGAACAAATTTATTATTTAGTCGTCACTAATGTCACTTAATTTTCAATTAATTGCCATAATTCACATGAATTTCAGTTGGTGTTTGCAAAAAAAACATTAATCTGGTCGTAGAAACCGTTTTACATAAAGAATTAGGTCCCCAAAAGGTGGCTGCATGATGGGTACCGAAAATATTGACGCTAGAGCAAAACCGCATTCGACAGGTCACTTCAGAGGCGAATTTGGCCATCATTAAGCAACCTGGGTTCACTATTATGATCCTGAATCAAAAAGGTAGAGTATAGAATGGAGGCACAAAAGTTCACCACCCTCTCGAAAGTATCGTGCAACAGCACCTACGGGGAAGATCATGGCCACAGTTTTCTGGGATGCCAAAGGAATTATTCTTATAAACTGTCTACCACGTGGTCAGACAATAGCTGGGCAATATTATGCTGCTTTGATTTCAAAATCGTGAGATTCCATCAAAGAAAAAAGGAGGGGAAAACTCGGATATGGTGTGCTGTTTTATTAGGACAACGCTCCTGCCCACAGAAGCTGTGTTTCAACAACCGTTCCTCATCTCACGCCTTGAAGTTTAACAGAGACAACGCCGAAGCTGTTGGAATAAACCTGTTCATCTGATAGCATATACAGGGCGGATGAAACCGGTCTAGCCATTATTCAAAGTAAAATTCTGTAGTAAATTGGAAGGAGAGACAATTGTCCAATTGTGGGCTTTGTTGCTGCAGAGAGAAGAGTGACAGGAATAGTGATTGTAAGCGGGAGTGCTTTTAGGCTTTGTATACCAACTAATGAGAGTGGCTGTGTGGTGGTTTGAAAAGTGAACCCATCTGAAAAATCCCTCTAATTTTGTGTGGACATTACAATTATGTTGATGATCGAATTAGCTGAGAGCAATCATAGTTTCGTTACTGCCGCTGCATTCCAGTGCTAAAGTTGTAACCGCTGGAAAAATTCTTCATTGAGCCTCACTCTCTCTTTTTATAAGATGATGGTGCTTTTTGGAAGGGTTTCTTAAAAAATGCTGGAGAGATTGCATTGAGAGGTTTCAGAAGAAAAAGGAATGTCACACCTGGGACATCTTCCAGGATGTAAGTTCTGTTTCCAGTACTTTATAACATGCGCCTATTGTTAAATTCTTTAGTTTTCCTGTTCAGAACTTATCAAACGGGGCTTTGTGGAAACCTGAACACTTTTCTGATGTAGAAAGCTTCCACCATTTGATCACAAGTCGAATTTGGCCGTCATCAAGCGAGATATTGAACATTTTCTAGGAAGATTCGTTACTGTGGATCAAATCTGCGTTCACCACTATGATCCTAAATCAAAAAAACGAAAAATGGAATGGAGACATAAAGGTTCACCATCCCCTCGAAAATTTCGAAGGAGGCCGAAGGAATGATCGCTAAAGATTTTTTACAACGTCACCAGACTATATCTGGGGAAAATTATGCTGCTTTCATTTCAAAACTGCATGATTCCATCAATTCATGATCCAGACTTTGAAATTTGCCAAATTTTTTTGCCAATTGCCCTTTTCTCCAAATTTGAGTGATGTGAACGAGTGGTTTGCAGGCCAAGACAAAGCATCCATTCTATGTCAGAGACAATAATATGTGAATTGTGAAATTCCAGTTGCTATTGGTGCAATAAAGGGTTGTCTTCCACTTCTGCAACATTTGTCAATTTGGTCTTGACACTGACCACCTCTAGTTTATGTGAGATATCCTGCCGGCGTAAAATTCCAAATATAAATTGCAAACATGTATTCTGTACTTTTTGAATTTTATTTGCATTTGATAGATGATATGCAGGAGTTATAGAGAGTATCACAAAAACTAAAATGTGAGAGAACTAGTGATTCGCAAAGAGATATCTTTTAGAACTTTAAAACATTCTCAAACAAAACGCAATAGTGTTTGAGACGTGCATATCACTGTCAAATTAATGTTTGAATTAGGACCTATATTTTTCATTGCAACATGTTTGTAAAAACATTCTATTACCTTAGATTAATTTTAATGAAGAGTATGCGTGTTGAATGAACATATTGATATGTTCAATAAACTTGAGTTCGTCTTTTAATATTACGCCCAACTATACAATACAACAATAAACTAAGTTCTGTCCTTGAAGGGTTTAGAAAGAGCGTGTGACCTGTGGCTGTTTGGAGTAAACATTTAATATATTCGATCATTTCCTGATACGCTTTTTGCACTTCCCAACGAAACAAACGATGGTATATTTGTGAATCATCAGCGTAGAAATGACACTTGATGAAATTTAAACTATTGGCAAAAGTAGAGGTTTAAATTGAGAATAGTAAAGGAGCTAAAGTGGATCGTTGGGGAATGCCCGATCTAATACGCTCAAAAGAAAACCTTGCCTAATCCACCATCACATTCTGTTGCCTTTCTGTAAGATAATCATATAATAAATCGACCGCACCTCGTCCCAAACCAATGTGATAAAGCATACTTGACATCAGTAAGTGATTAAGGGTGCCGAAAGCTCTAGTGTTATCCAATAGACCCATTAATGGCAGTTTATTTTTCTCATAATTTTGGATTACGTCATCTACTATGTTTAATAATGCTGTGGTACAACTGAATTTTTTTCTAAATGCAAATTGGAACTGATTTCAAATTATAAAAAGTTTTTAGAAAAATCCAAATTATTCCAAATTAAGGAAATTACTTTAGTGAACGGGAACTTAATCTTTTGAATCGAATGTTGAGTGGGTTATTGCCGGGATAGAATCCTCTATCCAGCGGTTTCCTGAGCCCACAAAACAGTTCGTTAGGGAGGCCTGCAAACATACTATTTCAAAAAATTTGAAATCCTATAAATCACCTCAGAAATCCGAAAACATTAAAATCATTAAAACTTTGCGGAAAAAGATTGTTTTTATTTGAAAGCTGACAAAGGGAACAAGGTTGTTATTTTAGATAAAGAGGACTACTATGATCGGGTTAATGACCTGTTGAGTAGTGGCCCTTATAAGTCAATTTCAAAAAATCCTTTACCGAAAATGATTAGAGACGTCAACAATGTGTTTAAAGCTTGTAACAACCTTGTTACTGCCGATGTTAGACGTACGCTACATGTTTCCAATCCTGTTATCGCTAAATTATATTATTTACCTAAAATTCACAAACCTGGCAAGTCGGTAAGGCCAATTGTTTCGGCAATTGACTTATGAGGTGACTTATAAGGTTTCCAAATGTCTAACCAATGAATTTAATCATTTGCCAATACAGCAACCTAGTTTTTCAGTAAAAATTCGTTAGAATTTATTAAAGAAATTCAAAATATTCAGTTGCTGGAGGGTGAAATATTGATTTCATTTGATGTTAGTTCTCTCTTTCCTAGTGTACCGATTCCAGACACCTTGACATACCTCGAGGACTTGTTGCTTCAAAATAGTTTGAGTCAACAATGTGTCCAGGAATATATTCGCTTAACTGACATCTGTATGAAACAGAACATTTTTCAATTCAACGGGGGTTTTTATGAACAGCTGGAAGGAACGGCAATGGGTAACTCCTTGTCGCCCTTTTTGGCTAACCTTTTCATGAGCCGTTTTGAAAAGGACTGAGAACGAATACTTTCCTAGGGTTTGGTTGAGGTATGTGGAGGATATTTTCGCTATATTTGACACTAAAAAATGTAATATTAACGATTTTCTCAATAGATTAAATAATCGGTTCGAAACCATAAAGTTCACTTGTGAAAGAGAAGAAAACGGTCAGCTCTTTCTAGATACTTTAGTAATTAGAAATACCAATAGATTAGAGTTTGACGTCTATAGGAAGGAAACCAGTACACTTCAATACATTCCTTCAGATTCCCATCATTGTGTTCAACACAAAATGGCAAGCCTGAATTTTTTGGTCCACAGACTTCTCACTTTTCCCTTGAACAAGGCGAGGTATGAGAAAGAGCTTAAAATTATAAAATATGCGGCTAAGTGTAATGGTTTCCAGCCTCAGCATATCTATAAGTTAATCAGGAAGTTTAATTATAAGAAAACTGTGAAAGAATCTACGACTTTTCGAGAGGATGTTAAAGCTTCACCCGTTGTGACCCTCCCTTACGCTCCCTTTATCACTAAAGGTTTGAGTAAAATCTTCAAAGAGCTAGATCTCAGAATAGTTTACAGTTCTGGGACTAGTTTACGAAGTCTCATCGGTAACCCTAAAGAGAAAATACAACCTCTAGAAAAGTCAGGTATTTACGAAATCAATTGTAAAGATTGTAATCAAAAATATATTGGGCAAACCAGGAGAGCAGTCTCAACTAGATTCAAGGACCATATGGCTAATCTTAGATTTAACAGAATTGAGAAATCGAGCGTTGCCCAACACATTTTTGAAACAGATCACAACATCGATCATACGAATGTTAAATTAATTAGACAAATAAACAATTGTAAGTTTCTAAATGTTGTCGAAAGTTTCGAAATATATAAAAATAAGTCATGTGTAATGAACTGTGATAATGGACCTATACCGCATTCGTCATTGTTTTCGTTAATCGGAAATTAATGATGCGTATCGGATTGACCGTGCATAACATTTAGGTTACCTGTTTTCGTAGATTTTATTTTAATTTAGTTTTATTATCGCCTTGATAATGACAGCATTGCTGTTGAAACGGGTCGGTGTTTTAGTTAAAACTTGTTTGGTGTTTAGTGGGTTAAAGTGTTTAGTGTTCCATTTATGTGTCTGAAAAAATTGAATTCTTTATCATGATATCAGTTTGCTCTCTCAACATTATAGACAGTTCAATCACACACGGCTAAACGCCTTTAGCTTGCTTCTATTGCTTTTAGATATGTTTTTAAGCAATAATATACAACATTTAACCCTAAACCTA
The DNA here is from genome assembly GCA_023690525.1 of Holotrichia oblita. Classification (NCBI taxonomy): domain Eukaryota; kingdom Metazoa; phylum Arthropoda; class Insecta; order Coleoptera; family Scarabaeidae; genus Holotrichia; species Holotrichia oblita. The sequence goes on along the minus strand of CM043019.1, from coordinate 17,877,837 downwards.
CCAAGGTGTGCTTTTGAGGCACAATTGGTTTTGAAATTGCTGGAAGTTTGTAAGTTAACTGTCCACAGACTGGAGGATTTTTGTATTCTCAAAATAAACTATTTAACACAGAATGACATAAATTTTTTTTTTTATATTTTTCCTATTTTACTAAAAAAAATTAAACATAATTTACCGACACGTCCTACCAAGGTGTGTCTTTGAGGCACATACTGTTATTATACTATAAAATGCATTGCTACGTTATTTAATACTAGGTATGTGAATATATCCCCCGTAATAAGATATGCTTTATATTTCGGGACTTTCCCCTTGTATGTAAGAACTTCCAGTTGCATATGAAGGGGAATTCCCTAAATGCGTTTTGCTAAAACAGTCAGCTTACAAACTGCATTGCTATCAGTGTATTTGTGACTTTCCTAACGAACGCATTGGCCGTTTTAGGTGTCTATTGGTTAATTTTATTTCTTATTCTACCTAGTGGAGAGTATATAGACCAGGTAAGCAAAATAAAGTTTTGATTGACCCCAGTAAAAATAGATTTGTTGTTTTATGCTTATTTGGTTTTGAAATTTATGCAGAAAGTATGACTGATTGGTTGACTGACCGACGCCGGCCACTAACTGAAAAGGAGTTTCTCGATGCATTATACGAAAGTGATGAGGATTTGGGAAGGAATGTAAATGATGGTGAAGATGAAGAAGAGTCAAATGACGAAACCTCTTCTAGTGAAGTGGATTATCAAGAAACTGGCGATGAAGAAAGCGATGAACAAGAAGGAAGTGACGATAGTGATGCTAATGATGAACCGCCCGGCCATTCGCAAACTTTTATTGGAAAAGATGGTACCGAGTGGAATGCCACGCCGATTGCCAAGGGAAAAACACGTGCACACAACATAATTACAACAGCTTTGAACAAAGTGAAACTTCCACCTGGATTGCATGTTGATACTCCTTGTGACGCATTCAATTTGTTTTTTGATGATACGGTTATTGGTATTGTGGTTACTTTCACTAATAAGGAGGCTGTTCGTATTCTTGGCGATTTGTGGAAACCAGTTGACGACTTTGAAATCCGTGCTTTCTTGGGCCTTTTGATTACTGCTGGAAGAAATAAACAAGGAATGGTGGACTATAATGAGCTATGGAATCCTTTATATGGAAATCCTGTTTATCGAGCGTGCATGTCACGAAATAGATTTACTCAATTCCTAAGATTTATTCGTTTTGACGATAAAGCGACCAGAACCTCCGAAGGCAAAAGGACAAGTTGGCACCCATTAGAGACCTGTGGGAACGTGTTAATACAAACTTGCTGAAATATTATCTTCCTGGCAGTAATCTAACCATCGATGAACAACTGGTGCCTTTTAGAGGTCGTGTATCTTTCCGACAGTACCTGCGCAGCAAGCCAGATAAGTACGGTATGAAAATTTGGTGGATATGCGATAGTGGAACTAGTTATCCGTTACGTGTTATACCATACTTAGGAAAAGAAGGTCTCAAAAGAGCAGAAAACTTAGCGCAAAAGGTGGTTGAAGACCTTTGTGAACCTTTTCTGAGAACTAAAAGGAATATTACGTTCGACAACTTCTTCACCAGCTACGAGCTTGCATCCAGTTTGCTTACCAAAGGCCTAACTTGTGTAGGAACGCTCAGAAAAAATAAGCGCTGCATACCACCAAATTTTTTACCTCACAGGCGACGGAATATTGAAAGCAACTTGTTTGGTTTTCAGAAGACAATGACTTTGGTATCTTATGTACCTAAGAAAAATCGCTGTGTCATATTATTATCTACAATGCACAACGACTCCACCATTGATGAGGAAAATAAAAATAAATCTGATATCAATAAATACTACAATTCCACGAAAGGAGGGGTGGACACACTTGATCAGATGGTACATACATATTCAGTGAACGCAAAACTAATAGGTGGCCTTTGGTCTATTTTTTCAATATAATTGATGAGAAATATACATCCTGACTGGCATATTTCCAAAAAACGAAGACTTCGCAAAATTTTCTTACGAGAAATTACAACAGAATTAGTACTGGGGCAAATTAGACGTCGTAGTTTGAGTGGCTTGCATAAAATTCATACTTCATTGATACAAACTACCTTGAATCAAGTACCAACCACAGCTGAGTCTTCGGCTCGAGAAGTAAGAAAACGAAAACGGTGCTATATTTGCCCATCAGAGAAAAGCAGAATGTCAACACAGTTATGTGATAAGTGTGAGCAAACGGTGTGTGGTGAACATTCAGAGAAAATACTCACGTGCACAAATTGCAAACTATATAAATAACTTTCAAATACTTGTACTATTTTTAAATTATATCTTCTGACACACTATATTCTTTCTATATGTTTTAATGTTACTGTATACCTGATACATAAAATAAATAATGCATATTTTGCTATTATTTACATCAACAATGTGTACAAATAGATGTGTGCCTGTGAGGCACACCTTGGTAGGACACGTTACGATAAAACGTTGGTAGGACTAGGGTTAAATCGAATTCTACTAGTTTGCATTGCCCTGCTACTCTGTCCTCCTTAAATAGAAATCATTTTCTTCTTGGTTTAACGTTTTCCCAATAGGTGTCTTGCTGCCATAAACATTTATCACAAATGTCTTTTCTTGAGCTATGAAGTACCCAATTACCCAATACCACAACTTTTCTGGCTTTCTACTCAATTCTTTCTACATTTCCTTCTACATCCAATACCAATAATCTAAATGTACAGATTAGATTTAGATCAGTTTGAGTCCTTTCTACAATAATGAAAAGGGACTCTAAGAAAAGCATTTGCGTCTCTAACTAAATTTTATTTTAAACCTTTATGTTTCAGATCTTCTAATAGATCAGTCCTACCGCTTCCGTTATTGTTTTACTTGATAGAGTTGATTTTCAGCAAAATAATGACCACTTTTATTGTTACGTTCATGTCATACTAAACTCCCGGTTTGTTTACTGAATTATGCGGCGATCACCATATTGACACTAACGTTTAAACTCAATTTATTATTATTTCAAATTCAGCTCATTACAGCTCATAATTTCACTTGTTTTACGTATTACTGGAATATTCCAAGCATATTCTTACAGGGAACATATTATACTAAAAACAAGCATATACCCTATTTTAATCGACATTTTTGAAATGTTAGATTGTTTCATCAGACACGAGCCATTTAAACCAGACACGTCAAAAATAACAAGATAGGAGAACTCGGCGGCTTACGTTCCGCAAAAAATCCCGCTTTACACGTGTTAACATGACAGCACAGTGTTGCCATCATATCTGCAACAGCAGCAGCAGCAGCAACAACAACAAAAAAAACCCTAAAAATAAACGATGCAACCGTTCCTCTATCGGAAATTACAACGGACTCAAACCGAGGCAGTCCCCGTGTGTTATCTTTAACACAACGTAATACACCATTACTATACTAGAGCTATATAGCGGTACTAACACAACCACCATCTAGTGTGTAAACCTCGTATAAAGTTCGCGATGCATACAGATCACGTTGGAATCAACTAACGTATGCATACATTGCGAAGGTAGACTGTGAGATCCGTAAGTGAAACGAGTTTTGTGAATCTCTCTTTTCGACTGAAAGCGATAGAATGCGACAGCATTTTTCGAAAGCTGCACTCTCGCGGTATTTCTGGTTTTATTTATAGATAGGTCCGATGTGGATTTCAAAGACAGATGTTCGAAACTGAAATTGATGCCCGTTTCGAGGGCGTTTTTTTCAGAGATAATGTTTTTGTTTTGGATTTTGACGTGGATCCCATTGAGTGTATAGGTTGGATCAGTTCCGAACTATATCAGCATCCTTCGTTATTAAAAATATCAATCATCGACTAAATAAATATGATGAATTTCCATACGTGCATCATGATGTTCGTGAACTAGTCGTACGTCAATTACATACCGGGTGTTCGCTCTATTTAATAAATTAAGTCGTATACACGTATTCTCCAGGCTCGGACGGTTGACAGTAGGCGTTGTTCTTCCAGCACGTGTCCCTATATATACGCTTGCTTTGATTGATCATCGTCATTTATGAAAATAATAAAGATTACAAGCGTTTCGTCCACTATGTATTTTATGCAAATTTAATGCACATACAGAACGCCTTAATTGTTGTACGGGGGCGTACCGCCTCACGTTCGGATTTTTTCTTATTTTATTACCGGTCTTTGTTCCTCCTTTGCCCTTATTATTGACGTTATTCGACTTGTTACAGTCTGTCACTTCCCCCTTCGCCTGTTACTGACATGCGAATGTGTATTCTTCTGGTAGTGGTTTATTGCTTTTAATTTTACGTTTATTACGCGTTTGAATATATTAAATCGTGCATGACGCATCTGAGAGAACGTGTTGTATAAGTCTATAGTCCCTAATATAATATAATATAGAATAATGTTTTTTTTTTCTATTAGTAGGTACAGAAATGGAATAAAACAACAAATTAAATAGATCATTGTAATTCCAAGTATGCCTGAAGATGTGACATCTATTAAGTAGATTTCTATATGAGGAGTGTGTTGAAGACACCTAATTTTAACGGTATCCACTCTTCTACAGTCTCTAAATCTATCTCAAGACCTACAAGTTATGACGAGATAAAATAGTGGGTGTGACGTTAGTCATCCTGACAGGTTTTCTTCAAAGGGATTGTCACCATGGGGAACACACGTCATAGAGGAAGAAGAAATACTTTCTCTAAAACCATTACAGTTATTGCACAGTCAAAGTTCTTAGATTGGATGAGGAACTTTGAGAGAAGGCAAACCCCAGCAGCTTCAAGCTCATGCAAGGGGGACACAATAGATCAACACGTCGCAGTGCAATATCACCCTTATTTAAACGGTCTAATGACAAAATAAAATTAACATGAAAATTTGAGGGGAGTCTGTCAAAGTGGGAACGACCTAACAAAAGAGGATAATGGAACATACCGAGATTACCAAAGTATCTCTATAAATTGAGCCTTAGATGAATTTACATTTACTGCAGGTCAAATGGTAGTTAGACAACGAAACCGATGCACCATATGGCTCCATTCGTCAGTTCTGATGATGATCCTACTGCATTCATGGAAGGAATCAACCGCATAGCTGAAATCAATTGTACTGGTTTTCTTTAGCTACCTTATGCTGGACAACTTTCATGCTTGTTTTATCTACATTTTTTATCCTCCTGCCTGGGTGAGTTTACCCAGAAAGTCAATTCGGCTAAAAAGCCCATCGTGTCTTGGGGAGTCACTTAGGGTCATATTTATAGTTCGTGCTTGAGGTTGTGTCGAAACTTGAGCACGCGATTTTGACATAAATGTCATTGAAAATCTGTCAAAATCGCGTGCTCAAGCATCGACACATCCTCAAGTATGAACTATAAATATCACCACTAGTCAATAATGTCTCAAGTCAGCAAGTTGATTCCAGTAGTAGTGGTGACTAACAGCAAGTTTAGATCTGACAAAAGCTTTGATGCTGCTGTACGAGCTCCCACATGTCGGTTCTGGACCTGTGCTTAGTCATTCGCTGGCATTTTTTTTAATATGGTCTTCCTTCTCTCTTCTAGGATTGGGCAAAGCTCTTGAACCCATTTGTCCTCCATATTGTACGGGACCATCCTCGTTGTCTAGTACGATTGGAGTCTTGTCATCTGTAGTGTATCCCTTTCTAACACCCAGGTAGGACGAAAACGTTTTTAAAAGGTTAAATAAAAGGTTACCTTCAACGTTTATAGACGTTAAAAAACGTTGTTTAAACGTTACTCACTAAACGTTAACGTAACGTTAAAAATATATCGTCATATTTGGTTACTTTAATGGTGAAAACATAACGTGTTATACACTTTTTAATAGATTAATGGATAAAGATACTCGGTTTACTTTCAAAACATTACAGAATTAGTTTGTAGCTACCTTTTTATGTTCCTATTTTTTGATGGGCAAAGAGTACTTCACATTCTTCACTTTACTGCTATTAATTCGTGTATTACAAATTTTTGTAGCTTCATCATAGAGTGATGTGCTTTAGTACTGACTCACGCCTCGAGGGCAAACGTTTACAAAACGTTAAACTGTAACGTTTAATGAACGTTAATTTTTTACGTTTATGGCACGTTCAATTATAACGTTTTATTTTTGTGACATTAAGACGTTTCCGAAAAATTTCCGAAAAGTCACCAACATTTTTTAGTAACGCTTCAGAGTACCTTATTATAACGTTTTTAAAACGTTACATACTACCTGGACATGTCAGCTATGTTATTGCTTTTGACCCTAGAATAGCTTGACACCCATCTCAACGTAGTCCTGTGATACTCCACCAATTGTATGAAATCATCAGAATCAAATAGCTTCGGGGAGCTTGGCTATCAAAACTTCTACAGATTCATGTTCATGGATGACAATTATTTCGGCTTTGAAGATGAAGGAAGAGCTCCCTAAACTGGTACCTTTGTCATCAGATTCTTCATTTTTCAAAATTCCAATGCCCGTGCGATTCGGCGTTTTCGAACCAACCAGGACGAGATTTCATGTCTCCATTTGAGGCAGTGCAAGAGCCTTCATCTTTTGTAGTGTCACTGAGCAGATTACTATTAATACTCAGAAATTCAAACTCAGACCTAACTCTCTAACAAAATGCTGCAAATTTTTAGGTTAAATTTTTTCTTCTAGTAAACGATGTCGGTTTAGTCATTCTTAACGAAAGATTGTGATGATGTTCTGAAAATAATTTTACCAATTTTCTGCCTGTATGCGTCGTTTTGTCTGGACCCAAATGCTTAATTTGTCTTTTTATGAGTAGCTGAAAGACTAATCTTGTAATGTGCATATTTTGTCGTATAGTCGCAGAATCTAGCTTCTAATTCTAACCAATACTTAGCAAGGAAGTTATCACGTTTTCGAATACTAGCTAAATACTTTAGCTACCCTATTTTGTTTATATTCCAGGACAGTTTAATCGGTCTCTTCCAATGATTTAGCCTAAATATATTCTACTGCCACCATCCTTTCCTAATATAGTTCAACAACAAGGCTAGACAATTGCTTCTAATGTAATTTTATATTAAAGTTTAATTCCTATTAGTTTATCTTCATATTGATACCTCACTCCAGAGCAAAATATACACAAATGAAAACCGTTGAGATTTTCATGACATATGACAGCAGTTCTAGAGTTCTCCATTCACTCATCTAAGTATTTCGTAAAAATGAAATTTCCTTTCATACACTTAATTAACTTTCGCTTAATTTTCCATTTTGCAAATTACAATGAACGAGACCGAAAAGAGATGAAAATTAGAAAAGAAGAGAGAGAAGGAATCCTTTATCACATCGACATCACCTAATTCCGCAAGTAAATTGAAGAAAATTACTTCTCCGGCACTTTATCAACACAACAACTTCATAAAAAGAGCACGCCAATAAAAAGGAGGATCGAGAAACCTCGTTATCAGTAACAACCACCTCCCTTCACCCTACCGACTTCCACAAAGCAACGATTCCCCTCTCCATTTTCCAACGTGGACGACGTAAAAAAATGACTCTCCCTCCCCATCGTGCATCCCATCTAGAAAAGAAAGAAGGAAAAAAAAAACTCCGCAGAAAATGCGATAAAAAAGAAGGAAGCAAAGCAAGCGTCGCAAAAAAATCAAAATCCAATTTCCTGTCATTGATATTCATAAAAGCTTTTCAACCTCGAACCACTACACCGCACCAGCTTGGGAGTCCACTTCTCCCTTCCCTGCCGTCCCCCTTTCGGTTTTGATTGCGAGCTTTAAGGGTGGGTCCATCTAGCGGAGCCTTATCACCGAATACGACCACCCCCCTGTATTATATCTATATACCTTATATCTATATATATACGAGAAATAGATGGAACGGGGTAGCTAGAAAAGGGTAGAAATGACGATAATAGAGACGTTTGGGAATGAAATTTAGCGTGATCGTGATTAGGTGTTTGTGGAAGTAGTGGGGAGGAGATGAAGGGGAGAACGATTGGAACGCCGCCACTTAGAGAGGTGCGGTCGAATTGGGAACTAATTTGGGACCGCTGTATTACTGGGCGATATAGATAGAGTTCGTCGTATTTCTATATATACAACCAAGGTGTTTTTTTTTAGAATTTATCTAATTTGATTTCAAGAATTATCATTAAATGAAAGCTAACCTAATTTAAACGAAATCGCGATATCTTAACATAGAAATGTATAATTAAATTTCACCACTTTATTTCGCGAAGCATTACAAGAATCTAAATTATAAATCTCAGTATATTTCTGAATGGAAACGTAGAACTTTCTTTGCTTTACCATAATATTATATGAATGAAATAACAACTGCAATCTAACTCTGTGGGTTTTATCGTTTACAACATAGTTCTCTTAATTCGTTCCAAGAATTACGTCAACTAATATGGGAAAGAAACTGTGATTGTGTTTTAATTGCATCTGGTAATTTCCTTTTTACAGAAACGATTATGGAAGACATCGATCGATCGTAAAGAATCTTTACGAATACGTACATTTTCTATTGTTGGAACGTATAGAATCTTGTACAAATTGGAATGAAGAGAAGAAAAAATGTAAATGGCGGCAGATCACACAGAACTTCAGTATATTTACTTTCTGTATCTTTCTCAATCCTTATTTTTAGATTTATTATTGCTGTTCCTCTTTATCCAAGTTTCACTTCTGAAATTGGTGAATTTGGCAGCCATCTATGTAGTTGACTTCAACCCAATCCCCCCTAAAGGTAAGCCAACCTCAAATTTGTGCTGTTTTCGACTCACGTTGATACCACTCTCATCGCAATTGCAATTTCCTGTACCACTAATGTTTTTTCTCATCGATAACGCGAGTTAATAATGCAGTTAAAAAAAACTAGCTAGAAGTTTCATTTATGATATTAAGTTTCCTCTTTTCTCCTTCTTCCTATGTTGTTCTAAAGTCGTTGTATGCACTTTAAACTACGAGGACGGCCTGAAATGTTTTCTGAATCGACAAGAAAACACGGTATTGGTGATCAACCGTTTGAAGATCAATACACTTTTTCAAACGGTGCTCCAGTCTTTTCAAGCCGTCGGAAAGGTAGGATGTTTCGAGGTCTGCAAAATAATCATCTGGAACGGTGATGACCTCCTTATTTGAGGCAGATCTCTTTCTTGCCAGCGATTTTTTCAGGTTAGGGAACTGGACAAATTCGCTGGGGGATAGTTCCCGTGAATATGGAGGATGAGAGACTTCATTCAATTTGGATTCAATTTTGGCTCAATAAATCGCGGTGATCGTCCTTCTGCAGATAGTCAATGAGGATCACACCTTGGGAATCCCAAAAAATGGTCCCCCTGACCTTTCCGGCCGATGGAACACTCTTTGGTTTCTTCGGAGTAGATTCGCCCGGAATAGTCCAGTGCTCCGATTGTTCCTTGGTCTCCGGTATGTAGTAATGGATCCAAGTCTCATCTACGGTTAGGAAGCGCACGAAGAAATCCTGGCCTGACGCTCCTCCGAAACGGTCACCAGAACCCTTTTCAAGCCCAAACTTTCGTGTGGAATATATCCAACGTGTTCCTCTGAATGCCTGTTGTCTCTGCTATCTATTTCAGCTTTAATCGGTGATTGGCTAATACGACGTCATGAATCTTATCGACCATTTGATCGTTGGTAGCGGTTTTTGGACGTCCACTGCGTGGTTCATCACTTGTGCTTGTGCGGCCACGTTTGAACTCGCTCACCCAGAAGCTGATGGTCGAAAATGATGGTTTTTTAATTTGTGGATAAAGAAGATAAATTGTACATACGCATACCTAGCTAAAAAGTACACAAAATGCTTCTGATTTTTAAGTAATTAATGATTTATTACAGGAATATTATGAGAGATGTAGAGAATTCCTTTGAAAAATATGATAACACCGAGCTATTACAATGGTACCGTTTTTCAAAGGATACCATTCAACATGTTTTATTAAATTTAATATATCCTAATTGACTTGCAACGAATCAACGTGGTTTTTTTTTTAACCACATATCCTTGGTCTTCTTTGTCTTTATACAGCACAACGTTTTCTAATTTATCCGGTGAAGGAAATAACTCCGAAACATTTAGTGACGAAGTACTTTTGTTTTGTAAAATAGTGCTGTCATCGTTCTGTGATTGTTCTTCATTTGGAAGAATTATGTTCTCACCATTTGGACTTGAAGTGGACGCTGTTGGAACTGAAAACGATATTGACATTTCTTCGTTGGCTTGAATTAAATTAGAGTTATCCTCCCCAGTGACATGTTCATGTTTATTTTCTACTAATAAAACTTCATTCTTAAATTCTGCCCAAACCTCATAAGGTTTCTTAAATTCTAAATTTCCCTTCCAGTCATCTTTATTCTCAAAATTTGTTCTGAAATGACTCAATTCAAGTGGTGGTATTTTTTTCTCAAGTTCACATAATATATTCTTTTTTGATATTGTTGTGCTTTGAATATCCAATAGCTTTGTAGGATCTACAACTTGCCGAACATTGCTTTTTTCAAAAGGGAAAAGTCCACATTTTCTAAAACCGTTGCGTATTGTATTTTCCGTTGCATATTTTTCAAAAACCGTACTTAGAATGGTTGCAAATGTATACTTGGTTAGCTCCTTTAGAAAATTTTCAAATTTCCATGTTCTTACTATTGACTGCCAACCAGTTTTTAAAGGTTTAAAAATTGAAACATCAGCTGGTTGGAGAATATAATATGAGTAGCGTCGGGGAAAAGAGCAACCAGGATGATACCACTTGCTTCACATAATTCGCTGACTTGTTTAGTTAGATGGGACCTATGTCCATCCACGAAAAACAGAACAGGTCGTGGTATATTCTTTTCTTTGAGGTAGGGTAAAAAATGGTTGCCGATATACTCATAAAATACTTCCCAATTCATCCATCCGGAGCCTGATCGTCTCACTGCCCATTCTGGTGGCACAGAATTAACTATATCCTTTGGTATTGGCTGAAAAACAGGCCATAACGATGATTTGTACTTTTTTCTGCATTCGAATGTCTCTCATAAAAGTCTTCTTCCAATTTCGCCGGCCCAAGGACATTACTAGATTTAGGATCAAGGCTAAACTCTGTTTCGTCTGCATTGTATATCCTATTTGGGTATTTCAGTATGTCAATGATAAATAGTTTTCAATTTCATTAAACCATTTTTCTATATCAGCTTTAGAGACGGCAGCTCTTGATTTTGTAACAGACTCTGCTCTTCGTTTTTTTATCCGAGGATGTCTTCGAAAGAAAAGCTGCGAACCAAGTTTTCCCGGGCATCCCATCTTTAAAAACAGTCTGCCTCCCCGTTTCTTTCATAATTTTATGCACCGTGGAGAGTAAATTTGTTGGATGGACAGGAAAGCCCTTTCTGCCCATAGACAAGATCCAATTCCTTCGCCTCCCGAAAGAATAGTTTCAGGACCCGTTTCTCTTTTAAGCAGATTTTTTTCAAGTCTACGCTTTAAGGTTGTTTTAGGAACATCAAATTTTTTAGCTGCACATTTTTTGGACATGCCTTCGTTTTTTACTGCGTCCATAGCAAGGATTATTTTATCTTCCGTCCATTTAAAAAAAGGTCTTTTCTTTCCACTCTGGGTCTCCATGTCTATAATAATGAGATATAACACGTGCTTTAAATTCTAAATTGATACATTATAAATTCGAGTGACCACTAATAAATTATTGTATTATAATAATGGACATCCATAATCAAAATCTTCCAAAATGATATTTAAAGCAAATAGGCATGAATAAAAAATAACACTTCAGAGTTTTTAAAGCGCTAAATGGATCGAATATATCGGTGATTATTGTATTTTAGTAATGGACATCTGTGATGACCATTTATAAATTTCTAACAGAACCTTTCTCCAGTAATGGTCACCCATGATCAAGAAGTTCCATAATAATGTTTTAAGCAAATCTGAATAAAAAATACAAAGTACTCACCTTTTAAATGTGTAACAACACAAAATAAATATACAGTGTGACCAGTGAAGTTTGCATCATATGGGATTTTTTTTTATGGATAGATTTATTCTAAATTTGAGTTCGCCATCAATTTCTGCTTCGATCAAGATGAAAATTAACCAAAAAAATAATAATCACGTGATTCGCATTATCTGTCAAATTTATTTTTTTTCCAAAAAAAATTCAAAAGTGGGGTTATTTCTCAAAATATCGAAAAAAGTTATTAGAAAAAGTTTTTCTAAATGCAAGTTTTAGCCCATATGCAAAATTTCAGCTGCATAAGATAATTTAGATTTTTTGCCAATTTTTTGTAAATTGCTCAACTGTTGCGAAATAAGACTCGCAACAGCGCAACCTACATAAAACTTCTTAGTTTTAACAATGCTTTATTCCAGACACATTTTCTTTAAGGCTGCGCCATATTCAATGTGTGTTTTTCTACAAAATCCAAATAGGGCTATTAAAATTTGGTCACATGTGATGCAAAGTTTATCTGTTTTTGACCCTGTATAAGGTAACTTCATAAAATAACTATTTTTGAAAATGTAGTTTGTGTCTAAAAGTAATAGACATTAATATTAAGAAAATAAGTCAAATTTTCTAATAAAATAATCGTAATACATTATAAAGATGAAACGCATTTAAAATTCCACATTTTCAATTAATAACAATATGTATTTTTGGTACCTATTTGAATATTAAATTAAAAATATTTGAAAAACCTAAAAATTGAAATTACATTTCTGTGTGCCTCCCATTGCGTTCAATACAAACAATTGTTCTTCTTGATACATCTTTAATGGAGTTTCTAATACTAAGTGGCCTTATTTCTAAAATACAGTTTCGAATCACCGTTTCCAAATGATCAACATTACGGAAAGGTTTTTCTTTGTAAACTTTTTGTTTTAGGTAACCCCACAAGTGGGGTTAAATCCGGAGACCTGGCCGGCCAGTATTGCTCTATATTACGCCCAATTACTTTGCCCCTAAATATTTCCAAGAGGCGTTCTTGAACCCGACTTGTAGTATGGATGGGAGCACCGTCACACTGGTACCACAAATTATGCCTTATTTCAATAGGCATATTGTCCAAAACTTCAATGACCTCGGTGTTAAGGAAGCGTAGGTATTCTTCAGAATTTAAATTGCCTCTGAAAAAAATAAGGCCGAACAACTTGATCGTTTAATATACCGCACCACACAATACTTTTTTTAGGAATACTGGTCCTTGCATTCTATTATAAAATTTGGATTTTCTTGAGCCCACCATCTACAATTTTGAGAGCTAACAACGCCGTTTGAAGTGAAAGTGGCCTCGTCGGTCCATAAAACATGAAACGGAAAGGACACATTTTCTTCTTTTTCCCCCTGGTACCAAAAAGAGAATCCCAAACGTATGTCAAAATCTTGTTCCTTAAGAGTATTTATAAATTTAGGTTTATACGGCTTAAATTTATTTTTGTGCAAAATATTCCTTACACTCTCTCTTTGAACGTCAATTCTACGAGAAACATGTCTAATACTAGTTTGACCATGTTCCACAATATCTAAGCAAACATTTAATTGGACTTCTTCACTATGTTTTATAGGATTGTGAGGTTTTTTAAATGAACTTTCCACCGATCCAGTTGATTTAAATTTCACCATAATCCTACTCACAGTAGATTGTTGCACATTTTTGCCTGGATGCCTTTCATTAAAAATGTTGGCCGCTACACGATGACTTGTGTTTTCACCACATATTAATACAATTTCAATTCTTTCCTGTAAAGTTAACATTTTTTTTTTATTTAATACGCAATATTAATTTAAAGCCACTATGACAAACAGAAAACGATTTGACTGTCATTAATAAAGCAAGAGCTTGTTGATCTTTTTTATCATTTGTTTTGCGGCCAACTTGTGTTTGGTGCATCATCGTAAGGTACAAATAAATTTTCTGGAAACTGAAATTAAATAATAAAAGACTATTTTTACTGTTTATAACATAGCTCCATAACAAATTTTAATAAAGGGGTTTTAAATTAAATCATTGAAACTAGTTAAACTTACGTAAAGTTAAACGAAAATTTATTTTCCACTTAATGCACACTTTACTTGTGACGCTGTGCACTTGTCTGTATTAATATTATTGTCTATTACTTTTAGACACAAACTACATTTTCAAAAATAGTTATTTTATGAAGTTACCTTATACAGGGTCAAAAACACATGAACACACACACACATGTGACCAAATTTTAATAGCCCTATTTGGATTTTGTAGAAAAACACACATTGAATATGGCGCAGCCTTAAAGAAAATATGTCTGGAATAAAGCATTGTTAAAACTAAGAAGTTTTATGTAGGTTGCGCTGTTGCGAGTCTTATTTCGCAACAGTTGAGCAATTTACAAAAAATTGGCAAAAAATCTAAATTATCTTATGCAGCTGAAATTTTGCATATGGGCTAAAACTTGCATTTAGAAAAACTTTTTCTAATAACTTTTTTCGGTATTTTGAGAAATAACCCCACTTTTGAATTTTTTTTGGAAAAAAAATTTGACAGATAATGCGAATCACGTGACTATTATTTTTTTGGTTCATTTTCATCTTGATCGAGGCAGAAATTGATGGCAAACTCAAATTTAGAATAAATCTATTCATAAAAAAAAATCCCATATGATGCGGACTTTACTGGTCACACATAAATGTCAGTAATAACTTCACGGTACTATGTAATTGCAACCAAAACACTGCACAACCCGTCTCATAGATCAAAACAATCTGATTTTTGGCGCGCGAAAGTTTGACGTATGATAATCGGGCAAGAAATATCAACACATGGCGCTGATGTCGTCAGTGTATTTTGGATAGTATAGGTAACAGGGAAACGTAAAAACGTTCTGTAAAATGTAATGAGAGGTGAAGATAATAACGTTAATATGCTCAAGGTGACCATTACTAGCGATGTGTCCATTACTGGTGCACTTACCCTATTTCCTAATAGTTCGTTACAATTGGTTCACCAAACAATACCTCACTACATCATTACTACGATGACGTAGTACCTCAGCGGTCCATCATCCGTTACTACAACTTAGTAAGACGTTTACTCATGTTTATGAATACCTAATAAAATTGAGACGAGAATAAGGTTTACTCCAATGAGTGAGAGATGAGCGTGAGATGAGGTAAAGTGACGGCTACTTAAGTGACAACTATGAATTTGACCCTTAAACAGCAACTTTTGACAGTAAACAGCAACTTTTGACAGTAAACATCTCAAATTTTGACAGTTGCTATAAAAACGGTTGGCCTTGACGTCCAATAAATCCACTTCAACCTTCGTTCGCCATCTCTTGCCGATTCCGGAAAGATTTCAGGTCGCTCTCAAACAACCAACACTCCATGACCTGTTCTGTACTGTCTCATTAATTTATGGCTTTTTTAGAGTTTCTTTGATAAATTTTATTTCATTGTATCGTTGATGGAGTATTACTTTTATTTGACCATTGTCCAATTGAACGTTGAATTAAGTCTTGAGACAGTTCTGAAGAATTAGACATTTAAGCATCTAATTCTTCGAAAAAATATACAAAACTGATTACCTAAACGTATGTACATTACATACATATATGTTACGCATCTATTTATATATTTACACCCCTCGATGAGATATCTTCACCCGACATCCTACCCCCCGACGTTGTTGAAAAGAAAAACATAAATTCACATAAACAAGACGTACGATGATATTGCTTAGAAATTGTTAGATAATTCCGAGCTGAGCAAGAGATAAAGTTACCGTCGGATAATAGAACAGTCGAATGTCTTTGTCGGGGCTAAATGAGGGTTCTTAAATCAAATTGCAATATGGCGGTTAGTGTCGGAAACTAATCGACCGGAAACTCGAGATTACGGCGTTCAACTTCCTCTTTTCCACCGCCCGTACTATACACCGTTTAGACGTCGGACTAAAGCAGCAACGTTTGTTTTGTGATCGAGGTATGGTTTCCTCGATTTTTTTTCTTTCTTAATTTTCTTCAAGAAAATCAGTTTGTAATTGCATGTTACACCATAAAATATCATTATTGTTTTTGTTGCATTTTCTTGTCGCCCAACGCGAGTTTCAATTGAAAAACTTTAGCAATTACTTCTTATTCGCGCCGGTTAAAACGACCTCCATTCGCATAATGACGGAATAAACTCTGAGTACCATCATTCTAACGTTATTCACACAGAAGTATTATAGTCCCCGGTAACATTCTACCAACGCAGAAGTAATAATAAAAGCTGTAAGAAAAACTTTCTGGGAAAGAAAGGTGATTTGTGGCAACGGGCATTCCTGTGATCGTTGGATAAGTTGGGCGTTGGTAACCGTAATAGGGAATGGGACATGGGACGAACGGTGTTCGTGGTCTTTAAGATTCCCCCTTTTTCGACTCGATAATAAACGTTTATATGAAAGTTATTGTCGTCGGTATTTCTGCGAATTTAATTTTGAACCGCCGTATCGTAAATCGGCTGGTTTAAGTTGGAATTCTTCGCTATATTTTTACGGGACTTTGTGAAATTGAAGCAACTAAATTTAAATATTATTCACTATACAGAGTGTTTCACTAAAGCTTGGTATTTAAATTGCTATATAAATTAGAAGAAGTTCAACATTTTTCTGGAAAATATTATCATAGACGGTACAAAGGTACCATCCCCAAGCACGCATATGACAGCAGTAGTGGTTTCCCTACGCCAAAAACGGCCTACTGCCTACGGCCCCTGCCAGCAGTCCAAGGTCCTCTTTGTTGAAGGATAGTAATGACTGTGCTGTCTTAGACGATCCTGATAACAGTGCCTTAGCCTGCTTCTGGCCTGGCGTATTCTGCCCAGTCGGACGCCTTTCTGTTGACCTCCCATTTGTTAACTGATTGGTTTAGGTGGCTCTTTCGCAGTCTACACCAAGGATCAGGTCCACTAAAAGGTATTTTCGCTGCTTCTTTGGCAAGGTTATCTGCCTTTTCGTTCCCTTCGATGGCTTGATGATTAGAGACCCACTGAAGCGTTACGTGATTATTGCGCCCAATTGCCTTAAATTAACTATACATTTATGCAGCAGATTGGACTCGTATATGTAGGCACTCACAGCCTTCAACGCCGCTTGGCTATCCGTGAATATACAAACAGTTGTGCCAACTCAACTCAACTCAAGGTTCTTTACGGCGTATAAGTTAATAGCAGAAATCTCCGTTTAAAATATATTGGACTGGAGTGCCATAGGTACTTTGAGATAGTGGTTAGGCACACTGACCCCAATGCCCTCCCCTCCCCACCCTCCTTCTGTTCTAGAGCCGTCCATGTAGCATACCAGGGTTCCTCGTTTGAGTTGAGCCTCACCGGCAGTCCACTTACGGCTTTCGATGACCACTTTGTTGGGCTGGTCGAAGTTGTATTGCATAAGGATCTTGTCCTTTGTAATGTGAATCAATGTTGGGATCTTCATGGATTTTAAGGTGTCCTCTAATGTCCGCAGGTTAGGGAAACGAGGCTGCCGATGAGCTGGCCAGACGAGGTTCGTCAAGGCCTTTCATAGGAGCGGCCCCTTCCTTCGGCATTACCAAATCACAAATTAAGAGGTCCATCTACGAATAGTCACAAAACAAGTCCAAGGAAAGATCGCCAGCACAAAGATAGGCTAAGGAGTTCCTAAGGGAACAGAGGCCTAAGTTTACTGAAGACCTACTGAGTAAAGACAGGAATACTGTCAAAATGATAGTAAGTCTGATGACCGGTCATTGCAGACTGAATAGGCATATGTTTAACATAGGCCTGGCAGAAAATACTCTCTGCAGATTCTGTCAAAAGGAGGAAGAAACCCCAGTTCATGTTTTGTGCCACTGTGACGGCCTAGCGAGGACGAGGTTTCTAGTAATGGGGGTAGAGAACCTCACAGCCAACGGCTACACAAAAGAGCCGCTCTCAAAAATGATAAGTCTGACTAAGAAGGCGAAACTAGAGAGCGTTCCCTAAGGTAAAGGGGATCACAATAGACCTGTAAAGGTCGCGGTGAAACAGGCCCGCATGCCACCCTCCTAACCTAACCTAATGTCCGCAGGTTTTAATCCTTTAAGTCTGTCCCGAGATAGGACACTTGATCTAGTCTGATTTTGGATATAAATGTGCAGTCGTGTGATTCCCAACAGTACTTCTAGCGCTGCAGTGGAACAGGTCCTCGTCACTCCTGTGACATTTAGACAAATGAGTCTTTGTGAATGAGGATTTGTTGAAGCTGTTGTTGTACAGTTTTCTGTGTTGTTTTTGGCCACCATATTAAAGTAGCATAGGTGATCATGGGTCTTATACACTGCAGAAATTCAGTTTGTTTTCAGAACTTTTTCGATTGTAACATAGTTTACTAACTTTATGCGATTATTTTGTCGAATTTTGTGAACAAAAAAAACCTTTTTGTGGTTTTTTTCAAAGTTTATTGAAAGTAATGAAAATGAACAATTTTAATGTAATATGCTTTTCGTTGAAAGAAAAGAAATTTTCAGGACTTTAGTAGTGAGTATTACCTCCTCTGGCAGTGATAACAGCTTGCAAACGACGAGGCATGCTTTGTATCAGATTTTGGATCACATTTTGCGGAAGATTGTTCCATTCCTGCACCAGTATGGGGCGAAGCTCTCCAGAATTTCTGAGGGCCGGCACATGTCTTCGTAAACGTTTCCCTATCTCATCCCAAACATGTTCAATTGAATTCATATCCGGACTGCGAGCAGGCCAAGCAAATCGTGTGATTTGAACATCGTCAAGATATCCGAGCAGTGTGGGCCCGTACATTATCATGCATAAAGGTTGCGTCGTCTCCAAGAACAACAATGAACGCTATAACATGGTCTTCTAGAACCTGTGTCAGGTATCTATGCTCATTTAATGTCCCATTCTCGATAAAGACTTACTCCGTGCGGGCGTCAAAAGATATACCTCCCCAAGCCATAAATGAAGCCAAATGGAAGCCGAAGTTTGAGCATATCTCTCACCTTGTCGTCACCACACTCTAACACGTCTAACTGACCCCGTAAGACAAAATCGCGATTCATCCGAAAACAATACGCGAGTCCAATCCGCTATTGTCCAAGCTAAGTATTCTCGTGCAAAATTCAACCTAGCGATTCGATGTTCACTGGAAAACGGCGGTCCAGTAGCTCTTGTTCGAGAGGATAATCCAGCAGGATGAAGTCGCCTCCTAACTGTCCACTCACTGATGTTTACATTTCTCACTTCTTGTAGATGATTTTGAAGGGAAACTGCTGTGACTGTTCGGTTTCTCAAAGCACTAAAAACGAGAAAGCGATCATCTCTAGCTGTTGTAGTCCTGCCTCATCCCGAACCAGGTCTTCGAGTGAGCATATTTTTATTTTATTTTTTTATTCTCATTGTAATACACTGAAAATTATGATACAACTATAGACACAATTTGCAATTGACAGATAAAACCATAAAAACCAAAAATATGCTGATAATGGTTTTTAGGAATTCAGTTGAGAGACCCTGTTTTTTTCA
Source organism: Holotrichia oblita (assembly GCA_023690525.1). Taxonomy (NCBI): domain Eukaryota; kingdom Metazoa; phylum Arthropoda; class Insecta; order Coleoptera; family Scarabaeidae; genus Holotrichia; species Holotrichia oblita. The sequence continues at coordinate 17,858,255 of CM043019.1, read as the reverse complement.
AACTTTTCTTAAATCAGAACAAATTTTAAAAAAGAACATAAAAAGTTTTTCTTGTTCACGCAAACACGACAAACAATCGCATAAAGTTAGTAAACTATGTTACAAGCGAAAAAGTTCCGAAAACAAAACGATACGGGGTGACCCTAATTTTATGCGCGGCAGTGTAATTGCCGTATATGACCATAGGATCATTTGAGGCTTGAGACCACAGGACTTACCGACCAGCCTTCGGCCTGTCCTGCCATACCTAGTTTGCACTTGAAAGGATAGGAGATGCCATTCTTTTCGACCAACTAGAGTGCGAAGGAGCGTACATCTCGAACTGCTAGTCCATAGAATCGTGTTTCCATTTCCAAAATATGGTTAACTAACTCGATTTCTTAAGCTAGGATGTAGGTGCACTGGTTTGTAATTTCCGAATATGTACTTTTTTCTGAGAGAGCAGCAATATTTTTGCTATTCCATTTTCGTTTTGGGGGCATTATGATCCCTCTGAACAGTCTTCGGAGCATTACGATCCGTTTGAGTGATTATTTTGCCCCATATGCACGACCTCGGAAACCTGAACAGATTAACAGAATGCCATGTTGGACGACAAAAACGACGAGTACATCAGAACTAAAACCGTCAGAACAAGCAAACACATAACCTGGTGCATCTAATCACATAGAAATTGCTGATCCTCTTTCTCTTTTCTGCTGCTTTCCTCTAGACCAGGGATCGTCAAACTTTTTGATCATCGACCCCTATATCATTTTTCGAAATCTCCATGTTGAAATTTAGATACCTTCATTTTTATTAAATAATAAGTAATTATAAATAAATAAAAATACTAAGTAATCAATGAGATGGATGTGCTTGGTGATGGTTCTTTGTAACGTTCGCTACATTAGGTTCGAAATTGGTCAACTTCAATCTTAAATCCCCTCGAAACTCCACATTTAATTTGTTCCTGTACTTGGTTAAGATTGAATTGGAAACGCCAGCATAAATGGCTGAGCTATTTCGTAAAGTTTTACATATTTTTGCATTATATTTATATTTGTTCAAAATTTGTTTATTGTTAAATTTTTAATAAGGGTCTTTGCTTCAAGATCTGATAATAATTCAGCAAGCTCATATTCCATTCAGGGATGTCAATGTTTTCCAAATCAACAAAGCGCAGTTTAAAATTCTCACTTAATTTTTGAAGATGACTTGTATTGTTTCAAGTCTTCTTCTTTTATTTCTAATTGTCGCAGATTTGAAAAATTCTGATAATCCTTACGTAGCAATAAAGATCTACATAAATTGTTTCATCTTTTCCTTGCAGCTTTGTTTGGACGTTATTACATTTTCTAAAGAAGTCCGCTAAATAAAAAATATGGTTCTTATTGTTTTGGAGTTCGTTGCGTATTCAGAATTGTTTTTCCTTCGACCCTCTGGCTCAAATCGACCCCTACTTGTGTTAAATAGACCGCTGGAGGTCTATATAAACCACTTTGGCAACCTCTGCTCTAGACCTATCACGGTTTGAAATATTTTTTTGCTTTTAAAATGGGGCTTCCTAAAAGCGTTAGTTTTGGGTGGTTTGGTAGTAATCAAAAGAATTAGAGCAGTTTACATTATGAGGAGAGATAGGGGTTGGTAGAAAATCTCTGTTCTGACCGCTGCCTTTTTTTCTTTTAATGTGTGATGGGTGCTTAGTTGCAGTGACTCCGTAAGCTGTATCACTTGTCTGGCAATCACTGCAACTCTTGCGCTCTTGGCTTTGTGACAGCATCATATCGCCTTTTATGATGCCGCGCTGTTAATCACTTTGCTCCCAACAGCGAATGGCAAGTCGATCCGGGATTAAACTCTCTGAAAAAATGTCACCGTCCCTCCAGAGAATCGAACCCCGGCACCTATCGTCCTCTCACAACGATAGTCAGCCGCCTAACCACTGCGGCCATCGACCCGTTAACTTTGTAATAACTTATCAATCTGGCAAATTATCAAAGCGCGTACCGCGTTACTGTCAAATTTATAAAAACAAAATCATTGACACTTCTTCCTAGATAGCTGTTACTGAAGACAAATTACTTTTTTGCACACTAAAGCAATAATCAGGTGATAAAAATCCGACATTTTTAAAATGGTGAAAATCCTCCTATTTCGACCCCACACCCGCCAGCCTATATTTCCGCTTCGCGGCCCCCGCGGTGGTTGGCGGTCGCATAAACGAAAATTATTATACCTCCGCCTTTTCTCCAACTTTAATTTCTCCACAAAACGTAATAATTCAGCGACATTAAAATTTCCAGCGACATTTTTACGACGCGCGCGGAATTACGGCGGACTAAATTACGTCTCACATTTGAAATATTTATATTTAAATTGGTTACGCTGCGACCCCGCGTCGCGTATACTACGACCGAGTTGAATCTGGAAGAGAGGGGGAGGGGGAGAAACCCCCGCAGTTTTCCGGTCGCACGGGGGCAAAAATCCGACTCGCCTGTCCGCGAATGCCTTTTTATGCGATACGAATTTTATACCGCGGCTGTCACGCGTACCCTAACACAGAATGAATGGCAGCATAAACGGTGGTATATCCTAAATATACAGGTTTGGTTAAAAATATGTAAATTCGTTTGAAGTGTATGTTTCTGATTGTATTGCTTGACGTTTCACTTAGCATACCACAAAGAATAAATACAAAAAAATATTTTATAATCAACGTGTATACGCGTGGTTCAGACTACTATAACCTCGTCAGCACACGACGTAATTTGATCTGTAATGCTAGTAAACGTCCACAAGTCCTTAAAGAAGGTTTGCTTAACACAGGCTTCAGGAATAATAAGAAGATTTAGGTACAAGAAGACCACAATCGCAACGAAACGAATATTTATAAAATGAATGTCCATTACTTAAAACCAAGACTGTATATTCAACTACAACTCTATACGAGAATAAAATAAAAACAGATCCACCAATCGAGTTTGCCACGTTTCATTGCTATATGGGGAGAGATAGGGGTTGGTGGTAAGGAAATATTGTAGCGAGTTCTTGAGATATAGCGAAGATCTCTTGGAAATGAAGGATATTTGCATTCTCAACGGAGAGAATCCTAGAAAGTATTGTCGTATTTGGATGAATAACGATGTTTATATTGAACGAATAAATTGTACGGAATTGCCTTCTGTTTTGCATATTAAAATACGTGCCTCAAAAATTCACGAGTACGACAATAGAGGGCGTTACAATTGAGGTAAAATGTAATAATAATTTATTTTCCTACAGATTAAAACAATTTCACACTCAATAAAATGAAATCGGAGACGCGCACATATAAACCTCAACACATATGTACATACATACAACATATAAAAGCAAACAAACGTTAACGTCACTAATCTTGCAAAAAGTAATAAATATCGCATTTCCAATATCCGCCGAACGGCTGCTTTATCCTGAAAGAGACGTCTCGGGCGTCGTTGATGTCATTGCGGACGCTTAACGTCACCGCCGCCTTGAAATGCAACCAATACAGAGCACCCTGTCGTCCCCGTCATATGATGTAGTAATAATACACAGCGGGAAACCACCATCGGAGCGGCTCCTCTATCGACGAAATTAACTGCTTTGGAATTGGTGGTAATATGAGGCTTTCTATTGTATGTGTGTTTATAAAAGGAACCGTCGAGAAATTTCTGAAAACTACCAAATTGTAAAAATAGTAAATTTATCTCCTTTGACATTTCTAACCATCAAAAAAAAATTTTTGAGAACTGTCATCTAGTGTAACAATAATCATTTCTCTGAAGACAAGTTTTGACGCTGTCAAAATACACCGATCTAGCTGTCAAAAAATTTCTGATAACTGTCAAATTGTAAAAGTCACAGTAAAGGTACAATCAAAATATGTATGACAGCTGTCACATTTTAAAACAAGCTGTTTCCCACAAAACTATCAAACTAGAAAAGCAGTTGACAGTTGTAATTCCCAAAATATTTTTGACAGCCGTCAGATTATATCAATTTTTTTATAGTTTTGAATTTGTCAAACTAGGAAAGCATTTATTTTATTATTATTATCACGGGGTCAATTAAATTAAAATACTTAAAACAACTGCAATTTCTATTCTATTTTAACAGCTGTCATCTTGTAACAATAGTAATTTTTCACCGTTGCAACGCTTGCAGGCGTTATAATTGACAGCTGTCAAATTAGAAATATACAAATTAATTTTGGATTTGACAATTTGCAAATTCCAGTTGCTAATTTGCAATTTCAGTAAGTGCAGTAAGTTTTTGAAATTTGACAGTTGTGGCGGTCAAAATAGAATCGACAGTTATAATAATTACATCCATTATATGTACATTCATATTTTAGAAAATGTCGAATTGTTTTTATGGTTGTAACTGTGAACATACCTCTAATCAAATGTAGTATTTCTGACAGATGTCATCTTATAACAATCGCAAATTTCAGCAATCTCAACGCAGCTACCAAAATGTAAATACAATTAGTGCAGTTAGTTTCAGTTTTGGCGATTATATCTGTCAAGTATTGTAACCATCAAACAACTTCTGGTAGCTGTCAAATCGTAAAACAAATTTCTGACAGTTGTAGTATTACGAAAACAGTTATTTTTCACAGTTTCGACACTTGCATACATAATGTGTTTCAAGGAAATTGTTAAACTAGACAAGCATAACTGATGGTTGTCAAATCGTGAAGATCGTAATTTGTGACAGCTCTCATCTGGTAAATAGTTTTTTGAAGTTTTAATAACTGCTAACTTATAATTTTCTGGAGTCTGCCTGTGAAGTATGAAATCATTTGTTTTCGTAATTTATTGTAAATACAATAATTGATTTTAAATTTGACAATTGTAGTTGTCAAAATATAGGATAGCTATGTAACTATAAAAGGGGTGTGCATATGTGATATAAATTATCATAAATAACTATAAAAGAACTCATTTTTAACTATTTTTATAATTTTTTTAATTTTTGTAGACAGCTGTCAAAATATAATAAGGACGAATTTCCAGTCATTTTGACAGATCAGCTGCCAGATATTGATGGAACTGTTAAATTTAGAACACCTAGTTTTTACAATTTTGAGTGTTGTAACCGCAATGGGAAATTTTGACAACTGTCAAATTGTAAGCAACAGCAATTCAGTTTGACAGTTCTCTCGTACAGTTGTAAGTAATAGTTGTAAGTGCTCAAGTATCTCGAGCGAACTATAAATCCATTTGTTTGTTGTATATTAAATTTGACAGTTAGGCCTGTTAGAAGAACTATCAAACATACACGGAAACAGCTGCGGCTTTCAAAATATTTCTGACAGCTGTCAATTATAACACCAGTTATTTTTAAAATCCTTAATGCGGTTACGATAAACAATTTTTTACGACAGCTGTCAAAATGTAAAAAAGAGGTTTCTTTTCTCGTTGCATGCGTCATATAAATAATGTTAAATAACTATGAAAGAATTCATTCTTTAAATTTTTGTATGCAGCTGTCAAAATATAATAAGGACGAATTTCCAGTCATTTCGACAGATCGGTTGCCAGATATTGATGGAACTGTTAAATTTAGAACACCTAGTTTTTACAATTTTGAGTGTTGTAACCACAATGGGAAATTTTGACAACTGTCAAATTGTAAGCAACAGCAATTCAGTTTGACAGTTCTCTCGTACAGTTGTAAGTAATAGTTGTAACTGCTCAAGTATCTCGAGCGAACTATAAATCCATTTGTTTGTTGTACATTAAATTTGACAGTTAGTCCTGTTAGAAGAACTATCAAACATACACGGAAACAGCTGCGGCTTTCAAAATATTTCTGATAGCTGTCGATTATAACACCAGTTATTTTTAAAATCCTTAATGCGGTTACGATAAACAATTTTTTACGACAGCTGTCAAAATGTAAAAAAGAGGTTTCTTTTCTCGTTGCATGCGTCATATAAATAATGTTAAATAACTATGAAAGAATTAATTTTTTTAATTTTTGTATGCAGCTGTCAAAATATAATATGAACGAATTTTCAGTCATTTTGACAGATCAGCTGCCAAATATTGATGGAACTGTTAAATTTAGAACACCTAGTTTTTACAATTTTGAGTGTTGTAACCACAATGGGAAATTTTGACAACTGTCAAATTGTAAGCAACAGCAATTCAGTTTGACAGTTCTCTCGTACAGTTGTAAGTAATAGTTGTAACTGCTCAAGTATCTCGAGCGAACTATAAATCCATTTGTTTGTTGACTATTAAATTTGACAGTTAGGCCTGTTAGACTATTAAACATACACGGAAACAGCTGCGGCTTTCAAAATATTTCTGACAGCTGTCAATTATAACACCAGTTATTTTTAAAATCCTTAATGCGGTTACGATAAACAATTTTTTACGACAGCTGTCAAAATGTAAAAAAGAGGTTTTTGTTTTCTCGTTGCATGCGTCATATAAATAATGTTAAATAACTATGAAAGAATTCATTTTTTTAATTTTTGTAGACAGCTGTCAAAATATAATGACAACGAATTTCCAGTCAATTTGACAGATCAGCTGCCAAATATTGATGGAACTGTTAAATTTAGAACACCTAGTTTCTACAATTTTGAGTGTCGTAACCACAATAGGAAATTTTGACAGCTGTCAAATTGTAAGCAACAGCAATTCGGTTTGACAGTTTTCTGGTTCTAAAATTTGTAACTGTTCAAGTATTTCTAGCAAACTATAAATCCACTTGTTTATTAACTATTAAATTTGACAGTTATTCATGTTAGAAGAACTGTCAAATATGATTAAAAACAGCTACTATTTTTAAAATCCTTAATGCGCTTACGATAAACAAATTTTTACGGAAGCTGTCAAAATGAAAAAAGAGGTTTTTTTCCCTAATTTTGACAGATTAGATCATCAAAATGTTTCTGGTGGTTGCACAATCTAAAGAAAAATGTACAATTCTGAGTATTGTACCAAAGAGGGAGAATTCGAAGAGCTGTCAAATTGATGGCGACAGTCTGATAGGTGCCAAATTGTAAATACAAATTTGATAATTCTGCCTGAGATATTTTTTAAGGTTAATAATTACTATTTAAAAAATTAACAAGGAAATATTTCGACAATGTCTGTGAGGATTAGCGTAATATTGCTATGGTGTAGGTATCAGATAATAGAGAACGTAATTACATTATCTAGTCCTCTCTTACCCGGAGGTGTTCCTCCTAAATACCCGAAATTTATTTTACAATTTACGCACAAACAACACGCGAAAACGCTTCAATTCCAGCGTAGCACGGGATCATTATCATCTTCACTATCATCATCCCATCATGACCATCACCATAATAATAATAAAGTGAGCCGAAAGAGGGCGCAGAGGGAAGGTATACGTTTATATATGAGAGCGAAACAGGAGTTGAGCCCTCCGTAATGCTTGTACACATTCAATAAAGTAAGGGATCAAGTGGGATACGGGATCTAAGGGGGATGAAGGCGCAATAATTGAACGTCGATGCGGCGTTTCGCTACCGGTATACGGAGCGTTAGCGGGACGGAGAAAGAACTAGAGGTCCAAAATCATGTTTAGATCGCACATTTAGATCAATTTTGTTTGTTGTAGCTTAACAATTGGTGAATTATAATGCGCCCGATTACATTGACGTCGTTTATAAAAGATAAGCGGGACCCTATTTTTGCCGGGCCTATTGCCGTACGCAGCGTGGATCTAACAGTCCGGAGGATATTGCGTTATACGGCCGTATACGTTGTATCTAAGCTTGTTGGTAAAATCGATATAATCGTTCTTTTTGTTGGATTAATTGAATGCGTTTGTTAATTTCACAATAGGGCTGATATCTTCGACAATGGGTTAGTACTAAACGACGGGAGAAATATCTCTGTGTTGGTTAAAGAGAAAAGAATGATGTAGATTAATTTTGTATGAGAGACGATAAACACCTTTTTCTCTTTCAAAGGATTTCTTCGTAATCCAAAAATCAAAATAATATTAAAGTTCAAAGATGTCAATGCCGAGTAACAGTATATTGTGCGCAGCAAATGTGAGGAGGTCATTCCTTGTTCTGATATATAATTTTTAGACCAAAATAGTTTTTCTATTAAAGGCGTAATATTCCACTGATAATAATAATAATAATAATAATAATAATAATAATAATAATAATAATAATAATAATACGTTTATTTGATGTACCTCTTAGATATGGTTATAGGAGATGCTCCAATCAGGGTATGATCCAGTACGCTTGAAGGTTAAGAATCGAAGTTGCTGGGAGGCATAGTGCGGGCACCATATTATTGAGGCAAACTCTAGCTTACTAACAACCAGCGCAAAATATAAGCATTTAAGAAGGCAGACTCTTGTAAAAAATTTAGATATCCTCATCACAAATCCCAACATTTTAGATGCAGCTGTGCACATAGCGGTTATATGTTGATTAAAGGATAAGGTGGAATCAAAAACGACACCCAGATCTTTGATTGAATCAACTTTGAGGAGCAGATGTCCATTCATTGAATAATTAGCAACATACGGGACAGATTTTCGAGTAAAAGTCATAGCCTAGCACTTATCTATGTTCAAAGATAATTTATTGGACTCAGACCAAGCCATAACAACGTCAATATTCCGCTGTAGGAGAGCCGAATCTCTATCACCAGCAACTGATGTATAAATTGTGAGGTCGTCCGCATACGCTAACGCTTCACATGTTAACAACGGATATAGATCATTTATGAACAGATTAAATAACATAGGACCAAAATTGGAGCCCTGGAGGCCAGCTTATATAGAAGGAGATTGTCATCAATTCTGTCGAACGCACGAGAAAAGTCCATATAAACAACATCAACCTGACCCCTATTATCGAGTGCTTCACTTACATATTGAGAAAAAGTGGCTAAGTTAGTTACAACTGATCTACCAGACATGAAGCCATGTTGAAGAGTAGACATCGCTGAGGAAGTATTGAAGGAAATGTAACTATACAAGATCTATTCTAAAATTTTTGGGAAATTGGATAAAATGGAGATGGGCCGGTAGTTAGAAATCTGTGAGTTGTCATCCTTCTTAAAAACAGGAATAATTCTGGCACGCTTCCATCGAATTGGAAAGTTTCCTGTTATTATTGACAGATTGATTATAGAGGTTAAGGGTTCAGCAAGATAAGATCGCAATCTTTTAACCAAGAAGCTCAGGATTAAATCATCACCAGCAGTGGAGGTAGAACTGAAACCAGCCATAGTTTCAGTGAGAGACTCCACGGAGACAGGTTGAACGGAGAAGGAAGGAAACTGAGTCATTATTTGAGGCATATCTACAGTATTAGAAGGACAAAATGATGTTTGAAAGGCAGAAGCAAAGGCATCCACAATATCCTTCGGTTTTTCCCATCATAGAACATTCTCCCAGGAATGCGTGTTGTGCCCTGTTTGCTATGGACAAAGGACCATATTTTCTTCGGATTTTCTTTAAGAACGGACTCGCTATGGCGGACATACTTCTCATACTCTTCTGATATTTGTTGTTTACATAAGGTACGAATCCTTTTAAATTGATCATGAAATATTGTGCTACCGATTGACTTCCACCTGCGATGATAGTAATCTTTTGTCTTCAAGTTTTGTTTGATGACATTCGTGAACCAGACTGGATAGCGTGAGGTTGAAGGAAAATATTTTGGGATAGATAGATCAAAGGCATCATAGAGCTTAGTATAAAATAGGTCAAGGGCAAGGTTGACATCAGTATGAGATTCAAGTACAGACCAATCCGTCTCAGACAATAAGTTAATTAGTGCATCATAGTTTATTTTGTTAAAGTTGTATCGAAATTCCTGACCCGATGCAAAGTGGGGAAGACTGGTAAAAGTTAAAGTGGTACAGATCGATAAGGCCGGATGATGTAAGTCCTCCGGCACAAATGGATTGTCATGATGTTGGATCTCCAAAGGAGCAATCAGGTTAGTGAGAACCAGATCCAAGATTCGACCATGAGTATTTCTTACCCAGTTGATTTGTCTTAATTCTAGTGAGTTACAAAAATCAGACATAATTAGACTTGAGGGGGAAACAACGTTCGTATCATGATGACAAAACTCAGGGATGTTAAAGTCACCAATTAACACAAGTGGCCGATCCAAAAGAGTAATTTGAAGTGCATCCAAGAAATCCTCAAGTGACTCCCTAGGCAGATCCGGAGGAATATAGACAACACCTATGAAAAGTATTTGAGAACCAAACATACATTTACAGAGGATAAGATCAACTAATGGTGCACAAGCGGTAACATGTGATGTATCCAATACATCATATTGAATTGATTGTTTAGACCCAATAAAACACCACCCCCGGTTGTTCTGCCCACAGCATCAAATCTTCGATCATTAAATGATGGAGGAAAATACTCGGAACTATTGCAGGAATCATTTAACCAGGTTTCCGAAATAAGAATGATATCATAATATAAGTCACAAGAACATGAGTAGAATAGGTGCGATTTAGTACGAAGACCACGTGCACTGATGTCGTTAGGTAATGAATTCTCCACATACATAACAGAAGCTGTTGGGATTATTTGTACAGGGTGGGCAAATTTCGATGTTTTAATAGGGGATCTCGGTAACTATAAGAGGTATCAAAAAACGGACAACGCATTCTCGATCTGTTTTTTCGAGAAGAGGATGATGGTGAAAACCAAATTTGGCTATCGGCTTTCGGTTTCGAGTTATCCGTGAAAATACGATTTTTCTCATTTTCGTTTTATCATATCTCGGCTATTTATGAAAATTGACAAAAATGAATTTTACGTTCTTCAGGCACTTTTTTGTTTAGAATGCAATGGAGTTAGAGAATTTTTGAAAAAATTTTCTTTTTTTTTATAGTTGGCTATGATATCATTAAAAAGAGTATTTTTTTGACCATTTCAATGATATATATCATGTGGGGTCTTTTCGTTCATTTTCACTGTATTGTAGCAAAAAATTAACATTTTCCATTGATTTTCATCATTTCATTGCTTTTTGTTAGTAGGCGTGTGTCATTCAACGTACATGAATCTGTCAGTAGGTTTATAAATATAGTATCAATAGTTTAAGTTAATTATTTGATTGTTGCTTCATTAAAATTATAAATTTGCGATGGCTTATAAAAATTACGAAAAGTATGATATGTTGTAATATTTTTTATATAAAATAATGTTGAAGCTGCATGTGAAACATATTTTAATCATTCGGAAAGAAGGCAACCTAATAAATCTATTTTTGACCATTAATTTTGGAACTTTTAACAAATGAAGATGAATCACACATATTTTAAATTTATGTTGAGAATAAATTAAAACATGATTAAAAATTATTTACAATAGATGTTGAACTGGCGCCCATTCTTTACAATACATAATTCACTGAATATGAATACAAGAAACAGAATTAACACTGTATAAATCAGTTCGTTAATGTTATTATGAGTTTATTTGTATCACCGGTCTTTAAGATGTCCCCAGAAAAAGAAATCTAGGGGTGACAAATCCGGCGAACGTGGTGGCCACCTTACTGGTCCGCCCGTGCCTATCCAGTTGTCTCCCAAATTTTCAGTCAGCAATCCTGAGACTATTCCAGTGTTATGGGGCGGTGCGCCGTCTTGCTGGAAAAATACATTTTTTATCTCGTTCAAAGGCAGTTCTTCCAAAAATTCTTCTACTACATGTTGGTTTATGATGTTATAATACCGTTGACCATTTAATTTTTCTTGATAAATTTGATATGCCAGAATACGATTGTCAAATAGGGCACACCAAACACTAAAGCCGAATCGACCCTGATTTTGAACATCGACGGCACGGTAGGGGTTAACATCAGACCACCAATGATTCATTGTGTCGGTTAAAAATTCCGGCACTGCTAATGTAGACTTCATCCGTCCAAATAATTTTTCTAAAAAATGATGGATCCTCCTGAATTTGTTGAAGATACCAATTGTAGAATTCTAAGTGTCGTTCAGGATCAGTCAATAGGAGCTGCTGTTGTTTCCTCACTTTGTATGGCCTAAACTTATGTTTCTTCAAAACTGATAACGCACGTCGTCGTGATATATCCAATTCCACTTCAATTTGACGGCTTGAGATTGAAGGATTTGCCACTGCCATTCCAATAACATTGACCGTTCCTCAGTAGCTTCCTTATTATAATTCTTCGATCTTGATTTGTTGAATGTTCCAAAATTAATGAGATTATCTTTCAGTCTTCCAAAAATAGATTTATTAGGTTGCCTTCTTTCCGGGTATCGATTAAAATGTTTCACATGCAACTTCAGCATTATTATTATTGAGAATAAAGCATTCCAACATATCATACTTTTCGTAATTTTCATAAGCCATCGTAAATTTAAATGATGAAAATCAATGGAAAATGTTAATTTTTTCCTATAATACAGTGAAAACGAACGAATAGGCCCCACATGATATATATTATTGAAATGACCAAAAAATCCTCTTTTTAATGATATCATAGCCAACTATATGTTCCATATAAAAAAAAACAACTTTATGTCCTACCTCGAATTTCGAAAATTGTTTGAAAAATTCTCTAACCCCATTATCTAATTATCTAATCAAAAAAGTTTTTGTCAATTTTCATAAATAGCCGAGATATCGTGATAAAACGAAAATGGGAAGAATCGTATTTTCAGGGATAACTCGAAACCGAAAGCCGATAGCCAAATTTGGTTTTCACCATCATCCTCTTCTCGAAAAAACAGATCGAGAATGCGTGGTCCGTTTTTTGATACCTCTTATAGTTACCGAGATCCCTCTGAAAACATCGAAATTTGGCCACCCTGTACACGCACAAGACATTAAGAGATAAAAAGACGTTCAGTTATCACAAACAAACTTAAATCGAATCTACAAATTGCTCATATCATTGGCGTCAGAACACAAATGAATTTAAATTCTGTGACGTAGGAAACAGGCAAGGACATGTTTAGACATGCTCCGTGATGTGTATGTTTATGACTTTTGGAATGAAACATCATTTTATTTTTCAACATAGTCTCCTTCGAGCTCTATACATTTTATCCAAGGCTTCTCCAATTTTTTATCCCTTCCAAAAAATAAGATTTGTCGAGGTCATCAAAATAGGTATTTGTTTGTGAGATGATTTCATCGTTGGAGTCAAATCTCTTTCCGCTGAGACACTTCTTCAGGTTTGGAAACAAGAAATAGCCACTAAATTCGAAAAATAGGGCGGATGAGAGACCAATTCGTACCCTAATTCATGGATTTTTGCCATGGAAACATGTGTGGACCCTTGCATTGTCCTGGTGGAAAAGAACTTTTTTCTTGACTATATCACTCACATTTCTGTCAACCAATCACACAATTGGAATTTCTTAGCAACAACCAATGATATTCGTAGAAATTACGTAATTTTCCATAACTGATTTCATAAATTAATTGTTTGATTAATTTACTGATTGACACATTGAAAATCATGACAACTAAAATTAGAATTATAATAGATATATATTGTAGTTAACGCTTTCTTTCCCAGAAGCTGTGTTTACAGCATTAGAAGTGTCTTGTCTCATTTTCTTAACAATTTTTGTGTGGTATTCAGCATCCATCTGTAAATATGTACGGTTTATGATCTTAATTAGTTGCTGCTCTTGAACTCCAGCTTTAGCAATTTTTGATACTGCAATTGCAGGGGTCAGTGCAGAATGTTACTAAGTCCACAGTTGGGCGGTTTGGGAATAAATGTCAGTGCATAGGCTATTTTACATGTACTATGGGTAGGCGCAGATAACTTCAGTGCATGAGGGCCCCAAGTCCGTAAAAGCACGTAGTTGTGAATTTCAACGAGTGCAAGAAATTGTTAAGTCTCGAAAAGTAACTAAGTCCATGGACTTATCTACTTTTTGGTATTTATAGTAACCGAACAGATGGTTATACGAATAAAGAAATAGTCGTGCATTTTTAGCTGTTTACCTGTGCATTTTTTGAAAAATGGATGACAGTGGTACGAATAATTTGCAAATAAATGCTGTAGTTATAACCTTACGATACCTAATAGTGCTTTTACATAAATCCGCAAGAAATTTCTGAGGTTATGTAGTAAGTCTCTCTGTTGTACTCTAGCAAGTGAAGATAAAACTTCTGGCAGCAAATATGTACAATCCGGACGATGATACCCAAATCTCTATTGATAGCGTTTCAGTTGAGAAAGGCTCTAATACACATCATGTTTAAACCGCCACCGGGTACAATAAAAGGAAAGAAGAGGACCCGAAAACCCGACAAATGGAAAAGAAACATAAAGGCGAAACTGGTCATCTCAAAATATAAGCAACGCCAGATACCTAAATGTAGATGTAATTGTAAAGATAAACTCAGCCTTAGGAACAGCAGGCGGCTTCTCAACAGTTTTACGTCTATCAACTCATGCAGAACAAACACTTTACCTACAAGGTTGTACTACAAAGAAATCAGTAAATAGATTTCGTCCTCCTAACAAGGAGAATCCTAGGAAACAGTCAGTATTCTCTTATAAAATAACTGAAAAATCAAAAAACCGTAATCTTGTGTCAATAGACTTTTTTAGCTATTCATGCCATATTGCGATCACGAATTGAAAAGAAAGTAAAAAACCGGACCGATTCCAGAAGATAACAGAGGTGCACACTGCACACGAAAATTTATTGCGGATTTGCCTGTATGCGAATCCTATTATACTAGATCCGACAGTAGACATAGAAAATACTACCCAAATCTGTTTGTCACAAAGCTTCATGATAAATTTTTAGAAAAACATGATAAAGTGCTTCATATGGGATTTTTAGTAAAGTGTTGAATGAGGAATTTAATATTTCTTTTGGGTATCCAAGGAAAGATATTTGCAATGTTTGTAGTAAATTTCTTGTAGACATACAACAAGCTGAAATGGAGTCCAAAGAAGATGCAGTTGAGAAGTTGAAAACAGAAAAGGAACTCCACCTCAGAAGAGCAGGAGTTTTCAAGAAAGCGATATCTGATGCCGAAACGGATAAAAAAAAGATTCATCAGATTTGATCGATTTGTTTCGATTATGAAAAAAAAATTGCCGTTGCCCGTCACAAATGTCCAGGATGAATGTTACAATAGCCAATTTTGGCTGCACGTAATTCCAGTAAATTCATTATCAAACATCAACATCAGCAATGTCTTCGTCACGAGGATAAAAAAAAGTAGTTGTTCAGCTTTTTCTTCAAAAATTTTACAGTGAACTCAGTGTGGGAATAAATACTTAAAATATTCCCTACGGCAAATTTTATTGTTTTCTTCGTTGGAAATGCAACCAAGACATAAACTCCCTTTACAAAAGCCTCGTTTTGGTCAGGCAACTTAAGATTTTCAATATCTGTCTCACTGATATATCACTATCGCTGGATTCATTGCATATTTGCCTTTATATTTGTTTTCTCTTCTTTGCTACTTCCTCTTTCTATTTACGTTTTATTTCCTTTTCCAGAAAATCTTTCTCTGGAACATTATCTGGAACATTCGTTAGGATCCTTGAAGAACCTTTCTTCATCCTCTTCCTGATAACTTTCTTGGTTACGCTTTGGGAAAGGGCCTAACACTTTCTGGACTTATAACTGATAACGTCTGCGTACCGAAAGAAGTGGAAGGACTATTGTGCTGGTTGATAATAGCAGTTGTACTATGTACAGCGGAGTTTGAAACTCAATTATTTATTGGCCCACTGTATCTTGTATTAGAAGGAACATGTCCCTTTCAATACCAGGTTCAGTGTCCCTTTGATTACTATAGCACGTTATAATACTTTCACGGGAAAGCTGCTGTATAACCCTACATTACATTACGATGCATTACTGCATTCATTAACCATAACTGCTACCTACATTATGATTTATACAATTTAGAAAATTTGTATCTTCTGACTGTGTAAGGCCAAACACTCTCACTCCAATAATTATAAATCTGTGCTATTCAATAAAGTAATTTTTTTCGTAAATTCGCAAGACAACTCTTTACACTGACACAACTTTGTTGTGATGTATTGTTGACTATTACTCCACCTATTGCTAGAACTTCGAAACTTTATTAAATTAACTTTGCTCACAATCAAAGATGTCCCTTTCATTCCCACTCTCCCCTACTTCATAACATTTCCTAAAAGAATAAATTTTGCAACGTAAATTCTTTTTTTGTGCTTTTTAAAGTAATATATCAAATATGCAAATCTGTCTTTCATCTGTGGTGGGTGTAGTTGTGGTGGCCTCCAAACTGTATTACATCGGGCTACCGCTACTCCTCAACTCTTGTTGTGTATTTTGCGAGTATAAATATGTTTTCTAGATTATGTCACCATCTTGCCTCGTCGTAAGCAATATTATGCTTTAAATTGTTTCCCACCAACGAATGGTATTCGACCGAGAAACCGGTGTTTACTAGATGCGTCACAACACCACGGCTAGCATGATATCCCGAAACTCTGGAACTGCCACTACCAGAGAGTTAATTTATGTAATAGAACGTTTGCTACAATAAATACTATATGCGAATTTGGAATTCACAACTTCAATACACACAAGGCAACTTTATACCTATACACCGAAAACTTTGCACTGAAAGGACCCAATGAGGTATTGAGTTGTTTGTCCGATTACAAAAACAAATACAAAAAACCAAATCAAACAAAACTGAAGATATTTTGCGATAGTGCTTTCAGTCAAAATAAAAATCGTTTCCTGTTTACATTTTTGGGGCAGCTATGCAAACGTAATGTTTTTAATCATATTGAAATACTATACCCTATACAGAGATGACAAAGATTTTGCGGTAATTGAAAAAAAACAGATTAAAATTTAAAAAAATACAAACTCCCGAAACTTATGTCGAACTTATTAATTCGTCCAGGAAGAAAAAAATCCTTTGACGTCGTGTTTGTGCACCACAGTTTTCGATCTAATGGTGGGAAAATGACTGAAGATCGCATTATTAAAGTATTGCGATGAAATAGTGTTTGTGTGAAGTAGATGATAATGTACTCCACTACTAAATGTAATATGTATTTAACATTATCATGTACTCCACACAAACACTATTCTGATGCATATCTATATATAAAAATGTATTTTCTAGATTGTTTCCTAATGATGGCATACAGCCGAAACATGTAGAGATAAATATAAAAAAGGAATTTTGTGAGGAAGAACAAATCTATTTTCATTTTAATCATCAGCGCTCACTAACGTTTAATCATGAATAATAATTTTTTCAGCAATCTATAATAAGAAATAAAAATTAATGAAACAGTCAGTATTACATGATAAGTTACTTACCGCACAGGGCATTGATCAGGGTCCATCTCATTCTTAGTTAGCCATTTACTGTCTGTTAACTTCGTAGAGCCTCCTTGAGCTGTTTTGCTAAACACCGGATTATATTCAGTATGACCTGTTAGTACACCCATGTTGTTTAATTCGTACTGAAAATGTTGGACTAAGCACCTGGATGCTTCTTCACTAAGCCATGCCAATTCAAAAGCAATAACATGGTAACATTTTCGCTGCAAAAAAGAGGTATCTTCTGTAACATATGTTGGTACTATATAATGTACATAAGTTGGCAACAGTATTATAGACAGATTCAGATTGTAAATGTTGGTCGTACCTACTAGTCGTACTGTTATGTATATTATTTTAATATTTATGATACATTAAAACAGTTTATAAATATATTAGTATTTAAATTAAACCCACATCACATCTTCATCCTATATTTTTAAGATTTTATTATATTCTTCCCTGCTCAAACCAGCTGAAGATACTCTTCTTTTTTTCCGGAATATATTGTAGCTGACAAAAACAATATTATTGTACTTGTTACAATTGCTTTCATGTACCTTCTTAGCAGTAATATTCCACCTTGTTTTCACGACAGTTTCTTTGTAATCCGAGCTATCTTCCTTTTTTCATTTCTTTTTCTTCGCAAAACTTGAAAAACTAATTATATCTGGTTCCTTTTCGTGTTAATTGGCGTGGTTTCTTCGATAATTTCATTAATTGATGCTAATGGAATACTAAACTACCAAAACGGCAATTAAGTACTACACAAAGCAAATAATAATAATAATAATAATAATAAACGTATTTTATTATCCATCATGGTCATGGCATACAGAACTGTACAAGAATAACAAAATAGAAGAAAAAAAAAAAAAAACATGAGGAAGTATGCACAAGCCCGAGGCGCACACCACGATGGAGAACTAGGCGGGGTTCAGATAGTCATTGTAATAATGACAACTGTTCTTCCACTCAACCTAGACAGTATATTTACGTCTCCAGATTATGGCCAAGGCGAGGAGGATCACTATCGAGAACATACTAGACCAAGAGCAAGGAGTGCAAGCTATGGTTCTTTATTCTTTCATTCACTGCTGCTCTGCTGCCTCAAGAACAAGAACTGCCGAAATTTTCGTTTAAAAGAGAAGTAGGATGTAGCCGATTTAATTTCCAATGGAATTGAATTGTATACGTTAACAATCTGATAGGAAAAACATCTTTTGAAGTATTCAAACCTATGCATCGGTGGGGTAAGCGTACCTTTATATCTGATATTTAAATTATGCACGTCAGCCCGAAACCTAAGCCTGCTGGATAAATAAGGCGGCTTACCAGTCAATACGATGTTATAGTAAAGACACGCTGAATGTAGCAATCTTCGGTTTCTCATATTGAGCCAGCCAATGTCATGCAGTTTATGTGAAATATGCTCTCTTCGTCTGATACCGTAAATTAGTCTGAGACACGAGTTTTGAAGTCTCTGAATTCTGGCCACACTAGCGGCAGAGATACACGCATGATATAACGCATCACAAAAGTTCATATGGGATAGAACCAGCGATTCGCACAACAACTGTTTAGTCCCTCTATTCAAAAAGTTTCTACTTGCATAAATCTGCTTCAGCGCAAGGTATCCCCTATTAATGCACATATTAATATGTTGGCCAAAGTTCAGCCCCTCATCAATCATAACTCCCAAATTTTTAACGCTTTCTTTTAACGCAACCGTATCATTACCAACCCTAATAATGATATTGTCGCGAAAGTTAGCATCCCTTCTAAATTTTTTAGGTCCGAAAAGAATTAGCTCAGTTTTCGCGGGATTCAGACGAAGGGAGTGTTTCTTTGATAGAGTATCCAGTCGTTGAATATCATCATTTAGTTCCGTGCACGCCTGGGTTACCCCATCTGGTGCAAAAGAAATACACAGCTGAGTGTCATCCGCATAAAAGTGACAGTTCGAAAATTGCAATGATTTCGCAAAAGCAGAGGTGTATATGGAGTATAGAAGTGGTCCCAGAACAGAACCCTGGGGCACGCCTGAAACAGTAGGGAGGTAGGACGACATCCGGCCAGCAACACTCACGCATTGTTCACGCTTCGTAAGGAAGCTGTATAACAAGTCTACAGACTTAAAACCTAATCCAATATGGCGCAAGATTGCTGACATCAATCTATGATCAAGAGTATCGAAAGCTTTCGTGTAGTCTAGTAAGCACATTAGCGTCATTTTGCCTTCATCTGTGCTGCCCACAATGTCGTCCACCACACCCAACAAAGCCGTGCAACAGCTGTAGCCCTTCCTAAACCCCGACTGCCTAACAGGAAGAATCTCGTTAATTGCCACGTATTCCTTCAATTGCAACTCAATAACCTTTTCAGCAATTTTCGATACAATTGGTAATATACTTATAGGACGGAGATCACTCAGCTGCGCTACAGTAGCCCTTTTGGGCAGTGGAATGACTAACGACCTCTTCCAACAATTAGGAAAGATACCCGCAGCTAAACAAGAATTTATGACGTAAACAATGTATGGCAGTATGTGCGGGCAACACAGTTCGATAAATTTAATGGTAAGACCGTCTACGCCTGCCGAGTTACTTTTAATAGAACGAATAATAGTAAAAACTGCAAAGTCAGTTGTTGGTTCAAAATTAAAATCATTAGTATTTAACGGGTTAGCTATGTACTCATTATATAAGTCTAAGTCTAAAGGCGAAAGTGGTATTGAGTTTAGAAAGAAGTTATTAATTGAGTCAGTGTCACTAAGATGATCCGGTACTTTTGTTGTGTATTTATGAATGACGTTCACCGTTTTCAACACTTTCCACATATCTTTTTTATTTTGGTTACATTTTTTGATGGTATACTCAAAGTATGCACGTTTTTTCTTCGAATAGCGTCAGTTGTTAAATTTCGCAGTGACTTGTAATAGTCCCAATGAGCAGGCAGATTGCTTTTTTTAAATTTTTTAAGAGCATTATCGCGTATTTTTTGCATTACTTTGATGGTTTCCGTTATCCAGGGCGCAGGCGGTCTAGTAAATTTTGCGGATACTAATGGCATATGCCTATCCAGTAAGCTAGTCAAGAAATCATTTAGCATTTCAGCCATCTCGTTAACATTATTGATGTCATAAATAAGGTAGAAAGGTGTCTGTAAGAGGTCCTCTCGAAATAAATTATAATCAAAGTATTTTAGACTTCGATATGTGCGCATGCATCCCTGACTCAGGTTGCCGTCAACTTTTAAAGAGCAGTAAATCAATTCATGATCCGCCAAGTGAACCTCTCTGGCACCCGACTCCAAAACTAAGTTTCTATCCGACACAAAAATTAAGTCAATGAGACTAGAGCGAGTCTGGGTAATACGGGTCGGTGTCTCAATAATTTGGACCAAACCGAAGGTTGCCACAGCGTCCACCAGAGCATCAGCCTGCAGACTACCCACAACATTTAAGTCAATATTGAAATCACCTAGCAATACCACTGCATCCGCAGTCGAAACGGCTTCAGATAAATAATCTTCTAATGTATTAATAAAGTCTGTGTAATGGCAATGTTGAGGTACTATTTGAGTATACTAAATACTTTGAGTCCAATAAAACCAAGTAAAATTGTTTCTCAGCCTGTACACACCTCTCTTAAACTAAAATGAACAAAATCAATTGGAAAGTCGAAATACACGTATATCAAAAGTTGAGAGCAGATTACAATATATTGTGATTATTAGACAGTTACAGTGAGACAAGTACAATTAGAAATTAATACACATTCAAATATATAAAAAAAAGATGTACATTCTAATCCGTAATATTGAGCGACTATTAAATAATAAATAAAGCCATTATTATTAGATATTCGCACTGAAGTCGAGTACAACTCGCAGCTAATACACATTCAGGCATATACGAAAAAATGTTTGTACTAAACCGTAATAAAATTAAATCAATTTCATCAAAGTATCTTAATTAAAACAAGAACAAACAACAGATATTCGACAAGATATTCAATTAAATAGCATTTCAGCAACATAAGGGAAAAAGAAACGACAAAATTCGCAATTGTAAACGGAATACATGATATAAATCGAAATCTTGTTTATTTTTTTTTGGTTCCTTATAGTTACCAGCCAAATACATGGCAAAGTAAACACAACCTAAGGCAATAAATTACGAAAACGTCCAATAACTGCCGAACTTAGTAACAATTAACTACATTGCAACAAATTTTGTTCGAGATATAGTCTTTTTAAATACAAAGCGTGACCAAGATTTTTTTGTTGATTTGGATAATTTGGATAATTTGTTCTTAAATAATTTTACGTGCTCAACAAACACACAAATTATCCGAATCAATTTTATATTATTAGTATTTTGACACATATTAAATGTCAATTTCTTCCACTGAAGAAGTCTCATTAACGAAAACATAATATTATATGTTCTGGAATAAATTGGTATTTAACTAATTGTTGTTTTATTGACCTACAAGTGGAAATATTTCAGAAATTTGACAGGAGTCAACTGACAGATGTCATTTGACAGGAGCAATGTCAAAAAGTCACGGACACATTGAGCCACCCTCGTATCTTTCGACCAATGCAAAATTTATCAACACAAATTCAGCTGTCAGGTGCTAATATCCTGCTTAGCAGTCGTACATTATTTACAATATTATACAAAAATTTCTAAAACTCAGAAAAACTGTCTATTGTTATGTAGGATGTTATCTAAATATCCTCTCCCACCGCAGAAAAAATATGTTGCATATAGAAACATGTCTGCAACATAATACATCAACACTAAATCAGTTAGATATGTTTCCTTTCTTCGTAAAAAAAGGCACTCCTTTAATTCTATGCATGTCGACTTATTTGTCAGTGACACCAAGTATTTATTAAAGCTATCGTAACAGAGTTAAGCATCGCTATTCCGGCGACTTCAGAATGTGAAGAATGCAAGATGTGTCCACCGGTATCAGCGATTCCACTACACGTATGTAGGACGATTCGTTCACATTATTATAACACCAGATATGCACGGTATGTTCGCCGGAGCAGATGAGTCTATTATAATGATAAAAATGACGCCGGGATAAATACGATCAATTTAGTCGAAATTTATATTCAATATCGCGTATATATTTCCCGATTTATGTCCACTTACATCGTATACCAACAAGCCGTACATAATACTCTCGGAGATTGAGACATCACAATCGTTTTGCGGGCAATATGGCGTGTCCTCGAATTATAAATAAATAATCGAAACCGCGATTCAAGACGTAAGTTCTTGGCGGTCCTTATAAGACAGAAGAATGGGATTCAGGCACGATGTGACCACGGGGGCACGACTATAATACAACGGAGACTACACACATCTCTGCTTCCACGGCCATCTTGCTTTTCTAAGAGAAATATGTAAGGACACTTATATGTATATATATATACAACCAGTATATACTCTTATATATATGTATGTGTGAATGCAAGAGGATCAAAGCAAAGTGCATCAACTTATATCCAAGAATCCATAAATATACATACATAGATATTATTGAGGTTGTTTGAGTTATTACCAGCTACGAGAGTACTCCCTCTATATGCAGGTATTTATGATGAATTTATCGAAGTTCGGTCCACCACCGGCTGCCAGTCTTTGTAATGAGAATCATCTGTTCAATGCTTGCTGAATAATTCCGTTCGCGTTGTTCGATTTCTCATACGAGTGGGATATCATTTGCTACAGTCAATGTTGATCGGGAGATTAATTGTGGGACAATCGAAGGCTCCTTTTTTATTTATCGCTATAATTTGGATAGCATTAATATCCATCTTCGCTTTTATTAATCAATGCTTTTACATGAATAAACACATATTTAGTTATTATAATTTACGACCAGGTGGTACACCTGCAACTTGTAGATGGCGCCTAAGCGGATGATCTAGCGTTGGTTGTCAAGGCAGATGATCCAAGAGGCACTAGAAAGAATTATCAATTAGATGGTAAAAAAGACCTTGAATTAGCCTCTGAAAA
The DNA here is from genome assembly GCA_023690525.1 of Holotrichia oblita. Taxonomy (NCBI): domain Eukaryota; kingdom Metazoa; phylum Arthropoda; class Insecta; order Coleoptera; family Scarabaeidae; genus Holotrichia; species Holotrichia oblita. The sequence goes on along the minus strand of CM043019.1, from coordinate 17,834,861 downwards.
GACCGAAGCTATTCTGAAAAGTCCTTCAAAGCCCATGAAAATCGAATTTGAGGTGCTCGAAAGGCAACTTGTCCTGAAGATTGAATTGAGGTACCTTGGGGTGGTACTAGATCGTAACTTGACGTTTTGAGCGCATGTGAAACTAGTCGTAGAAAAATCCGACAGGATTCAGACAGACATGCTCAAGATTCTGCCAAACCTTGGAAAACCCAGCAGCACAATTCCAGATTATTTATGCAATACCAGCCTGGGCATCTACTTTGGATATCAAAAAAAACATAGAGACGCTTTGGAAAAACTACAAAAAAGATCGTTGTTGAGAATTATGGTGTCTGCTAAAGCTGCACAGGTGATAGCTGGTATACCACAGATTTCCTTTTAGCGGACGAACATAGAAGACTGTTCACCTTCAAGAGTAATAATCCTCAGCTCACAAAAAAACTCTAAC